>WNWK01000415.1:410000-504596 GCA_009830355.1 Cherax destructor | reverse complement strand
GCATGTAGGCCAGGATGAATTACAACAATTGGATATGCTGAATATTGAAGACAGAGTAAAACAACTTTAATTAAATCAAGTTTATAAAATTGCTCACAAACAGTGTCCAGAATATCTTGCTGCCAATTTTGTCAAGGCTGGGAACCAAAGCAGTCATAGTACTAGGGGAAGAGAGCACAACTTTGTAGTTCCCACAGTCAATGGCCAGGCTTCAAACACCTTTTATTGTACACCAATAAAGGAATGGAACAGACTGCCTGCACATGTCAAAGCCAGTCATAGCATGAGCCAGTTCATGAAGAGAACCAAAAGGTACCTAATGAATGTAGCGACAGAAAGGGAGGAGAATGATTTTTTATTTTTTTAGCTAACACACATGTATATGTAAATAACTCTTTTTACCTTATTCCTAGTATACATATATCCTTTATAATATAATAACATATATATCCTACAATGTAAAATATTATAGTGTAAAAGGGACCCCAATGGAAATAAGTCACTGTCTGACTTTTTTGGGTTATCCTAGGTTCTCTACACATATGCTGCTATGTATGATAATGTATGTAAATGTATTTGTGTATACCTGAATAAACTTATTTACTTACTTACTTACTTATTCCTTAAGGGAATTTGCCTGGAGCAAACCTTAAGTACCACAGAGTTAATTTGTTCTAGACATAGGTTAGGATCCGTGATGCTTAGGCTATCTTCCCAGTTTATATCATTTAGGACTTGGTTTACTTGGTCCCACCTTATGTTTTTGTTATTGAAGTTGAATTTGGAGAAGGCTTCCTCGCGGCTGATCACATTTTGTCGATCTGGGGCTCCCCGCATATATGTCTGGACCTCTATTATGTTGTGATCTGAGTATATTGTTTTTGATATGATGACATTTCGTATCAGATCATCATTGTTGGTGAAGATGAGGTCCAGCGTATTCTCTCTCTAATCTTGTAGGCTCTACTATTTGCTGGTTTAAGGTGAATTTGGTGCAGAGATTTAAAAGTTCATGTGTGTGCGAGTTTTCATCTGAGCTGCCTCCTGGTGTTATCTCTGCTACCACATTGTTTGCAATATTCCTCCATTTTAGGTGCCTTAGGTTAAAATCTCCCATGAGCAAGATGTTGGGGGCAGGAGCTGGAAGATTTTCCAGACAGTGGTAAATTTTCAGAAGCTGTTCCTAGAATTGTTGGGAATTGTTGAAGTATTTCTTCAGTCATAGAGTTGTCAGGAAGTGGAATAGCCTAGAAAGTGACGTAGTGGAGGCAGGAACCATACATAGTTTTAAGACGAGGTTTGATAAAGCTCATGGAGCAGGGAGAGAGAGGACCTAGTGGCAATCAATGAAGAGGCGGGGCCAGGAGCTATGAATCGACCCCTGCAACCACATATAGGTGAGTACACGAGAGCCCCCCTGGACATGGAAGGACAGTCATTAAATGAAATGATGGAATACGTAGCGACAAAGTGCAATCCCATTACTGAATTTACCCTTTGTAATATTATTGTATGACTCGTACTACCTCAATATTGTAAATCTAAAAATGTATGTTCAAATGTACTGCCCCATAACCTAAATCATTACTGAATAAGAAATAATATTAATCTGCCTGAAATGCCTAAGCATGCTAGTGGCCATCTTTGTAATCGAAATGTAATGTAAACCAAACATTGAAAGCTTTACAAGGAAATAAAAAATTTAAATTTAATTTTAATTTAATTTAATTTTAGTATTCTATTAGGTAATGCAATATGGCTTTAACGAGTCTAGTAGAGCATTTCAGTATAGAATAATTACAGTTTTGATACAGTATTACAATTTAGAACGAGTTAAAACAATTTATAATATGAAGTATTACAATTTAGTACATTTTAAAACAATGAGATTGAAACACATAACTTTGAAGTTATGAGTAAATGGTTGAGCAATCATCAGCAATATACAATAATGAAATTAAAACAATTTTAAGTTCGAAGTAAATTATCAAATAATTGAGCAGTCTTAAATACTGATTCTATGTCATCCTTGAAGACTCTTGACTCATATAATGACTCCAACAACATGCTCATTCAAGAAGCCAGGTATAGATACTCAAAAATCCGAGACAAAGGAATTAATGTACAATTGCTATGGATTCCATCACACATTGGATTACTCCTCCATGATAAAGTTGATATGTTAGTCAAGAAGAGTACCCAGAAGGAGAATGTAGAATATAACTTTGGTATATCTGTGTTTAACATTAGGAATAATATTACCTGGAGTATACCTGGAGAGAGTTCCGGGGGTCAACGCCCCCACGGCCCGGTCTGTGACCAGGCCTCATGGTGAATCAGAGCCTGATCATTAGGAGAGAAGTAAATAATGAAAATAATTGTTATAGGAATGCAGTTAGAAGTCTGAGTAGATCTGCAAATTATGTGGTCAGGCATATGGTCACTGTCTTGAACACTATGTGCTTAATTGTCCACTTATTGAGGAATACAGAGATAGACAGTATAATAACCTATGTGACATGCCAAGATATCTTATTAATGAAAATAAGATACCAGATATACTAATCAAATTTCCTAAATTTGCTTGTAACAGATAAGTGAAATGTAGATATGTAGATATAAATCCAAATGCACACCTGTTAACCCTTTTTGGGCCTAGTTCCTGGGCCTTTTGTGTATTCATATGCTCTTGCGTTACCGTCCACAGGATGGATATAGGGTGCACAATAAACTAGCCACTTCGGTGGCAAAATCTAATCTTAAATTATTTAGAAGTCTTTTGAGTAGCTTTTGAGTAACTGGTAGGTATTAAGTAAAGTGTTTGTCTGGTTAATTTTGGGTGATAAGGTGTTTTCTAAGTAGGGCCTGAAATTGATTTGCTGGCAATGAATTCCAGATCTTCGGGCCCTTTACGTGCATAGCATTTTTGCATAGGGAGAGATGGACACGTGGGATATCAAAGAGTGATTTGTGTCTTGTATTATGGCTGTGTTCTGTTATAGTTATAAAGGAGGAGTTTGAGAGGAGGGTTTATATTTGAGTATAGTGTCCTTTGTATGTAGTAGGCACAATAATAAGTGTGGATGTTTTGTACATTAAGCAAGTTAAGACATTTGAAAAGCGGTGGAGTATGCTGTCTAGTGCAGGAGTTAGTAATCAATCGCACTGCAGCTTTTTATTGGGTTATTAAAGGTTTAAGGTGATTTTCTGTGGTTGAGCCCTATGCACAAATACCATAGGTGAGGTAAAGGTAAATGAGAGAGTGATAAAAAGCAAGAAGAGCCGTTTGGGTACATAGTACCGTATTTTTTATAAGATACCTACTGTTTTGGAGACTTTCTTGGATATTTGCTGTATGTGGGTTTGGAATTTGAGTCTGCAGTCAAGGTGGAGACCTAGAAATTTGCCCTCTGTGTGTCTTGAAATGGGTGAACCATTTATTAATATGTTTAGCTGTACATTTGCAGCTGTTTCCAAATAGCATGAAGTAAGTTTTGTCTATACTGAGAGTAAGTTTGTTGGTAGTCATCCAAGTAGAGGCCTGTATACTATGTACATGTACTTGTAACATGCATTGAAATAAAAATTATTATTATTATTATTATTATTAATTAATTATAATTCTAAGATACTATAGACCCAACAACAACGGACCTTGGGCCGAATGTACCATATACCCAACACACATGTGTTATGTTGTGTAGTCCACAAGAGGTTCAAGGAGGACCAACTTTGATTGTAAAGAAGAAACAAACATCCCTACAAGAAACAACTAAATTATATTATTATATACTTCATTAATAAATTGAAATTATGGAGACGGCTGAAGAAAAGCGAGGAAGAATACGTATAGAGGAAAAATTGAAGAGATATGAAAAAATAGACTTTTTGGGAGAAGGGCAGGTTAGCCAGATTGGACTATATTTGTTTTATATTTATACTTTTATGGAGAACACACTGTTGCGATAGTTTGAAACATCACTCTAGTACCCATGGGTTTAGCGCTTCCTTTTTTTTTTTTTAATAAACTAGTTTTAAATGTTAGTTTCGTTTCACTTGTCACTAAGAACATTTATTTCTGTGAACACAGTTTTTTTTCTGTTTCCTAAAATTGCAGGAAAAGTTTTGGTGGATGCCGGTGATCTCTGGCTGACTTTTGTAAGTCATCAACATTTTCCTTTTGGCATATTCCCCCTCAAAGAAAGTTCCTTGAAACTGATGATTGGCTCTTGATCAAAGACTCCAAGCAGACATCAACCAAATCTTTAAATGGGCTGCAGAAAACAATATGAAGTTCAATAATGAGCAATTTCAATTACTCCGATATGGAAAACGTGAGGAATTTAAAATTTCATCGGAGTATATAACAAATTCCAACCACACAATAGAGCGAAAAGCTAACATCAAAGACCTGGGAGTGATCATGTCAGAGGATCTCACCTTCAAGGGCCATAACACTGTAGCAATCGCATCTGCTAGAAAAATGACAGGATGGATAATGAGAACCTTCAAAACCAGAGATGCCAAGCCCATGATGACACTCTTCAGGTCACTTGTTCTATCTAGGCTAGAATATTGCTGCACACTAACTGCACCTTTCAAGGCAGGTGAAATTGCTGACCTAGAAAATGTGCAGAGAACCTTCACGGCACACATAACTGCGATAAACCACCTCAATTACTGGGAACGATTGAAGTTCCTAAACCTGTACTCCCTAGAACGCAGGCGGGAGAGATACATTATTATATACACTTGGAAAATCCTAGAGGGATTAGTACCAAACTTGCACACAAAAATCACTCCCTACGAAAGCAAAAGACTCGGCAGACGATGCAACATTCCCCCAATGAAAAGCAGGGGTGCCACTAGCACGTTAAGAGACAACACAATAAGTGTCAGGGGCCCAAGACTGTTCAACTGCCTCCCAGCATACATAAGGGGGATTACCAATAGACCCCTGGCTGTCTTCAAGCAGGCACTGGACAGGCACCTAACATTGGTACCTGACCATCCAGGCTGTGGTTCGTACGTTGGACTGCGTGCGGCCAGCAGTAACAGCCTGGTTGATCAGGCCCTGATCCACCATGAGGCCTGGTCACAGACCGGGCCGCGGGGGCGTTGACCCCCGGAACTCTCTCCAGTCCCGTGATAACCTTCCTATGGTGGTGACAGTGAGGCCCGTGATAACCTCCCTATGGTGGTGACAGTGAAGCACGTGATAACCTTCCTATGGTGGTGACAGTGAGGCCCGTGATGGGTTTAGTGTTTAATTATGATTGTAATAATAATAATAACTTAGCTTAAATAATAAAAGGCCCATGGCCTGGTAGGCAACGCTCTCACTTCATACACCGAGTGTCTGTGGTTCGATCCCCAGCAAGGTTAGAAACACTAGACGTGTTTCACTGGTCAACATTTTTTGAAAAGTTGTATGCTTCTTAAATGAGATTAGTTAATTTTCATGTCCTGAATCCAAACATCACCTTGAAAAATGCTTATTGGCTATAGGTTTAAAGATACAAGACATGTAATATTTGATTATTTTATTATAACGTACGAACCAGCCAGGCTGTGCTTTGTATGTCGGGTTGTGTGCGGCCAACAGTAACAGCCTGGTTGATCAGGCCCTGATCCACCATAAGGCCTGGTCACAGACTGGGCCGTTGGGGCATTGACCCCGAAACCCTCTCCAGGTACTCCAGGTATGTGTCAGTATGTTTTAAACTCTAATCCGTACCTACTCTCTGCTTTTTTGCTTGACGCTTATAGTGGGCTGAAGAATCATCTCTTGCCAATGTCCAGCAATAGTCTGCAAGCATTCTTGTGCCCCATTTGCCCTGGTACCATTTTTCCATGATTGAAATATCTTGGTGAAACCTTTCACCATGTTCGTCACTAACTGCCCCACAGTTCACTGGAAAAAAGTCTAAATGTGAGTCCAAAAAAGTGGATTTTAAGTGACATATTACATCTCATGTTATTGTAAGCCTTGATGAGGTTTTCCACCAATTCTTCATAGTTACCTTCCCTTCTGTTTCTGAGAAATCCCTTCACCACTAACTTGAATGCTTCCCAAGTAGCTTTCTCCTCCCCATGAAGGTCTGATTCAAAGTCACCATCTTTAAGAGACTCGAATCTGAGGACCATTGAAGACTCTGTCTCTTAGCATCGCTCAGTGAGATTCCACTGTTGAAGACAAGAGCCTAGCAGCTCTGCCTTATTTTTGGGTAGTTGCAGATCCCTGATGAGGTCATGGAGTTCCCCTTATGTTATGAGATGTGGCCTAGAGGAGTGTGCCTCATCAAAGTTTTTTCACTCTGTAATCCAGCACACTCATCCTTCTCTCTGTCCTCCTCACCACTTTCTTCATCTGACTCGAAGGATACCGAAGCTGGTGCATCAGGAACAGGTAGACCTTCTCCATGTGGAACTGGATGAATAGCTGATGGAATGTTTGGATATTCAATGGACCCCTTTTTTTTCTTTGACAAGCCCTTTTGTACTGGAGGTACCATGCAGAAATAAAAATTGTTGGTATAGTCTGTTGGCTCCCGTCATGTCATTGGCACAGCAAAAGGCATTCCTTTCCTCTTCCTGTCCAACCATTGATGAAGGTTAGTAGCACAATTGTTGCAGCATATGTGTGGAGCCCAGTTCTTATCCTGGTCACCAATCTTGCATCCAAAATACAGTGGACCCTCGGTTTTCGTTCACCTCCAAACTCGAACAATTATGTAAGTGTATTTTTGTAAGAGCTTTTGTAAGTGTATTTTTGGGGTTCTGAAATGACTAATCTAATTTACATTTGTCCTTATGGGAACAAATTCGTTCGGTAATGGCACTCAAACAGCATTCTGGAATGAATTTTCAACGAAAACCGAGGGTCCACTGTATAGGTGATATGCCTTTCTAACCACAGCAGTTACACGGCGCTTCTGTGATGCAAAGGTCACCTCACAACAAATGTAACAGAAGTTGTCTGCCCTATTCACACAAGTACGAGGCATCTGAAAGAAGAAAACAACAATCAGTTAGAAGATAAACAGAAAATTTATTCATTAATTTATCATTATAATACAGAGCATGACAGCTAAGCAGAATATTTATATAATTCAGTAGGAAAACAAAATTAATATAATATGCCTCATATGCATATCAATAGCTTGATATGCATATCAATAAGTTAAAAAGTGTTTGACAAAGAAAATCACCTACCTTTCACTTCAAAATATGAACTTGCACAGCACAACCACCTTCTATGACTGGAACAATAATGAAGGGCAGTGAGACTGTGAGTGTGGTAAGAAACACACTGCCGCAAGCCTGTTGGAACCTGTTGTGACATGTAGGTGTATCTTGAAAAGTAGATCTAACAAACAATTTTAACCATGATATTCATTATCAGTGACCTAAAATTAGTTGGGAATTCCTACTCTGGTCTCGGAAGCATTTTGGTTGTTGACCAGTGTTTCCTTACGCCTGCTGTCCCATTCACTTGGCAAGCAAGTAGGTACATGGGTGTTAGTTGGCTGGTGTGGGTTGCATCCTGGGGGACAAGATTGAGGACCCCAATGGAAATAAGACAGACAGTCCCTTGATGATGCACTGACTGACTTGGGTTATCCTGGGTGGCTAACCCTCCGGGGGTTAAAAATCCGAACAAAAGCTTATCTTAATACCATGACTGGAAGAACAGCTTATGATTCACTTTTCTGTACTTATCAAGTTAGACGGACAGATGAAGAATCACATGTACAGTACTCCGACTTTTTTTGGGGGTTATCCACGGTAATTTACACTGTATGATAATTGTACTTATGGGTACCTGTGACTAAATAAACTTACTTATGCTAAACAATTTTGTGTGTTTTAGATTCTTTCACTAACAATGTTATTTTATTTTTCAGTTTGCAACAGTATACAAAGCCTTGGATGTGGAAACAAAGCAAATTGTTGCTGTGAAAAAGGTAAGAACATACTACATTGTTTTATTTCATTTTTGATGTAGAAATCTTTTGACAATGTATAAATATTCATTAAATAAATGTAGTGCATATTTATACTTTCTCTTAGGGAAAAAAGGCATGGGATGATACTGTATTTAATTATGTGAGTAAAGCAAAAGTAGGAGAATTTTTATGGTTTAATTATAAAGTACCTAGTGGTAATACATTGTAGCTAGTAAAAGTTATATATGATGATAGGTGTATAACCAGTATGTGTAAGCATTTATCTATCACATTTCATCTAATATGATATAATAAACAATATAATTAACAGAAACATGATAGTATTTTGGACAGTAGCAGATTTTTTTTTTTTAGTCTTGTGGCCTGCACATTAAATGAGCAATTTTTCCTTTACTTTGGCCTATTCTGTACAAAAACACCATAATAAAATAAAGTTTTATTATTCTTCAACAGATCAAACTTGGAAGTAGAGAAGAAGCAAGAGATGGCATCAACCGCACAGCACTGCGAGAAATCAAACTTCTACAGGAAGTTCACCATCCCAACCTCATTGGTCTTCTGGATGTATTTGGCTACAAATCCAATGTCTCACTTGTGTTTGATTTTATGGATACTGATCTGGAAGTAAGTTTCGTGTAATTTAGTATATAGATAGCTAAAAAATTATATTCTGTACTGCATTCAAAATACACTTGAATGATGATTGCCCTATAAGCAAAATGTACATGCTGGAAGAACAGGGAAATACATGTAGGTTAGATGAAATAAAGAGTATAAAACAGGCTAGATCATATTTAGATATGACAGCCTGGAAGATTCTCTCATGGCCAACTCTTTGGAGGGTACCTCTGGGGAAATACGATATCAGAGATATAGATCAATAGCATACTTTTTTATTGTACAAAGCTGTTATCATGCTCAAGTATCTCTCTTTTTTGTTCCTTGTTTAGTGTTTCATAGCACACAAGCTAACTTAGTGGCAGAGAAAGGTGTGTCCAGGAAGCTTAGGTAAGCCTCTGCATAAAAAATTCTTCCATATTAAATCTGTGTGTGGTAGCTGATGCCATAAATTGTACTCATTAGCATTGTTATTATATATAATTTATATATTTTTCATATAATTTGTTAAGTGGCATATATTCTTTCAGGTTATAATCAAAGACACAGATAACATCATTTTAACACCAGCCAATATAAAAGCATACATCATGCAAACATTGCAGGGACTGGAATTTCTCCATCTACACTGGATTTTACATAGGGTATGAAAAGCTGCTTTTTTAAAATATTATTATGTTGTAAATTTGATATCCCAAGTAGGGATTTAGCAGTTAAAAACAAAAGAGGAGAGCTATTAGATGGAGGGGAAGTGGATGTGTTGTGAAGATGGAGGGAATACAGTTGTACCTTGGCATATGAACAGCTCCCAACTCGAACAATTATGTAAGTGTATTTTTGGGGGTCTGAAACAGATTAATCTAATTTACATTATTCATTATGAGAACAAATTCGTTCGGTATCGGCACTCGAACAGCCTTCTGGAACGAATTATGTATGAAACTCGGGGTACCACTGTACGTACTTCATATAGTAAATTGATAAATTTGTTCTATTGTAAAACTGTAATGCTTCAAAATTTCATTGTTTTAATACTTAATTGTACATCATACTGTAAATTATTTACGTACTGTAATTTTTACCATTTAATCTGTTATGGCCTAATTGATCTTAAGTTAATTTTAATTTTGCCAGAAATGCTGTCCATACAAGGGGCTTTTGGCATGTACACTCAACTACTATATTCCTTTGTACAACTATGTATTATGTCAAAATAAAAATTATTATTATTAACATACAAAATATCCACTTACATTATTGTGCCTACTACATACACAGAACATTATTCTCCAATATAAACCCTCCCCTCAAACTTCTTCTCGAGAACTACAATAGAACGCACTTACATAACACAAGACACAAAACACACTCTGATATCCCTCATGTCCATCTCTCCCTATGCAAAAATGCAATGCATATAAAGGGCCCTAAGATCTGGAATTCATTGCCTGAAAATACAAAAGGGCCCCTGCCTGCACACCAATTCAAGGCACTACTTAGAACTCACCTCACCTCCCAAAACTAACAACACAAACACTATATACAGTCAACCCCCGGTGTTCGTGAGCGTCGGAGTTCGTTAAAATTGGTGTTCGTTAAGTTTTTTCATGAAAATTTTGGCTCGGTGTTCACGAATCTGCTCGGAGTTCATGATTCGTCCCAGACGCGTACGCATGGCCTGAGCAGGCCCGGGCACTCCATTCAGCGTCAGTGTGCTATTGTTTACCAGCGAGCGACCACCACCCACGCATTCATACCATATATATTGTCATTATTCCAGTGTTTTTAGTGCTTGCAACTGCTAAATAAGCCACCATGTGCCCTCAGAAACCTCCTAATGAGAGCCCTGTGGTAAAGAATGTCAGAAATACAGTAGAACTGAAGGAGATCATTGCACAATGGACTGATGTGCAAGGCTTTATGGATGAATGTCACCCTAACAAAGCTGTTGCAGGCCGTGCTGGCAACCAGTACAATGACAATGTGGTGTCCCATTTCAGGGATGTTTTAAAGAAACGCCAGACACAGAGCTCCCTGGACAGATTTTTTGTGAGAGAAAGTACCAGTAACTCTCAACCTCGTCCTAGTGGCATTAAAAGAAAAAGGCCAGTAACCCCAGAAAATAACTTTGCACCTGCAGTGTTAATGGAAGGGGATTTCCCTTCCAAACACTAGCATAGTACTCCATCCTCTCCCCTCCTCCCGTCTTCCACACATCAACAACTCTTCAATAAATGTAAGTGACATGTTATTGTACTATTATTTCTTTATTTCTCATTGTTTTGTGTGTAATTTAATGTCTATATGTTGTAAAAAAATATTTTATTTTAATACTTTTGGGTGACTGGAACGGATTAACTTTATTTCCATTATTTCTTATGGGGAAAATAGATTCGGAGTTCATGATATTCGGTGTTCATGACGCCCTCTGGAACGGATTAATCACGAAAACCAGGGGCTCACTGTACTCTTGCCACCATCAACCCAAAACTTGCCAAATTTTATAAATTATTTCAGAACTAAAATTGTCTCAATCTCATTATGTATAATGTGCTAAAATATAATACTGTAACTACCTCTGTTGATATATAAAAAGTCAATGTTCAATTTGAACCAACTATGATATATATGTCTAGTATTAAGTATTTTTTTATATTTTTTTATTAACACATCGGCCGATTCCCACCAAGGCAGGGTGGCCCGAAAAAGAAAAACTTTCATCATCATTCACTCCATCACTGTCTTGCCAGAGGGGTGCTTTACACTACAGTTATAAAACTGCAACATTAACACCCCTCCTTCAGAGTGCAGACACTGTACTTTCCCTCTCCAGGACTCAAGTCCGGCCTGCCGGTTTCCCTGAATCCCTTCATAAATGTTACTTTGCTCACACTCCAACAGCACGTCAAGTATTAAAAACCATTTGTCTCCATTCACTCCTATCAAATACGCTCACACAAAACCTCCTTTACCCCCTCCCTCCAACCTTTCCTAGGCTGACCCCTACCCCGCCTTCCCTCCACTACAGATTTATACACTCTCGAACTCATTCTCTTTCGTTCCATTCTCTCTTCATGTCCGAACCACCTCAACAACCCCTCCTCAGCCCTCTGGATAATAGTTTTGGTAATCCCGCACCTCCTAGTAATTTCCAAACTACGAATTCTCTGCATTATATTCACACCACACATTGCCCTCAGACATGACATCTCCACTGGCTCCAGCCTTCTCCTCGTTGCAACATTCATCACCCATGCTTCACACCCATATAAGAGTGTTGGTATAACTATACTCTCATACATTCCCCTCTTTACTTCCCCTCATCAATTCTATGATTTACCTCATCCTTCATAGACCCATCTGCTAAATATCTGAATACATTCATCTCCTCCATACTCTCTCCCTCCAATCTGATATCCAATCTTTCGTCACCTAATCTTTTTGTTATCCTCATCACCTTACTCTTTCCTATATTCACTTTCAATTTTCTTCTTTTACATACCCTACCAAATTCATCCACCAACCTCTGCAACTTCTCTTCAGAATCTCCCAAAAGCAGTGTCATCAGCAAAAAGCAACTGTGACAGCTCCCACTTTGTATTTGATTCTTTATCTTTTAACCTCACACCTCTTGCCAAGACCCTCTATAAATATATTGAACAACCACAGTGACATCACACATCCTTGTCTAAGGCCTACTTTTACTGGGAAATAATCTCCCTCTCTCCTACACACTCTAACCTGAGCCTCACTATCCTCAAAAAAACTCTTCACTGCCTTCAGTAAACTACCTCCTATTCCATACACCTGCAACATCTGCCACATTGCCCCCCTATCCACCCTGTCATACGCCTTTTCCAAATAAATAAATGTCACAAAAACCTCTTTACCCTTATCTAAATACTGTTCACTTATATGTTTCACTGTAAACACTTGGTCTACACACCCCCTACCTTTCCTAAAGCCCCCTTGTTCATTTGCTATCCTACTCTCCATCTTACTCTTAATTCTTTCAATAATAACTCTACCATACACTTTACCAGGTATACTCAACAGACTTATTCCCCTATAATTTTTGCACTCTCTTTTGTCCCCTTTGCCTTTATACAAAGGAACTATGCATGCTCTCTGCCAATCCCTAGGTACCTTACCCTCTTCCATACATTTATTAAATAATAGCACCAGCACCAACCATTCCAAAACTATATCCCCACCTGCTTTTAACATTTCTATCTTTATCCCATCAATCCCAGCTGCTTTACCCCCTTTCATTCTACCCACTGCCTCACGAACTTCCCCCACACTCACAACTGGTTCTTCCTCACTCCTACAAGATTTTATTCCTCCTTGCCCTATACACGAAATCACAGCTTTCCTGTCTTCATCAACATTTAACAACTCATCAAAATATTCCCAATACCTCTAACTCTCCATTTAATAACTCTCCTCTCCTATTTTTAACTGTCAAATCCATTTGTTTCCTAGGCTTCCTCAACTTATTAATCTCACTCCAAAACTTTTTCTTATTTTCAAAAAAAATTTGTTGATACCATCTCACCCACTCTCTCATTTGTTCTCTTTTTACATTGCTTCACCACTCTCTTAACCTCTCTTTTTCTCTCCATATACTCTTCCCTCCTTGCATCACTTCTACTTTGTAAAAACCTCTCATATGCTAACTTTTTCTCCCTTACTACTCTCTTTACATCATTCCACCAATCACTCTTCTTCCCTCCCACACCCACTTTCCTGTAACTACAAACTTCTGCTGAACACTCAAACACTACATTCTTAAACCTACCCCATACATCTTCGACCCCATTGCCTACACTCTCACTAGCCCATCTATCCTCCAATAGTTGTTTATATCTTACGATAACTGCCTCCTCTTTTAGTTTATAAACCTTCACCTCTCTCTTACTTGCTGCTTCTATTTTTCTAGTATTTAGTATAGTCTGTAAAGCATTAGGTTTAGTCTTCTCGAAATGCCTCGGCATGATAGTGGCTTTCTTTGCACTTGCAAACCAATATTGTAATTACACATTGTAAACTATGCATGGAAATAGACTCCTTATAACATGTTAGTCACACATTGTAAACTTTGCAAAGAAATAAAAATTTGAATTTGATTTTGAATAGGAATAATTTTAAAAGTAAAATTTTTGAAAAAGTATAGGTATCAGTAGTATCTGTATTAGAGATGTATTGTATATCCGCATCCGCGGAACATCCGCACAATTTCTTACATCCGCATTTTACTGTAAACAGATATCTGCATATGCATCCGCATCCGCAAAATAAGTAAGACATCCTCATACACATCCGCATCCGTGGATATCTAAATTTTCACATCCGATACAGCTCTACTGCCTAGTAGACATGTATCAGATATCCGCATCCGCGGAACATCCGCACAGTTTCTTACATCCGCATTTTACTGTAAACAGACATCCGCATCTGCAAAATAAGTAAGACATCCTCATACACATCTGCATCCGCAGATACAGTATCTGAATTTTCACATCCGATACATCTCTAATCTGCATTAATCTAAAATTGAGTATCAGTATTGGCAGAAATTTTGGTATCATCCCATCACTACATATGTCTGTTAGTATCTGCCCTACTACAGCATATTTATACTCTCTGAGGTGCTGCTCCAGACTTCTTGCCCTTCCTACAGCATGTATTTTATCACAGCCATCATATGAAATGACATAAACCCCTGCATTGCAATCTGTGGATGCAGTGTTGGACTTCTTCCTGAATAGATCTCTGATGGTGATCAAAGAGTTGGTGGTCACACTTAGATTACACCAGTCTGTGGTGTATAAATATACAGTGGTACCTCGAGTTACGATGGTCCCCAAAATCGCCCTTTTATGTAAGTTTATTTTTTTAAATGCGTTTGTAGGTATATTTTTGGGGGTGTAAAAGGACTAGTCTATTTTACATTATTCCTTATGGGGATAAATTCGTTTGGTAATGGCACTTGAACAGCATTCTCGAACGAAAAAATATCGTAACTCGAGGTACCACTGTACCTAGTTGGATGAATCTTATTGTAGCCAGCTGGCCCAGTGGCTTATGTGCTGGCCTGGAGTTTTACGACTCGCTCGCCATGAGTTCAGTCCCTTTCCCGTGGTATGGTTCAGATCTCCTGGTTGATGACCTGATTATACAGGCTGTTGGTGCTAGCTGCATACCATCTAATGTAGGTACCACAGTTTGGTTGATCAGGAATGAACTTGAACTTATCCAGTTCCCTTCCACACAGGAGGGTAATGTACCTCTTAGTGGAACTGTCTGAAGTTGCCAAGTTCATGATGCATTACACTCCGATAATCAATGATAAAATGTAAAGGGAACTGTAGACGTATGAATACATGGTTATATATGTTTGTCAGTATGATATTGATGGGGAAGCCCATGGTCATCCCAAAATACTGCTTATAGCTGGAATCTCTGAACCTGAAATAGTAGAAATTGACACAGAATAGGGAATATGGAGGTCCATGCCGTCACTGATTATCTGTCGCAGTATGGTGATGTCATGTGAGGTTTGAATCTTGGTAAACAGCAAGATGACATTAAAATTGGCCGTGTTTTTATTCTTGAAGATGTTGCATATGTATGTGATGAGAGTTTTTGGTGAGCTGTCTTACAGGACCCAGTAATTTCGAGAGGTACTTAGTGAGGAAACCCACAAGTCTGTGTAGAGTAGCATCTCCCAGTGCCTATAGTGATGGGTCTATATGGGATGTTATGTTTGTGTGTTTTGGAAAGCCTGTATACTCTAGTGGGTTTAGGTTTACCATTGAGGGATTCATGAAAGAATAGATAAATGGATGGATGAAGGAAGGTGGGGGAAAGGGGATGGATGAATGGGAGGGGGGTAGGAAAGTAGGGAGGAGGGAGGGAGGAAGGATGCAGGGAGGTTTTATGCTAATTCTGTACTGTAAACAAAAATCTTTGTGTAAATGTCATGTTTCAGATTTAATAATGGTTTGCTGGGCATCATCTATCATGCATCCTTTAACAAGTTTCCATCCATTACTGTATACAATAACCTGAAACTTAATTCCATTGTGATTTATATATTTTTTGTTTTTGGAATACATTTTTTTGTGGGAGTTCTAATAATACGTATCAAGTTAGTAATTACTCATTTTTTTTTTTCAACAAGTCGGCCGTCTCCCACCGAGGCAGGGTGACCCAAAAAGAAAGAAAATCCCCAAAAAGAAAATACTTTCATCATCATTCAACACTTTCACCACACTCGTACATAATCACTGTCTTTGCAGTGGCGCTCAGATACGACAGCTGAGAATAGTCCCTCCCAGCTGTCACTATCCCAGACCCCTCCTTTAAAGTGCAGGCATTGTACTTCCCATTTCCAGGACTCAAGTCCAACTAAATCAATTAACTGGTTTCCCTGAATCCCTTCACAAAATGTTACCCTGCTCACACTCCAACAGCTCGTCAGGTCCCAAAAACCATTCGTCTCCATTCACTCCTATCTAACACGCTCACACATGCTTGCTGGAAGTCCAAGCCCCTCGCCCACAAAATTACTCATATACTATGTATATTAATTACAAAGGAAGATGGTAAAAAAATTAATAGAGCTTATTCTTTAATTCCTGAATTAATGAATATTACTTTTCTTTGTATTTCAGGATCTAAAACCTAATAATCTTCTAGTAAATTCTGCAGGAGTATTAAAGATTGGAGATTTTGGATTAGCACGATTTTTTGGCTCCCCAAATAGACAATATTCACATCAAGTAGTCACTAGATGGTATAGGTAAGAATTTTATTCATTAATTTTAGAATGTAAACCTTAGAACATTTGAGTTTCTATGATACAAATCCTATGACCCTACAACCTCTATTTTTAAGAACACTCATGATCTAACCTGACCATGGCTCTGTTTATTTCCTGACGGCCTGAAATGACCTCTGATGTTCTCACTTTCAATTTGATTATGATCCAGGATGTACTGAAATTTCATCCAGCTTTCATTTTACCTGTAAGTTTGTTGGTTATCTGTGAATTGTACAGTCACTGTACTATTTTGCCTTTTATTCATTATTCTCCATCTGAGTTTGCGAATATATAATTTTTTTTTCTTTTTTTATCTTGTTTTGTTTGTATCATTGTTTATTGCCCTAATAAACCATTTGATGGGGAAAGGGAGGAGTTCAGCCAAGTTTCTCTGTAGAAACTTGTGTGTATATATTCTTTGTTTTTTGCATTTTTTATTATTATGCTTATCATGGCAGTCCTCTTCTCATAATATTGGGAAAAGTAAATGAAATGGATGAATTAATAATAATATAATACCTCCATCATTTCTTAGCTTATGTTGATTATTGTACAGTTCAGTACAGTACAGTACATAAAGTATTGAAAAAATTGAAGGGTGGGTGAAGGGATGTGAACCTGTTCCAGTATTCTAATAAATCATTACAGAAATAGATATCATATACTAGAAAACAAGATAATAATGCAGATAAACATAATTATGCTGTAGATGCCAGGCCACTATCCTGATAACTGAAATTTATCATACATTTTTTAT
Source organism: Cherax destructor (assembly GCA_009830355.1). NCBI lineage: Eukaryota > Metazoa > Arthropoda > Malacostraca > Decapoda > Parastacidae > Cherax > Cherax destructor. The sequence continues at coordinate 487,423 of WNWK01000415.1, read as the reverse complement.
AGGATGACTGAGAGGGTGTATAAGTTTGGGATGGAGGGAAGCAGGGGTTGGGGTCATCCCAGGAAAGGTTGGAGGGAGAGGGTAAAGGAGGTTTTGAGTGTAAGGGGTTGGACATCCAACAGGCTTGTATGTGCATTTGATGGGAATGAGTAGAGACAAATGGTTTTTATGACGATGAGCTATTGGAGTGCGAGCAGTGACCGTGAGATGGAAAGTACAGTGCCTGCACTCGGAAAGAGGGATGGGGATATTGCAGTTCGAAAGGTCATCTGAACTGTGATGTCAGCATGCTTCTGGCAAAACAGATATTGAATGAGTGACAGCAAAAGTGTGTGTTTCCTCTTTTTCACATCACCCTACCTCAGGCTGGGTCACTATCTGGAGAAGACCAAGGCCGGCAGTACCGGTGAACCTACAACAACAATAACCCTACCTCAGTGAGTGATGACTAGTGTGTTAAAAGAAAATTCTGTGTGTAAAATATTGTTTATAATCATTTCAGGAGTCCTGAACTATTGTTTGGGGCACGCTCATATGGTACTGGGGTTGACATGTGGGCTGTGGGATGCATACTGGCAGAAATGCTAGTACGGTGCCCTTATTTTCCCGGAGATTCTGACCTGGACCAGCTCACTAGAATATTCACTGCCCTCGGCACACCCACAGAAGAGACATGGAAGGTAAGGTTAAAATGATGTATTTAACCTTAAGACTGGGTACAACTTGTTTGTACGCCAAGGACCAAATTGTATACAACACTTGTAAGCCAATTTTTCATGCCTCTAAATATGGCACCTGCTGATATTTTTTGCCTCAACTCAACTGGTAGTCTCCTAACCTCCTCAATGCCTGGGAAAAAATCTAGGAGCAAACAGGCCCATGCAGTACATCATGGGTAATGCTGCCTTACTAGCACATGTAAGCAAAGAAACCAGGGCCTGTTGTCATCACCCGCTTCCTTACCAGCAAACAAGGTGTAGAACTGGCAGTTAAACTGTGTGACTTATTTCTATATTTCAAGGCTTATTATTGCACCTTGAAGCAATTGTGATATCATGAGGATTTCCTTGTAAATATATATTTTCACAGTAGTCTTGAGAGCACACCTGTGTTATGGGCACTTAAAAAGTACATTATGTATATTTAACCCTGGATATTCCCTCAAGGGAGGCTCCTTGATTCTGGCAAGTGGGGCTCTTGATTCAAGAAATTAGACTTGTCCTTTCCCTTTCTGAGACTGATCCTGATTTATTCTCATTCCTCACTGAGTTTAGTATTTTCTGGAGGTGTGAAGTACAGTGTCTCCACTGAAGGAGGGGTTGGGGATGTTGCAATTCAGAAGGTTTTCCGAGCTGTGATGTCAGCACACTTCTGGCAAGACAGAGTGAATGAATGACTATGAAAAAGTTTCTTTTTCTTTGGGTCAACCTACCTTGGTGGGAGATGGCCAATTTGTTAAAAATAAATAAATAAGTACAGTAGGGCCCCACTTATATGGCAGGTTAGGTTTCAGGCTACTGCCCTTTCCACTTATAAATGGATATAAATTCTAGTAACAAGTTTACACTAACATATATTAAGTTAACAATAGAACTAGGCATTAAAAAAAAATAAAAAAGTAAAATCCACATATAGTACACTCATTACTTACCTTAAAATGTGTGTAGTCTTAATGTAGAGTGAGAGGTGAGTAGTGTTTATTGTAGGAAGTCAGGTGGTAGGTATGGTAGCTTGCCTGGCTACCCCAACTACACGTAATATACGATAATTAAAGCGCCCCAGAGTTATAAAATACACATACTGTACACTCATTACTTACCTTAAAATATGTGTAGTCTTAATGTAGGGTGAGAGGTGAGTAAAGCCCTCTCCTCACTTAGCGACTTACTCATTTACCGACCGCTCGGAGTTACAACCAGCTGTCCGACCAATATGCAGACCTAAGTAATGTAGTATATTAGAGCTGATTTCCTCTATTCTGTTTATTACAGTATACAGTACACTACTGTATAAACATTTAAAAATATACTAAGAATGTTATGAATGGTGCAAAAGTGACATTAAAAAATATCTAAAGATGGTTGACACAAACCCACTACCAGTACAGTATGCGCCTCGCTTAATGACCAATTCACTTACCTACCTACTCTTAGGAATGGAACTCGGTCATTAAGTGAGGAGAGCCTGCATTTATTGTAGAAAGTCAGGTGTGGTAGCTCGCCCGGCTACCACACCTACACGAAATATACGACTTAAATTTAAAGCACCCCAGAGCGATGATTATTATTATTATTATTATTACAGTAGACCGTTATATTACACAGTAGCTACGTTCCTGAAAATGCCGTGTTAGGTAAATCTGTCTTAGATAAACTGAAGAACTTATGGGAAAAAATAGGGTTACGTTCCTGGGAGCCCAAAAAAAGCCAAACAACTTTTTTTTAGACCAACAGATCTTACAAAAATAAAAGTGAATATGTAATTGTTGTTTATTGTCATGATGTATTATGTTGTTTTTACTGCTTAGGACTACAAATGCAACAGAAATAATAGTATTTCTTACCTTAAATTGTGGGTGCTGGTGTTTGTTGATGATTGTGAAGAGAGTGGAGAGTTATGCTGTGGCCCTACTGGGCTGAGGTGAATGGTAGAAGTTCTGGTACTGAAGTCGATGGTTGTACTGGAGTGTGCATAAATTCTGTAATGGATTTCTGGGCTATTTTACCTTGCAGTGCATTATACAGCTGATGGTAAGGCATCAGCTGCTGTAGACACCTTTTCAGAGCACTGCTTCTAGATTTGTCAGGGTCCTCTTCAGTGAAAAAGTTTAACTTTAATCAGTAAAGTAAGTCAGTCATGTCAGTCAGTAAGTCAGTTAGTCAAGTAAGTCAGTCAGTCAAGTAAGTCAGTTAGTGAGATGACATCCTGGGTTATTCATTACACAAACTCGTATATTTACCTCATTCTTTTTAATTGTACAAACTGACGCTTCATTAAGGCCATAGGCTCTCTCTTGTCTAATATCTCTATTTTCTTTGTAACTCCAAGACTTAAACACCTAAACCTTTTCTTGCCACTTTCAGCAACACTTGTATGCCTACTGGGTGCCATGATTGTACAAGATATGGCAATTAAAAAATCAAAATGCAATTCACAAACACAGCTAGCTCCTAGGAGAGAATCGTACTGGACACGTATTCACGATGGGGGTGTTGGGGGATAGCAGTAGGTCACCCCCACTGACACAATGGTCTCACCCACAGCCAGGAAGCAGCCTGAGCTTAGGAAATTTTTTCCCCACCCGCAAATGGAACCGTGTTAAGTTAATTTTACGAAGTGTTGTATAAAATTATGTTGCTATTTTTTAATACAGTCTCTTCTCACTTAATGATGGAGTTCTGTTCCTAAGACCATGTTGGTAAATGAATTCATTGCTAAACGAGGAGCATACTATAATGGTAGCGGGTTTGTGTCAACTATCTTTGATATTGCTTTAATGTCACCTTTGCACCATTTATAATATTTTTAGTATATTTTTAAATGCTTATACAGTAGTGTACTGTATGTTGTAATAAACAGAATAGAGGAAGTCAGCTCTAATATACATTTTTTAGGTATGCATATTGGCTAGAAAGCCTGTCATAAGTCTGAGTCGTCAGTAAATGAGTACGTCGCTAAGTGAGGAGAGGCTGTAGTGTAATAACCAAAACATGGAAAATAAATCCATGTAATATAACGGTCTACTGTATTATTACCATTGACATACCATGTTCACTGAGTTTAATCATTTCTAACAACTACCCTTAGATGCCATTGTCAACGAGAGGGAACGAGAGAGATGCCGAGAATGTAAACAAACAGATGAACGCGTATTAATACCTGTTCAGTAATGGTTGATACACGTTCATTCCCGAATACATTGTGAAGTTTTTACCACAGCACCTTACATTGTGTACAAGTTGGTCTTCATGTTGGTGCAGTAGAATAACTAACAGCAACACTCCCATTCTCATGCAACACATCATTTTTTAGAGGGAATGATGCTCTGAGTGAAGGCATACTAAAGGAATAAATTTAAAGCTCCCCATAGCGATATTATTATTAATATGGCATCAAGACTAGTGAGACATTCTTAGTGATCTTAATGTGTACCTGTATGCCAGCACAATGTACATACATATAAAATACACCATAACTTTAAAACACTTGAAATTTTGGAACGTTTCCAGACTTAATGGAGAGACACAGATCTCACGGAGGATATAAACAAATAGAGTAGCACGTGGAGGCCATAACAGTGAGTCAAGGGGAAGAGCCGTATAACAAGTTTTGATCATAATTTGAAATGTCCGTATTAGCGAAATGCCGTAAAGCGGGGCCCTACTGTAATAATTAACCCAGGATAACCCATTTAACCCATTGTAATTTATTTCCATGTATCAAGGAGTATCACACCTTGACACATTTATATCATAAGATTTCCTTTTTAGTAGTGTTAGAAAACCAAAGCAATAGAAAAAATATTTGTACCTATTGTATGTATTACATTGTATATTCCAAGTGGGGAAATATCAAGCTATACATTTCCTTATGTTTCATTTATTAAAACATCTTCAAGCACATTTGATATCAAAGAAAACTAGTGTACATAGTGCCAGAAAATAAAAAAAAATAAAAACAATCATAATTTGGCATCAATAAATTTAAAAGTATAGATCATTGGCACATTTGGACTGCTGTTGCTGACAAGTGGGCATATTTCCCCAATTTCAATACACCATAAATTTATTCTTTTTTTTTTTTTCCCTACCTCACCTATTTTAGGTACATCTGGCATTTTAGAAACTGCTTCAACATAAAATCAAGCCTTGTTTTTCATTAATAAAGATCATGTCATCAAGTTGATGTCCATATTTTTCTAGCTTATTACACTGGTCATTCATATTTATATTGTATTGAAAGATTTTTGTTTTATAACTTTGTTATAATATACTATACTATTTATATGAATAGTAAATCAGAATTCCTAGCCCATCACCTGTTTGTTAGTGACCTCAGAAGTGGAAAATGTCATTATTCTCTGACTTGGACGTTGTCCTATTTTACTACTGCAAAAGACAACATTGCTTCAACGTTCATATCAATTAGTACCATACTTTCCAACACAGTATATTTCAAGTTATCTGTTTCTTAACTATGAGAAACAAGTCTTATTTTGCTGTATATGCTTTCTTTCATACGTTTCTTGTTAAGAGCTATCTCTCATTACCATGGTTTGCCTCTGTAAATAAGTCTGCTCTATCTTATGTTGTGTTAGTGAACTGAGCTCCTTGCCCCCCGTTCCTCATCCTTCTCTCCTCCAAGGCTGTTGTTTGGTGACTGTACCACTCACTTTACACCATGTTTGGTTTGTTTCTGCACATTATTCCCATTTGTCTCTCAGACAGATGGGGTACCTAAAGATAGCTACTGTTCACCTGTTTCTTACTTAGAAAATAGGTGGCTAGGTGCTGTGAAGAAACAGGACCATAATCTTTTAAAAGCATTTTTCATCTTAATTTTAGTTTGCATTATTGTTTTTAGATTTTAAACTGAAATGTTATTTATAGCATATTATTGTTCATTGAGATTTTTTTCTGTCAAGAAATGGTATTAAATTCATAAAAAAAAAATTCTTTTAAAATTGCATACTCATCACTTTTTCTTTGTTTTACATCATTGCCATACTTTTAGTTGCTCATACTACTACTACTTAGATAATCTTACCTGAAATTTGGATAAAAATTCCACCATTGATATCTTTAATATTAAGATCATTAGTACATGGTGTACATAACTCTCTCCCATTGATGTTTTCTTTTTATCTTGGACTATAAATTTATTTGATATTCTACTCCATATCCTCAACCTCCTCCTTTATCTTTCAACAAATATTTCCCATTGTTTTCCACTATCTAGATTTTTCTGTTTCTTGCACTCTACTTTCTCACTTGTATATGCTATCAGTGTCATCAAGTTTATTACTTACGCATTCTTGTTTTTCAGTGCAAGGAGTGAGCATATGTGGTTACTTTTTTTCATACAAGATAGTCAGGTCTAGGAGCATGTGGCATTCCCTACCAGATGGTTTCAATTGTTCTTTCAGAAGTAGATATCAATACTTGAGGGCAGTATGTTGAGGTGGTTTGGACATGTAGAGAGGATGGAGAGGGATAGGTTGACAAAGAGGGTGTATAAATCTGGGGTGGAAGGTAGTAGGCATAGGGGTCATCTCAGGAATGGTTAGAAGGAGGGGGTAAAAAGAGGCTTTGAAAATATTTAGAGACTTAAGCATCCAGCAGGTTTGTGTGTGTTAGATAGGAGTGAATGGAGACAAGTAGTTTTTAATAGACATCCTGTTGGATTCAGAGTAAAATAACTTTTATGAAGGGATTCAGAGAAACCAGTTAGCTAGACTTGAGTACTGTATGTGGGAAGGGCAGTGCCTGCACTCTGAAGGAGTGCTAGGGGTGTTGCAGTTGAAAGATAATCTGATTGTGATGTGAGCACAGTTCTGGAAAGATGGCAATTGAACAAATGAAGGTGAATGTATTTTTTTTCTTTGGATAATTCTGCCTTGGTAGGAGATGACCATTGTGATAAAAAAAATACTACCTGTATATACATGCATCTATGGAGCAAGGGGCTAGTAACCCCTTCTCCTGTATATACAGTGGACCCTCGGTTTTCGTTCACCTCCAAACTCGAACAATTATGTAAGTGTATTTTCATAAGTGCTTTTGTAAGTGTATTTTTGGGGGTCTGAAATAACTAATCTAATTTACATTTGTCCTTATGGGAACAAATTCATTCGGTAACGGCACTCAAACAGCATTCTGGAAATAATTTTCAACGAAAACCGAGAGTCCACTGTATTAGTACTAAATTTAAAAGGAGAAACTGGTTTTTCCTTTTGGGTCACCCTGCCTCAGTGGAATACAGCCAGTTTGTTGAAAGAAGAAGACATGCATCAATATATGTACAGTGGTACCTCGAGTTACGATATTTTTTCGTTCGAGAATGCTGTTCAAGTGCCATTACCAAATGAATTTATCCCCATAAGGAATAATGTAAAATAGACTAGTCCTTTTACACCCCCAAAAATATACCTACAAAAGCATTTAAAAAAATAAACTTACATAAAAGGGGGATTTTGGGGACCATCGTAACTCGAGGTACCACTGTATGTATATTTAGTGATACAGTACATTTTCAATGTTTTCCTTTCACCAGTATGGTATGCGTATAATTAATTATTCCATTGTTATAAGTTGCACTTTATTTATTACTTCTTTGCTCAAATTCTTTGTAGTGTCCCCAGATATTGATTAAAAATATTAACGAATCATTTTGTTTTAAATATGATTTATTTTTCCTTACAGGATGTAACAAAACTTTCAGACTATTTATCGTTCAAGCATTTTGATGGGTCTCCACTTCGTGATCTCTTCCTGGCTGCTAGTGATGATTTGCTGCAGCTTCTTGGGGGTCTGTTAATGATTAACCCCTCCAAGAGATACAGCTGTACTCAAGCTCTAAAAATGCCCTATTTCAGGTGGTTTTATGTTATAATCTTAAGATTGTAACATTTTTCTTGGTTTTTATATTCTTTTAAGAATATGATTGTTGGTTGAAGAACATATTTGTTTTCCTATAATCATTTTACTTAGTTCAATTGTGAATTTATAAAAGTGATAGTTGAATCATAGAATTGATGAGGAAAAAAAGGTGAGTGGTGCACTTAGGAGTCTGTGGAGACGAAGAACTTTGTCCATGGAAGCAAAGAGGGAAATGTATGAGAGTATAGTTATACCAATGCTCTTATATGGGTGTGAAACATGGGTGGTGAATGTTGCAACAAGGAGAAGCCTGAAGACAGTGGAGATGTTATGTCTGAGGGCAATGTGTGGCGTGAATATAATGCATAGAATTCGTAGTTTGGAAATTAGAGGAGATGCAGGATTACCAAAACTATTATCCAGAGGGGTGAGGAGGGGTTGTTGAGGTGATTCGGACATATAGAGAGGATGGAACAAAATAGAATGACTTCGAGAGTGTATAAATCTGTAGTGGAGGGAAGGTGGGGTAGGGGTCGGCCTAGTAAAGGTTGGAGGGAGGGAGTAAAGGAGGTTTTGTGTGCAAGGGGTTTGGACTTCCAGCAAGCATGCATGAGCGTGTTAAATAGGAGTGAATGGAGACAAAGGGATTTTAGGACTTGACGTGCTGTTGGAGTGTGAGCAAGGTAACATTTATGAAGGGATTCAGGGAAGCCAGCAGGCCGGACTTGAGTCCTGGAGATGGGAAGTACAGTGTCTGCACTCTGAATGAGGGGTGTTAGTGTTGCAGTTTTATAACTGTAGTGTAAGCATGCCTCTGGCAAGACAATGATGGAGTGAATGATGATGAAAGTTTTTCTTTTTCGAGCTACCGTGCCTTGGTGGGAGACGGCCAATGTGTCAATAAAAAAATAAAAAGTTGCCTCTTATCAACTTCAGGATAGGCATATTTTTCATTTAAACCAAAGGATACAATTAGACATACAGTGGACCCCCGGTTTTCGTACTGCTCCAAACTCGAACAATTATGTAAGTGTATTTTTGTAAGTGCTTTTGTAAGTGTATTTTTGGGGATCTGAAAGGACTAATCTAATTTACATTATTCCTTATGGGAACAAATTCGTTTGGTAACAGCACTTGAACAGCATTCTGGAATGAATTAATTACAAAAACCGGGGGTCCACTGTATATGGATACAGATACTTGCATCACATACCCAATTAATTAATTAACTTACCATTAGAATTTTAATTACATTTATAGATGATTATCATTTCATGCAATATAAGCATTTTTTAATTCTAATTCATATTGCAGAAGACACCATTTTTTGTAGGATTCTTATAGACAGAAATTGTAACCTAATTCTCAGAATGTTTTTTGTGGGGGTAGAAAGCATTTGTAGTTAAAATTTGTACATCGTCCATTTCCGGTGTGGTATGGCCACTATTACAAAAATACTCATTTGTAATAAACTGACTGTTTGGGATAACAATAAAATCTCATATTTCAGATATTTATTATATCTTTCTTTCTTTCAACACGTCAGCCGTTTCCCACTGAAGCGGGGTGGCCCAAAGAGAAAAACAAAAGTTTCTCTTTTTAACTTTAGTAATGTATACAGGAGAAGGGGTTACTAGCCCCTTGCTCCCGGCATTGTAGTCGACTCTTACGACACGCATGGCTTACGGAGGAAGAATTCTGTTCCACTTCCCCATGGAGATAAGAGGAAATAAGAACAAGAACTAGTAAGAAAATAGAAGAAAACCCAGAGGGGTGTGTATATATATGCTTGTACATGAATGTGTAATGTGACCTAAGTGTAAGTAGAAGTAACAAGACATACCTGAAATCTTGCATGTTTATGAGACAGAAAAAAGATACCAGCAATCCTACCATCATGTAAAACAATTACAGGCTTTTGTTTAACACTTACTTGGCAGGACGGTAGTACCTCCCTGGGCGGTTGCTGTCTACCATCCTACAACCTAGATCAAGAATCTGATATTTCCACTAATTTGAGCCCGATTTCAAGTTATTTCCTTAAACCAGCCAAAGTCATTTATATTGCACTAGTGTCTCATTCTATCAGTTGATACCAAGAAATAGCCAATGAAACCATAAAAACCATCCTAGAAAACACATCAAATTTGATATTTTAAACTAAACACAAGGTCAGAGGTTTGTTCTTCCCATCATGTACTGCATAGGGCAGGGATTTTTTTATACCATGCATACTGCACAGACCCATTCTCTTATGTCTAAGCTAAAATTTACCACTCACAGCATATGAGAGAGCTGTGTTTAAAATGTAGATCTACATGAGTGACACTAGTGTCAGTAATGTAGATCTAAGTAAGAGACACTTAAAGGGTTAAATCTATTTAGATTTAGGGCTATACACTTTTCTGCTCATTTGACTAAAGATATAATAGTCACTGAAATGGTCACTGGAGCTGAGTACAGTACAGTGAACCCTCGGTTAGCGGCTGTTCCTGTTAGCGGCCAACTCGGTTAGCGGCCGGTTTTACGGCTCCCGGTTAGCGGCCGTTATTCCGGTTAGCCGGCTGGGGACGCTTCCGCTTCAGTTTGTTTGTGTCTCTCGGTACGTGAGGAAGCTTTTGCTCATTCCTACAAACATTTTGCTTGTTTTCCATTGCTTTTTGCCAGTACAACTGCGAAATAAGTAACCATGGCTCCCAAGAAAGTTCCTATTAAAGTTCCTGTGGCAAAGAGAGTGAGAAATACCATGGAATTTAAGAGAGAAGTGATTGAGAAATATGAGTTATTATATTGTGGATTAAAGAAAAACAAATAGTGGGAGACAGTGTAGTGGAGTCTTATTTGTGAGAAGGCAAGGCATTTGCATGAAGATCTTGTGAAGAAAACTCCTGGAACAAGTGCTGCTGGTAGTGAATTTAGGGACAGCAAAGGCTTGTTTGAGAGATTTAAGAAGCACAGTGGCATACACAGTGTTGTAAGGCATGGTGGGGCTGCAAGTTCAGACTGGTGTGGGTGGCATCCTGGGTGTTAGTGGACTGGTGTGGGTGGCATCCTGGGTGATAGTGGACTGGTGTGGGTGGCATCCTAGGTATTAGTTGACTCATGTGGGTGACATCCTCCCTATTTCCTCCTCCCTATCATCCAGAAGCCAGCATTAGTCTTCAATAAAGGTATGTAATACTGATTTAATTGTTAAAAAAATAATTTTTTTGTGAATATTTTTGTCTGGAACGGATTAATTGTATTTACAATAATTCTTATGGGGAATATTAATCGGTTAAAGGCCATTTCGGTTAAAGGCCTAGCTCCTGGAATGGATTATGGCCGCTAACCGAGGGTCCACTGTACCTCTAAGTATGGTTTTCCATAGTTCTTTTATTTCCTTTATTTTATGTCTAAAAAACTTCTAATACACAGTTGTTATTTTTATTTTTTTTTTATTAACACATCGGCCGATTCCCACCAAGGCAGGGTGGCCCGAAAAAGAAAAACTTTCATCATCATTCACTCCATCACTGTCTTGCCAGAAGGGTGCTTTACACTACAGTTATAAAACTGCAACATTAACACCCCTCCTTCAGAGTGCCGGCACTGTACTTCCCATCTCCAGAACTCAAGTCCGGCCTGCCGGTTTCCCTGAATCCCTTCATAAATGTTACTTTGCTCACACTCCAACAGCACGTCAAGTATTAAAAACCATATGCCTCCATTCACTCCTATCAAATACGCTCACACATGCTTGCTGGAAGTCCAAGCCCCTCGCACACAAAACTTCCTTTACCCCTCCCTCCAACCTTTCCTAGGCCGACCCCTACCCCGCCTTCCCTCCACTACAGATTTATACACTCTCGAAGTCACTCTGTCTCGTTCCATTCTCTCTACATGTCCAAACCACCTCAACAACCCCTCCTCAGCTCTCTGAACAATCGTTTGGTAATCCCGCACCTCCTCCTAATTTCCAAACTCCGAATTCTCTGCATTATATTCACACCACACATTGACCTCAGACATGACATCTCCACTGCCTCCAGCCTTCTCCTCGTTGCAACATTCATCACCCATGCTTCACACCCATATAAGAGCGTTGGTATAACTATACTCTCATACATTCCCTCTTTACTTCCATGGACAAGGTTCTTTGTCTCCACAGACTCGAAGTGCTCCACTCACCCTTTTCCCTCATCAATTCTATGATTCACCTCATCCTTCATAGACCCATCCGCCGACATATCCACTCCCAAATATCTGAATACATTCACCTCCTCCATACTCTCTCCCTCCAATCTGATATCCAATCTTTCGTCACCTATTCTTTTTGTTATCCTCATCACCTTACTCTTTCCTATATTCACTTTCAATTTTCTTCTTTTACACACCCTACCAAATTCATCCACCAACCTCTGCAGCTTCTCTTCAGAATCTCCCAAAAGCACAGTGTCATCAGCAAAAGCAACTGTGACAACTCCCACTTTGTATTTGCTTCTTTATCTTTTAGCCCAACACCTCTTGCCAAGACCCTCGCATTCACTTCTCTTACAACCCCATCTATAAATATATTGAACAACCACGGTGACATCACACATCCTTGTCTAAGGCCCACTTTTACTGGGAAATAGTCCCCTTCCCTCCTACACACTCTAACCTGAGCCTCACTATCCTCATAAAAACTCTTCACTGCTTTCAGTAACCTTCCTCCTATTCCATACACCTGCAACATCTGCCACATTGCCCCCCTATCTACCCTATCATACGCCTTTTCCAAATCCATAAATGCCACAAAAACATCTTTACCCTTATCCAAATACTGTTCACCTATATGTTTCACTGTAAACACTTGGTCTACACACCCCCTACCTTTCCTAAAGCCCCCTTGTTCATCTGCTATCCTGCTTTCTGTTTTACTCTTAATTCTTTCAATAATAACTCTACCATACACTTTACCAGGTACACTCAACAGACTTATTCCCCTATAATTTTTGCACTCTCTGTATAGATTTTATTCAAATGGTTTTCATGACCCTGTGTAGTGCAGCATAGTAATGTAATCTATTAATTAATTTTATGATATTTTTATATAAAGAATACATTTCCTATTTCTTCTTTGTCATCTTCATTCACTTAAAAGTTCTTGAAAGATTGTTATTTGAAGATTGTAGTGTACAGGATATGCCTGCTCTTTACATGGCTACCCTTAACTCAGATATATACATACTGTTTTGTATTTATAAATTTCCATTTGTGTGGCAACTTTTGATCTTGAATTCCATATGCATTTCACAGTAACCGACCAGCACCAACACCTGGGCCGTTGTTACCACTTCCTCCTTCAATAAGAAGTAAAAAGGAAACTGAGAAGCCAACACTAAAACGCAAGATCATAGAGGAATCTGGATTTGGAAGTAGGTGTTTATTAATGCAAAATTAGACAAGGTTTTGAAATTGCTTTCCAGATGGTAACATCTCAGCCCTTTAAATTGGAAATTAAATAATTTGTATGAGCTTAATACACATTTTTGTCACATACAATTGATCTGTTATCCAACAATCACTTATTCAGCATTTAGCATTATGCATTGAACAGATAATGCAAAAAAGGAATGTTCAGACAATAGGTATCATAAATTTTTTGGTAGCTTAACAGTAATATTTTGAGAGAGGTTATTGAGGTATGCTATTTTCCTGCTTGCTTCTTGAAAATGATAATCATGGTGATATTAAATATCCAACGTCCATTCTCAAATCGCCCATCATTATTTCCATTATAGAAACTCCATACCCTTTAATAACTTGCTTATTATCATTTGAAACCACATAAATCATATCCTTATTCACTTTTTCATTACTGAAAAGTAACAATTACTTGTTCTGTTCCATTGATATTGGACAAGAAATGGAGCAATGTATTGTCTCTTTAAAGTGGTTCAGGAAATAGTTATTGACTACACACTAATTTATTTGTAATCATTCTTTCATGGGATGGAAGATCTTAATTTTGTAAATGAAGTAAAACCTTGACTTGACAGACCCAGATTTGAGAAGCAACAGACAAAAAATTTACCCGGACAAATGCCAGATACAACTAAGTGGAAAAATTACATTGGGTTTGGATTTTGTGCATTAGGGGTAGTGTGTCCAGTAGCCTCTTAAACCAGCAGACCATATCCATTGCTTCTGGCATTTATCCATTATAGATTCAAGTATCTGCATCTAGGACCTTTCCATTTACATTGTTTCCCAAATGAAGTAAAACCTTGACTTGACAGACCCAGATTTGAGAAGCAACAGACAAAAAATTTACCCGGACAAATGCCAGATACAACTAAGTGGAAAAATTCCATTGGGTTTGGATTTTGTGCATTAGGAGTAGTGTGTCCAGTAGCCTCTGGAACTAGCAGACCATATCCATTGCTTCTGGCATTTATCCATTATAGATTCAAGTATCTGCATCTAGGACCTTTCCATTTACATTGTTTCCCAAGGCAGAGGTTGCCTGCATCAATCATACAATCATCATTTGATCTCCAATTTTTCCTGGATTTGTAGTGTTTTTCGTGACTTTATTAACATATTAAGAAACTGTACAGTGCTATTAACCCTTTCAGGGTCCATGCCGTAGTTCTACGGCTTTGAGTTCTGGGTCCAAACCATAGGTCTACATCATGAGCTCAGCTCACTCAGATAAGCTTTGAGCGGTAAATTTGGGCCTAGATATGAGAGAATACATCTATGTGGTAAGTGTGCACCACATAAAACAAATCCTGCAGCACACAGTGAATAATGAGAAGAAAAAAAATGAAACCGTAATTTTCGATTAAAACAGCGACTTTGCAGTGTTTTTTCGTATAATTTTTATAGTTGTGTTTGCGATTTCGTGGTCTCATTTGATAGAATGGAAGATATATTACAGATATAGAGATGATTTTGATTGGTTTTAGTACTGGAAATGGCTTGAAACTGAGCTCAAAGTAGCGGAAATGTTAAATTTTTGCCGATGTTGAAGAGTAAACAAATGACCTCACACATCTAATACGCGCCAGCTGGTGGGTCTAATATACGTTCACAAATGTGGTGATATTATTTGTACAATTATTACAATATTGCATAACAGTAAATCTTCCATTTTTTGGTTTGAATAAAAATTCATTATATGAATAAAAAATAAAAATGGAATTCATTTGTAAAGACTGAAAACGTAACTAATGAACAGAGGAAATGTTAGTTTAGTGCCAGGAATGCCTACATTATTTATTCTGCACCCTATTTTGAAATTGGAATATTTTGAACTTTGAGTTAAATTGGCTAAATTACCAATCACTTTATTTTGTAGTTGAAACAGTTGACTGGGCAATTTCTTGTGCTCAATCGATAGAATATAAGTAATACTAGTTAAATAACTAAGAATTTGGTCGACTGGAATAATGTAATTGGCCTAAAATGGGAGTCAAAGTTGGCAAAATTGCCGATGCGTAAATATCGCTGACACATCAAAATTCGCGAGAGCATAATTTCGTCAATTTTCAATCAAATTTCGTACTTTTTGTTTTATTACCTTCAGAAAAAGATTCTCTACCATTTCATAAGAAAAAATAAGCAATTTATTTTTTGAAAATTCTTGGACACTGGCACACCCCTTCCAAAAATGGCCTTGGACCCTGAAAGGGTTAACAAGTGGTGCCAAGAGGAAGCATGTGAATTTGAGTGTTAAACAGAAACTTGAGCAGATAAGGAAGGTTAAATCTGGCATTGTGACTTATATTTTGATTGATTTAACAATAAAGGTTAGCATATGTGTGCATAGTAATTCTGATTATACACATTTCATAGAAAATAAGATTATAATAATTAGAAAATTGTATATCTAGAACTACACTAATGAAAAACTTAGGTTCAGTACTGCATTATTATTATAATCAAAACCAAGTGCTAAACATCACTACTGTATTAATGTCAGTAATAGTTGTTATATTGAAAACATTATTATCCTAATGGTAATTTGAAAAAAATAAAATTGAGTACTACATATCAATAATAGCTTATTTTCTTACAGCATCATTAGCCAAGAAGCTGCAGTTCTAGCTAAAGTGAGACTGTTCTAAGTAGATGTGAGAGAGGCATCATCTTGGTGATATTCAACTACTGTTCTGCTCTTCAATAAAAGATATAATCAATGTTTTGTAATGTCATTAATCCAATGATGTCTGGTAGTAATCTTAAATGAAAAGGTTTTTGTACTTTTTTCAAGTATTACTATCTAAAACTATACTATTTCATTATTGTAAGATTCATTTTTTCCTAAATTTGCATTTCAGAATGCAATATTTCTAAAGCTTCTAAGTAAACATGCCTTTACAGATAAAAAGAAACAGCTGTGCACTTACTAACATGACTGTTGTTTTCTGGAACAGGCGTGTATGTGCCAATAAATGAAAAATCTTTATAATTATTAACCCTTTAATTTTTTCATGAAAATGCACACTCACTTTATGTAGATTCACTATTATGCAACAGTCCAGTCCTACCAGTAATTAAATTTGTGTAATATTTATTTGTCATATGTGATCAATGCAATTCACAAGGGAACTGTAGGTTGTTATTATGTGGAATTAAGTGATGATGACTTGACTGAGCTTAATACAGCTGCATCAGACTTGGTGATTAACATGAAGTATGTGAGAAAGACAGGTCACATTTCACCTACCAGGGGTTTCTTCAGTTCAGTGCAAAGAACAAGAAACAAGTGAGTAGTAGGGCCCCACTTATACGGCAGGTTAGGTTCCAGGCTACTGCCGGAAAGCAGACATCACCGGAAAGCAGAACGCCATTTTTTCCACTTATAAATGTATATAAATGCCAGATAACAAGTTTACACTAACATATAGTATTACATTAGTAATAGAACTAGGCATTAAAAACAATAAAAAATAAAATACACACACAGTACACCCATTACTTACCTTAAAATATTTGTAGTCTTAATGTAGGGTGAGAGGTGAGTTTTATTTGTAGGAAGTCAGGTTTGGGAAGTATAGTATCCAGCCAGGGCAACCATCCCCACCCACACATAATATACTATGACATTTAATTAAAGCGCCCCAGAGCGATAAAATACATATACAGTGGACCCTCGCTATTCGAACACTCCAAAACTCACCCTCATTCCAGAATGCTGTTCAAGTGCTGTTACCAAATGAATTTATTCCCATAAGGAATGATGTAAATTAGATTAGTCCATTTCAGACCCCCAAAAATACACTTATAAAAGCACTTACAATAATAAACTTACATAAAAGGGTGAGTTTTGGAGTGTTCGAATAGCGAGGGTCCACTGTACAGTGGTACCTAGGTTTTCGTCGATAATTCATTCCAGAATGCTGTTCGAGCGCCGTTACCAAATGAATTTGTTCCCATAAGGACAAATGTAAATTAGATTAGTCTGTTTCAGACCCCAAAAATACACTTACAAAAGCACTTACAATAATACACTTGCATAATTGTTCGAGTTGGGAGCTGTACGAAAACCGAGTTACCACTGCACAGTACATTCATTAATTATCTTAAAATATTTGTAGTCTTAACCCTTAACCCTTAAACTGTCCACATGTAGATATACGTTGACTCGCGTACTGCTCCGAACGTAGATCTACGTTTTTTTAAATGCTTTTAACCTTGCCACGATAAGCCTGAGTTGCCTAGACATTAGAGAATGGGTCTGTGCACTCAGTGTGCGCAGTATTACAAAATTCGGGGATGCAAAAAAAAATGCGCTCTTCATTTTAAACAAAAAGAACTATTTATTTTTTTCTCAAAATATTCAGTGCGCTACGCGCGTCAACGTAGATCTATGTGTGGACAGTTTAAGGGTTAAACTATCCACATGTAGATCTACGTTCACTCACGTACTTCTCCGAATATTTTTTTTTTTTTTTTTTTAAATGAAGAGTGCATTTTTATAAACAGGATAGGCTAAAAAAAAAATTTAGGGCCAGTACTTACCGAGATATAAGCCCGCCAAGTTGGTGTTGGATGCTCACCTGACGGCAACATCAAGTCCTGCCACTTCCAGAAGTATTGCGGATATACTTTTTTTTCTAGTTTTTATTTTAATTTATATAATTTTTATGTTCTGATAATTACAATTTATAATAGTTCTTGTGATTTCATAGCCAATCTTTGTTCTAACACTAATATTAGGTACTCAAATAGTCACAATCACACCAACAGGTGAACATTTTCACCTGCCTTGGTCATTTACTATTGTCTATAAATATATACGAAGTATTTATAGGTCCCAGTAATGTTTTAGACATCCTGGAGTATATATGAAACTCCTTGAAGAATGGTGTTATGACAATTGTCAGATAACTACTGATAAGTTAGTGACATTGATGAATGAATGTGTGCAGGAAACCCTCGCTTTGTTTTCACTGTTGCACTGTATAACCCTTGTGGTTTAGCGCTTCTTTTGATTATAATAATAATAATAATTGTTTTCACTGTCTGTATCTGTCTGTCTGTCTCTCTGTCTGTCTATCTGTCTGTCTATCTATCTGTGTCTATATCTGTGTCTATCTGTCTAGCTCTGCTTATCTGTCTTTCTGTCTGCCTGCCTATGTGTGCCTGGAGTATAATATGAAACTCCTTGAAGAATGGTGTTATGACAAGTGTCAGATAACACTGACAGCCCAATGACACTGATGAATGTGAGCAGGGAACCCTCTCTTTGTTTCCACTGTCTATCTGTCTGTGTCTGTCTATCTGTCTGTCTGTCTATCTGTCTAGCTCTGCTTATCTGTCTTTCTGTCTGCCTGTGTGTGTCTTTCCGTCTGCTTGTCTCAGTCTCAGAGTGCGGTTCATAAACCAACAGGTATTATACACGATTCAGAAGTGACAATGCGTATTACTTGCCAGTCATGCTTATTATGTCTTATTATTATTATTTACACTATGTATAATAACTACTTATGTGTACATGTGAGAGAGAGACAGAGAGAGAGAGATAATACAGATATATATAGATAGACAGAGATATAGACAGATACAGAGATATAGGACAGATAGATATAGACAGATACAGACAGAGATATAGACAGCCAGAGACAACCAAAGCCAGCCAGCCTGCCGAATACATAAGAACATAAAAAAGAAGGAACACTACAGAAGGCCTACTGGCCCATGCAAGGCAGGTCCATGTCACCCCCTGGCTTAGACCAATGACCCACCTAGTCAGGTCACATCCTCTGAAGGAAGGAGCATGGCATCAGACCTAGTAGCACAAGCTAGTCAGGTCCAACTCACACCCACCCACAGTCACTCATGTATTTATCTAACTTATTTTTACTTTCCTCTTATAAGGGAAGTGTTAATGCGACATGACATCAGTGAATCCCTGGTGTTTGCCACACTATTTGCTCTAGCTGGAGCTCAATTGAACTGGTGCTCCCACAAGGTACTAAGTGGTCCAGGATTTTTTTTAATACTGTGCACACTGAGGGCGCAGACCCATTCTCTCATGTCTAGGCGACTCAGTCCTATCGCACTAAATTTGAACGAATGAAAAATAAAACGTAGATCTACATTCGGAGCAGTACGCGAGTGAACGTAGATTTACATGTGGACAGTTTAAGGGTTAATGTAGGGTGAGAGGTGAGTTTTATTTGTAGGAAGTCAGGTTTGGGAAGTATGGTATCCAGCCAGGGCAGAACTCCCCACCCCACCCACACGTAATGTAAACAAACCAGGCATATGCATCTGGTTTTCGTCACTTTACATTGTGTGCAAGTTGTCTCCACGTTGATACAGTAGAATAAATAAAGAGAAACACTCCCATTCTCATGTAACACCATTTTTAGAAGAAATGATGCCCTGATTGAAGGCATATGAAAGGAATATTTTTCTAGTTACCCCAGGTAATATCATAGTGTACACATTTTCTCTGATGTTGGACTACAAGTCGCCTGGCTACCACATCTCATATTTATGTTAATTTATTCTACTGTGGGGTGTACAGTGGACCCCCGAGTTTCGTAAAAACTTCACTCCTGAAGTCTGCTCAAGTGCCATTACCGAACGAATTTACTCCCTTAAGGAAAAATTTCACGTAGGTTAGTCTATTTCAGACCCCCAAAAATACACTTCCACAAGAACTTACAAAATTATACTTACATAATTGCACGATTTCCGGGGTATTCGTTAACCGAGGGTCCACTGTATTTAGATGGATTAAGCAAAATGTCTATATTAACATTTTATACGATATTTAATGCGCCTCAGAGTGATTATTATTGTGTTATTATTATTATCATTATTAATATGGCATCTTCAAGACTAATAAGACACTCTTTTAATGTGTACCTACATGCCAGCACAGTGTGTAAGTTTACTTAGGTACAGGTACACATAAGTATAAGTAGGTATGTAGTCAGCAACCACCCAGGGAGGTACTACCGTCCTGCCAAGTAAGTGTAAAACGAAAGCCTGTACATGTATCTGTTTTACATGATGGTAGGATTGTTGGTGTCTTTTTTTTTCTGTCTCATAAACATGCAAGATTTCAGGTACGTCTTGCTACTTCTACTTACACTTAGGTCACGCTACACATACATGTACACGTTTGTGTATACACACTCATCTGAGTTTTCTTTAATTTTATCTTAATAGTTCTTGTTCTTATTGCTTTTCCTTTCATATCCATGGGAAGTGGAATAAGAATCTTTCCTCCGTAAGCCATGCGTGTTGTAAAAGTCAACTAAAATACCAGGAACAATGGGCTAGTAACCCCTTTTCCTGTATAGATTTACTAAAAAGAAAAGGAAGAAAACCGTCAAAGTGGGATGTTTGAATGTGCGTGGATGTTGTGCGAATGATAAGAAAGAGATGATTGTAGATGTTATGAATGAAAAGAAGCTGGATGTCCTGGCTTTAAGTGAGACAAAGCTGAAGGGGGTAGGAGAGTTTCAGTGGGGAGAAATAAATGGGATTAGGTGAGGGGTTTCAAATAGAGTTAGAGCTAAAGAAGGAGTGGCAATAATGTTGAATAATCAGTTATGGCAGGTAAAGAGGGAATATAAATGTATAAATTCAAGGCTTATGTGGAGTAAAATAAAAGTTGGATGTGAAAAGTGAGTTATAGTAAGTGTTTATGCACCTGGAGAAGAGAGAAGTGTAGAGGAGAGAGAGAGATTTTGGGAAATGTTGAGTGAGTGTGTGGGGAGTTTTGAACCAAGTGAGAGAGTAATTGTGGTTGGGGATCTTAATGCTAAAGTGGGTAAAAATGTTGTGGAGGGAGTAGTAGGTAAATTTGGGGTGCCAGGGGTAAATGTAAATGGGGAACCATTAATTGAGCTATGTGTAGAAAGAGGTTTGGTAATAAGTAATACATATTTTATGAAAAAGAGAATAAATAAATATACAAGGTATGATATAGCACGTAAGGAAAGTAGTTTGTTAGATTATGTGTTGGTGGATAAAAGGTTGATGGGTAGGCTTCAAGATGTACATGTTTATAGAGGGGCAACGGATATATCGGATCATTATTTAGTTGTAGCTACAGTTAGAGTAAAAGGTAGATGGGACAAAAAGAAAATGGCAACAGCAAGTAAGAGAGAGGTAAAAGTGTATAAACTAAGGGAGGAGGAAGTTAATGTCAAAAATGCTCAATGTTATTTTCCTTAAGATAATCTCAATTCCATATTATCATTCAAGAATCTTAACACCTGTAACAATCTAATATCATTATATAATAATTTAAACAGTAAAATTTCATCATATTGTAATTTTGAAAATAATTTTTAACTAGAATAAACTCAATAAATTTCTCTAATATTAAGTACATAGTCTTTAAGGACTAGAATAAGCTGCCCCTAATGCCATGGCATGTCAGTGGCTCTCCTTGCACTCAATTTACATTGTAACTACCGATACCTATGCAATCTGCAATGAAATAAAATTTGTTTGTTTGTTTTTGTTTGTTTGTTTGTTTAGATATAAGCAACTATTGGCAGAAAGGTGGGTTAGTGCAAGTATGAGTAGTGGGGGGTTGAAGAGAGTTGGGATAGTTTTAAAAATGCAGTATTAGAATGTGGGGCAGAAGTTTGTGGCTATAGGAGGGTGGGTTCAGGAGGAAAGAGGAGTGGTGGAATGAAGAAGTAAAGGGTGTGATAAAAGAGAAAAAGGTAGCTAATGAGAGGTTTTTACAAAACAGAAGTGTTAATAGAAGAGCAGAGTATATGGAGAGTAAAAGAAAGGTGAAGAGAGTGGTGAGAGAGTGCAAAAGAAGAGCAGATGAAAGAATGGGAGAGGCTTTGTCAAGAAATTTTGCTGAAAACAAGAAAAATTTTTGGAGTGAGATAAACAAGGTAAGAAAGCCTAGGGAACGAATGGATTTGTCAGTTAAAAACAGAGTAGGGGAGTTAGTAGATGGGGAGCTGGAGGTATTGGGTAGATAGCGGGAATATTTTGAGGAACTTTTAAATGTCGATGAGAAAAGGGAGGCAGTAATTTCATGTACTGGACAGGGAGGTACAACATCGTTTAGGAGTGAAGAAGAGCAGGATGCGAGTGTGGGGGAGGTGCGTGAGGCATTACGTAGAATGAAAGGGGGTAAAGCAGCTGGAACTGACGGGATCATGACAGAAATGTTAAAAGCAGGGGGGGATATAGTGTTGGAGTGGTTGGTATTTTTGTTTAATAAATGTATGAAAGAGGGGAAGGTACCTAGGGATTGCCAGAGAGCATGTATAGTTCCTTTATATAAAGGTAAGTGGGATAAAAGAGATTGTAAGAATTATAGGGGAATAAGTTTACTGAGTATACCAGGTAAAGTGTATGGCAGGGTTATTATTGAAAGAATTAGAAGCAAGACAGAGAGCAGGATTGCAGATGAGCAAGAAGGCTTTAGAATGGGTAGGGGATGTGTAGATCAGGTGTTTACATTGAAGCATATATGTGAACAGTATTTAGATAAAGGTAGGGAAGTTTTCATTGTATATATGGATTTAGAAAAGGCATATGATAGAGTGGATAGGGGAACAATGTGGCAGATGTTTCAAGTGTATGGAATAGGTAGTAAGTTACTAAATGCTGTAGAGTTTTTATGAGGATAGTGAGGCTCAGGTTAGGGTGTGTAGGAGAGAGGGAGATTACTTCCCAGTAAAAATAGGTCTTAGACAGGGATGTGTAATGTCACCATGGTTGTTTAACCCTTTCAGGGTTTTTGACGTACTAGTACGTCTACGCACCAGGGCGTTTGACGTACTGTACTAGTACGCATAAATTCTAGCGCCCTCAAATCAAGCAGAAAAAGGCTGGTAGGCCTAGATGTGAGAGAATGGGTCTGTGCGGTCAGTGTGCGCAGTATAAAAAAAATCCTGCAGCACAAAGTGCATAATGAGGAAAAAAAAACTCCGACCGTGTTTTTTATTTAAAACAGCGACTTTGCAATCTATTTTCGTATGGTATTTATGACTGAATTCTCGATTTTTTGGTCTCATTTGATAGAATGTAAGATATATTATAGAAATAGAGATCATTTTTATTTTTTTCATGATGACAAGTACCTTGAAATTGAGCGCAAAGTAGCGAAAATGTTTGATTTTTGCCGATGTTCAAGAGTAAACAAATCACGCTAAACGTCCAATACACATCAACTGGCGAGTCAGATATTCTTGCACAAGTGCGCTGATATTATTTATACCGTTTTTAGAATGATGCAGTAGTATACATAACAGAAAATCTTCTATTTTTTTGTGAGAATAAAAATTTAAAATGGAAAGCAAAAGTAATTTAAGAAGGGCCTGGAGACGTGACTAATGAACAGAGATGATGATGTTTTAGTGCCAGGAATGTCTGCCTTGTTTATTCTGGACCCCATTTTGAAATTTGTGTGAAATTGGCCAAATTGCCATATTCTGACCACTATTTTGGGTAGTTGAAATTGGTAAATGGGCGGTTTCTTGTACTCAATCGATAGAAGAAATGGAGTTCTAGCGAAATAGCTATGATTTTAGTGGACTGGAACATTGGAATTGGCCAAAAATAGGGCTCAAAGTGGGCGAAATCGCCGATGCGTAAACATCGTCGAGACCAATAACTTTGCGAGAGCATAATTCCATAAGTTTTCAATCAAATTTCGTGCTTTTGGTGTCGTTATGATCGGAAAAAGATTATCATTTCATAAGAATTTTTTTTTTTTTCCAAAATTTTTCGACCCTGAGAATGAGTTAAGAATCAGGGTCTCGACCCTGAAAGGGTTAACATATTTATAGATGGGGTTGTAAAAGAAGTAAATGCTAGGGTGTTGGGGAGAGGGGTGGGATTAAATTATGGGGAATCAAATATAAAATGGGAGTTGACACCGTTACTTTTTGCTGATGATACTGTGCTTTTGGGGGATGCTAAAGAAAAATTGCAAAGGTTAGTGGACAAGTTTGGGAGGGTGTGTAAAGTTAGAAACTTGAAAGTGAATATAGATAAGAGTAAGGTGATGAGGGTATCAAACAATTTAGATAAATATCTACCTGGATGATGACTAACAAGCTTACTCTCAATACTGACAAAACCTATTTCATTCAGTTTGGAAACAAACTACAAATGTTCCACTTAACATAACGCTCAATGGATCACCCATCACAAGACTCACAGAGGGAAAATTCCTAGGAATCCACCTTGACAGTAGCCTCAAATTCCAAACACACACACAGCAAATTTCTAAGATCTCAAAGCCAGTAGGAATACTATCAAAGATATGCTACTATGTGCCTCAACCAGCTCTCCTTGCACTGTATCATTCACTCATCTACCCTTATCTCACCTATGGAATTTGTGCATGGGGATCAACAACATTAAATCACCTTAGACCGCTCATAACCCAGCAAAAGGCTGCAGTCAGAATGATAACAAATTCCACTCTAGACAGCATACTCCACCAATATTCAAAAGTCTAAAACTACTCACCATAAATAACATCCACTCCTATTCTTGTGCCTACTACATACATAGAACTCTACAATCAAATATAAACCCTCCACTCAAAATTCTCCTCACCAACATTAACAGGACCCATGACCATAACTCAAGACACAGATCACTTTTTGATATACCCCGTGTCCATATCATCCTTTGTAAAAATTCTATGCACATAAAGGGCCCCAAAATCTGGAATTCATTACCAGTAAATACTAAAATAACCAGGTCTGAACATCAATTTAAGACTCTTCTCAAAAACCACCTACTCACCCTAAACTAAATACAGTGGTACCTCGACTTACGATATTTTTTCATTCCAGAATGCTGTTCAAGTGCCATTACCAAATGAATTTATCTCCTTAAGAAATAATGTAAAATAGACTAGTCTGTTTAGACCCCTAAAAGTACACTTACAAAAGCATTTAAAAAAATAAACTTACATAAAAGGGTGTGTTTGGGGACCATCGTAAGTCGAGGTACCACTGTATACTCATTCTGCAAACTACTTTCAACAACACTCAGTGTTATTTTCCCATAATATAATTTCAATATTTACTATTGATATACATAACCATCTTACAAAACTCTTGAGTAAACTTATTATCTGCTATATGACGTTGTCAATGAACATGTTGCAGACACAGCTTGCAACAGTTTTGTTAGGGTGATAATTCTCCGCAAAACTTTACAACTCACTCCACTTTGCACACGTCCTTAATTACTGAAGAAGGCACATTCTTTCCCCTCTCTTCCCCCTCCTCTGAAGCAATATCCTCAGCTGCAGTCTTGCTGTTCCAGTTGAAGGTCTTGCAGCTCTTCAGTGGTTAGCTCTTCCTTGTGGTCCTCCACAAACTCTTCCACATCCTCGCCACATCCAACCCCATGGACTTCCCCAAAGACACAATACATTAAACAATAGGCGTAGGGTCCTCAGGGTCAGCCTCAAACCCTTCAGAATCCTTCTGGTGAACACATTCTGGCCACAATTTTCTCTGATAAATTAGACACATGTGCAACACTTGGGTATCTTTAATGAGGAAACGTTTCGCCACACAGTGGCTTCATCAGTCCAATACAAAGCAGGAAGTTGTAAGGAGAGGAGGAGTTTGAGGTAATCAGTCCCTCAGCCTGGAGTCGATGTGTTCAGTCCATCAATCTTGAAGATTGTGTTTAGCAAGTAACTGCTTCAATAGTAACAGAGCTTACTTCCCAACAGTGCTGTCAGTGATGAAGTCTTGGACACTGCTAAACATTTGGTTGCATGAGGTATGCCCTGCCTATGCCTTCCCTACTCATGATACTGAACATGCCAATCCATCTATCCCTCAGTCTGAATTGTGCTGGGGCTCATCCTGCCTATTTCAGTTCATGCCCTGTATTCCCTAAGAAATGAGAGATCTACCTTCTAAAAGATAAAGAAGGCAGTTGTATGGCCAGGCCATGGACTACATTAATGATTTTGACCCAGGATTCCATATGTTCATATGACTTTTGACCTTCGTCTGATACAACTCTCCATCTTTTGTACTTAACAAATTTGAAGGGTTCCTTTGAAACTCTTACCTGTTTCTGATTCCCATGCTATCTTACAAAATCTGCTCTTGCTCCCCATATGATTATGGTAGAGGTTCACTCAGGGCCACCCTCTGTTATGCCTAAGTTTTCTCGTTCCTAGGCTTCCACTTCCTTGCCTTTTTCCTCCCTTCCTCAGTATATCGATTCTGAACACTTCTTTCTAGCCACTCATGAAGTTTTTATGACTCCTCCCCACTTACCATTGAATATAATGGATCCTTCACAACTGACTTTGACACTTCAACATCTCCCCTGACAAACTAATTTTTATGCCAACCTCAGCTTTTATCTTTAGCAATGTACACACTCTTCACACTTATTTCTCCTGCCATCAGCTTCCCTCTGCATTTTTGAGAATACATACAATGATCAAGTTTTCAACATGTGACCTCTATGCAAGAAGAGTTGTGCATTCTTTCAAAACCTGGATACACTATTTTCTCAAAGTAAAACAGCATGATTGGTGATGATCATGTTTATTTTGTCTTATATTTCTACTTTGAAACATTACTGAATCATTAAGTCTAAAGGAATAATTCCAAAGAATTTATAAAAATAAAACCACTGCATAAGCTGCAAATTTTATTTATTCCTGCACAATCATAACAAATTTTCATTGCTAGTTTCTGCTAATCCTTGTTAAAAATTATTAGGAAAAAATGTACCCAAGCAGTAATAAATATATTATTTAAGAGTA
Organism: Cherax destructor; assembly: GCA_009830355.1. Taxonomy (NCBI): domain Eukaryota; kingdom Metazoa; phylum Arthropoda; class Malacostraca; order Decapoda; family Parastacidae; genus Cherax; species Cherax destructor. Next base: position 460,591 of record WNWK01000415.1, on the reverse strand, counting down.
CAAAATTATCCCTGTTATTATATGATAATCATTTCAGCATAAAATTAAATGGATACTATACTCCAACCATCTATACATGTTAAATAGACAACAATAGCATGATAAAGTTTACATTTATTGTAAATTAAAGGAAGGTACTCTAATAAATGTACTGGGCAAATTCCTAATTGGGGGCTATCTCTTCTTATAAATGCATGGCTTAAGATTAATATTAGGAAGAGCTATTGTCTTCTTCAGCTTTCGAATCTTCTTAAATTCAAATAAAAAGAAGTATTTTCCATTGGTGTCCTTCTGAATGCAATGAAATCCAAACTTTACTAACAGATTCAGAAACTGCTGAACATCTCCAAAACGGCTTTCCACTTCAGCAATTTTCATGATACCCCTGAAAGTACACAACCAGAGTCAGTAACTTGGGTGTACACCAGATATTAAAAAGAATTCATGTGAGCATGTTAGATAGGAGTGAATGGAGACGAATGGTTTTTGGGATCTGACAAGCTGTTATAGTGTGAGCAGGGTAATATTTTGTAAAGGGATTCAGGGAAACCGGTTAGCCGGTGTATAAATCTGGGGTAGAAGGGGGAAGGGGTTGTACCAGGAATGGTTGGAGGGAGGGGGGTACAAGAGGCTTTGAGTTTAAGGAGCTTGAGCATCCAGCAGGCTTGTGTGAGCATATTAGATAAGAGTGCATGGGGACCAGTGGTTTTTAATAGCAGTGCTGTTGAAATGTGAGCAGGATAACTTTTATGAAAGGATTCAAGAGAAACTGGTTAACCAGACTTGAGTCCTGGAGGTGGAAATGGCAGTGCCTGCACTCTGGTAGTAATTTGATTGTGATATCAGCACATTTATGAGAAGGTGGTGACTGAATGAATGTGGTGAATGTATTTTTTTCTTTTGGTGGGGACGGCCATAGTGTTAAAAAGAAAAGAGTTATGTTTACATCATGTCTCTATTATTATTATTCCCTTTTTTTCTACTTTTTTTTTTTCCTCAACAGCTGTCTCCTGCCAAAACAGGGTAACCCAAATAAGGAAATACAGTCACCATCATTCACTTGATCACTGTCTTGCCAAAAGTATGTTGGCATCACAATTTAGATTGCCCTCAAACTGCAACATCCCCACCCCTCTTTCAGAGTGCAGGCACTAACTATTCCACCTCCAGGACTAAAGTCTGGCTAACAAGATTCACACACCAACAGAGCATCCATTAAAAATCACTTGTCTCTATTCACTCCAATCTAACAAACTCACACAAGCCAAGGTCAAGATATTTAATAATATGTGCCTCCCTTTGTTTCTGTTACTCAGGTAGACATTGGTCAAGTATCTAAAGCTATCTGTCCTTTAGTGGGCAGAATACATGAGAAAATTAATCCTAAGCTCAATATTTTAATACAAGGGATACAGGGGTGTATGTACCAAGTGGTGAGTGATGAGGGACCCCACCGCATCCTTACACTAAACCCAAATAAATCTTACTTTAACCCTTAAACTATACCGCTATTGCTCCAAACATAGATCTCCGTTTTATTTTTCCTGCCTCCAAATTTGGCACGAATGGCCTGAGATGCCTGGTCAGTATAGAATGGGTCTTAACACTCGGTGTGCGCAGAAAAAATCTGGGACCACTTAGTACCTTGTGGATGCACCAGTTCAATTGAGCGCTAACTAGAGCAAATAGCGTGGCAAACACCAGGGATTCACTGATGTCATGTCATATTAACACTCCCCTTTTAAGAGGAAAGTGATGTTGACCCAGATTTTAGTGGCTTTGAGATGGATGTGGCCACAAGTGGTCGAGGAAATATCAAAAACCTCGATAATAACCCTTGTGCAACATTTGTTCAACATCCTTTCATTTCTGATACCACTGGTAGTGTCATCCTGCCAGAATGTCCAATAACCTGTGCCCTAAGTAAAGAGAAATGACTCTGAAACATGTGTAATATGTATTTGGCAGGATGGCAGGCTGGCTGGGTGGCTGTCTCTGTCTGTATCTCTGTCTGTCTGTCTATATCTCTGTCTATCTCTGTTTCTCACAGGTACACATAAGTATTGTTATTATACATAGTGTAAATTACCTAGGATAACCCAAAAATTCCAGGCAACGAGCTATACAGTGCTTGTAGATACAGTGGATCCCCGGAAATCGAACATAATTCGTTCCAGAATGCTGTTCTAGTGCCGTTACCAAACAAATTTGTTCCCATAAGGACAAATGTAAATTAGATTAGTCTGTTTCAGACCCCCAAAAATACACTTACAAAAGCACTTACAAAAATACACTTACATAATACTAGTTCGAGTTGGGAGCTGTTCGATTTCTGGGGGTCCATTGTATAAGACATAATAAGCATGACTGGCAAGTACAGTAGACCGTCATTTAGCACGAGATTATGTTGCACGTTACGGGTATTGCACGATTGAAGAATTGCGGCACATTATTTTCTAACACATAAAAATGATATTGCACAGTCGTGGGAGGGGAAAAAAATTTTGAGCGCACGGTTGCCCGCGGTGGGTTAAACCATTGAGTCAGTGGGGTCCTACTGAGGGTGGCTATGAGCCACAACAAGTGTTTAATGCTGACGAGACAAGTGTTTTCTGGAAATAAATGCCAACACGAACTTATATCAGTCAGCAAGAAAAAAGTGCACCAGGCTTCAAGACAGCAAAGGATCGCTTCACCTTGCTCCTTTGCGGTAATGCATCAGGTGATTTCAAGTGTAAGCCCATGGTTATTTACCGCCTAAGAATCCTCATGCTTTGAGGAAAAGGGAATTTGTTTTTCCTTCCCACAAACTCTAAGTAAGTTTATTTAGGTATACACAGATACAGTTACATAGATTATCATACATAGCAGCATATGTGTAGAGAACCTAGGATAACCCAAAAAAAAGTCAGACAGAATGGAAATAAGTCACTCTGACTTTTTTGGGTTATCCTAGGTTCTCTACACATATGCTGCTATGTATGATAATCTTTGTAACTGTATTTGTGTATACCTGAATAAACTTACTTACAGTTTGCGGGAAGGAAAAACAAATTTCCATTTCCTCAAGCGGCCCTCTTGTTGGGGATCAGCGGGGGAGACTACCCGCCGTCTCCAGCCACCACTCCACCATCCCAGCATTCGTAGTTCATACATGTTCAGTCCACTGCTACAAGCTAGCTATGTTTGTGAAGAAGAGAGAGAGTGAATTATGTTTTGATCTTTAAATTACTATATCTTGAATCTGCCAAGCAATCATGACACCCAGTAGGCATACCAGCGTTGCTCAAAGTGGCAAGAAAAGGTATAAGCATTTAAGTCTTAGAATTAACGAAGAAAACAAAGATATTAGACAAGACATAACCTGTGGCCGTAATGAAGTGTTACTTTGTACACATAAAAAGATGTAAACATAAGTTTGTGTGACTGACTGACTGATTTACAGTTCGTCAGATCCCAAAAACCATTCGTCTACATTCACTCCTATCTAATACACTTACACATGCCTGCTGCATGTCCAAGTCCCTTGCTTACAAAACCTCTTTTACCCCCCTCCCTCCATTCTTTCCAAGGATGACCCCTACCCCTCCTCCCTTCCACTACAGATTTATACACCCTCCAAGTCATCCTATTTTGCTCCAGCCTCTCCAAATGATCAAACCACCTCAACAACCCCGTCTTCAGCCCTCTGAATAATAATTTTAGTAACTCCACACATCCTAATTTCCAAACTATGAATTCTCTACATAATATTTACACCACACATTGCCCTTAGACACAACATCTCCACTGCCTCCTCCTTGCTGCAGCATTTATAACCCATGCTTCACACACCTATAGGAGTGTTGGTACCACTATACTCTCGTACATTCCCTTCTTTGCCTCCATATTCTACACACCATTTTAACTTTGCTAAGCATATTTTAATAAATTTGTCAAAAAAAATCTATGCACTTCTTAAATTTATTTTTACTGCATCTTTACAGAGTAAAACAATCACAACAATACTCTCATTCATTTTGCTATACAGCACATTACCCATAGCCACCGAAAAACAATTCCACTGACTTAATTTGTCACTTTTCAAGAAAATGGCTGCTTTCTTAATTCTTTGCAATATACGTACTGTATTGTCTTCTTTCAACAAACCGGCCGTATCCCACCAAATACTGTATTTTATCTATACAGTGGACCCCTGGATTACGTCATTATTTTGTTCCAGAATGCTGTTCAGGTGCCGTTACCGAACGAATTTGTTCCCATAAGGAATAATGTAAATTAGATTAGTCCTTTTAGACCCCCAAAAATACACTTACAAAAGCACTTACAAAAATACACTTACATAATTGTTCGAGTTTGGAGCAGTACGTAATCCGGGGGTTCACTGTATATACGTATATGATGTTCATTCTCCAAGGTAAATATTAGTAGAGTAGTTTAGCAGTCATGAACAACACCTTGGTAAAATGAATGCTGACAAACAATATTCACCCTCTATCACCATTCCAGAACAAATACAATGTAATATACTCACCCTTCTTTCAAAACCCTGTTAGCCTCTACAATGAAATCTTTGATATTGGTGCCCATGAGAGAAAGACAAAACACTACAACATCCACAGAGGCTGAGTTCAGTGGTGTATGTGCCATGTCACATGCTGTAACTCTGGAATTTGTTGCTACCAAGTCAAGGGAATGAACTTTCTGCTGTGGTACAAGGAGGGAGAGAACAGCTTCGCCACAACCAAAGTCAGCCACCACCCATTCTTTTGGCCTGAAATATTTAGGTACTCTTACTGTCAAAAACATTTATTTTATATAAGAAATTTAAAGTGGAAGTGACTACAAAGAATATTCTTACATACTAACTCATAATGAATGAGTGCAACGGACTAATTAAATTTAATAATAAGTTTTATGTTAGTGGCAAGAATCTGTTTACTCTTAAATTAATCAATGATAAGCAAGTTGACATGAGCAAAATGAAAGACAGTATGCTTTTTTTCCACCTTGCTTAAGTGAAAAGTTTGTATACTGTATATACCAGTGTATAGGTTGATCTTTTAAGACTAAATTTTGAAAGGCTGAAATTCAGACAAGTGAGGGGCCTACACACACTCAATAACTACTACTTCAGCACATCAATGTATAAGCGCAATGTATGAGCGCCTCTGCAAAGACAGTGATTATGTATGAGTGAGGTGAAAGTGTTGAATGATGATGAAAGTATTTTCTTTTTGGGTATATTCTTTCTTTTTGGGTCACCCTGCCTCAGTTGGAGATGGCCGACTTGTTGAAAAAAAAAAGTGGATTTGAATAAGTGTTGCATTAATACAATGTTTACTGTATCAGTTAAATAAGGCTAACAGCAGTGAACCATCACAGCGTTAGCACTGCATCTTTTCAACCAGCACAATATCAAAAATTCACAAGAAATATAACACTGCTATGGATGAAGTAAATTGTATTAATGATATAAACAGGAATGGAACAAATGTTTAAAATCCTTTTACACAAATATTCAAGTTTAATAAACAAAATTTAATCTATCTTCAGGATAAACTTAGGGCAGTAAAGTAAAGCTCAGAAATAAATCTCAGACATCACTATAATATAGCCCCAGTAAACAAAAAGACTTACTTTTTGCAAAGCCACTGGACAATCAGGTCTTGAGGGTTGACTGGCCAGCGTTTAACTTGTGCCTGGTAGCCAGCATGGTAATCCTTGAATGCTTCATGATCATGTGTGAACATTTTTACAGCATCAAGACTACTACTTGTGTACAAGGCCTCATTCACCATTCTGTTGAAGAAGATTTTATCAGTTTACATGCTAGTTGGATAACATTAGGTAAATCTGAACACTAGATAACTCATACTGTGTAGAAATACAGTAAACTTATTTTTTATAAAAAAAAAATAACATACTGTGTAGAAATGTAGTACTGTAAACATCCAATAAAATGGACCCCATAAAGTAGATAGTAGTAGGAGATTCGTTATAGACACATCAACTCTCAATGTTCCTGGGCAGCAGGGCCGGTGACTACCCACGTCAGTGTGCTACCATTTTATCCTAGGCACATGTCTATTAAACACTAGGCTTGCTGTATATGAGTGTGTGCGTGCACGTGCGTGTGCATGCATGTGCGTGTTATTGTCTGTGTCTGCACTGACACCATCATCATTTCATCTCCAATTTTCCCCTGAATTTACTGTTTTCAATCATTTTATTAAAGTACTGTGTTTTTTTTTTTTCAACAAGTTGGCTGTCTCCCACCAAGGCAGGGTGACCCAAAAAGAAAGAAAATCCCCAAAAAGACAATACTTTCATCATCATTCAACACTTTCACCACACTCATGCATAATCACTGTCTTTGCAGAGGCGCTCAGATACGACAGCTGAGAATAGTCCCTCCCAGCTGTCACTATCCCAGACCCCTCCTTTAAAGTGCAGACATTGTACTTCCCATTTCCAGGACTCAAGTCCAACTAAATCAATTAACTGGTTTCCCTGAATCCCTTCACAAAATGTTACCCTGCTCTCACTCCAACAGCTCGTCAGGTCCCAAAAACCATTCGTCTCCATTCACTCCTATCTAACACGCTCACACATGCTTGCTGGAAGTCCAAGCCCCTCGACCACAAAACCTCCTTTACCCCCTCCCTCCAACCTTTTCTAGGATGACCCCTACCCCTCCCTTTCTTCCCCTACAGATTTATACGCTCTCTAAGTCATTCTACTTTGATCCATTCTCTCTAAATGACCAAACCACCTCAACAACCCCTCCTCAGCCCTCTGACAAATACTTTTAGTAACTCCACACCTCCTAATTTCCACATTCCGAATTTTCTGCATAATATTTACATCACACATTGCCCTTAGACAGGACATCTCCACTGCCTCCAGCCTCCTCCTCGCTGCAGCATTTGTAACCCATGCTTCACACCCATATAAGAGTGTTGGTACCACTATACTTTCGTACATTCCCTTCTTTGCCTCCATGGATAAAGTACTGTGTACAATGTTATAAACAATGACCTCTAAAGTAAGTGATGGTGCCAAGATGCATGTAACCTTAACTGTTAAGCAGAAACTTGAATAAGAAAGCTGGAGGCTGGTGTTTCAGTGGCCCAGGTGTGTGAGGAGTATGGCATAGGAAAACAAAGTGCCTGACTTTTGTAGAAGCAAGAAAAAGCTTACTCAATATGCTACGAAGTAAAGTGTAGATACTAGCCTAAAAGGTTCCTCAGTCACTCCTAGGAAGCACATGAAAATGGCCCAAGATACAAGGACTGAAGAAGTATTGCTTACTTTATGTTCAACTGTGCAATGCTGGTGTTAATGTTTATTGTGCTGAGCATCAGAGTACCAAACAAATTAAGCTGGATTCATTCTTTAAACCTACTTCTCATTCTATGTCTCCCAAACCATCTACCAATAAGCCTGAACCATCTATGTCTCCTCAGCCATCTACATCTCCTCAGCCATCTACATTTCCTCAGCCATCTACATTTCCTCAGCCATCTACATCTCCCACACCACACTATCCACAATGTTCCTGCTGGAGTTTTACAGCTCCACTGACTCAGAATAAGTTATTCTGGGTCACCACTAGACCACATGGCATTATTGTTTATCTGTAAGCTTGTCTATCACCAAAAAAGTAAGAAAATGAATGCACTGCATTCTTTTGTATGGTATGTGTTGTACTTTTATCCCATTTTCTTTTCAAGTACATTTACAGGTAATATTGTATTGTACTCAAGGTTATTCTTATTATGTCTGGTAGTCATGAATACAGTGAACTAAATATCCTTTACTGGGCATTTGTCCATGTCCTGTAGTTGATCAATTAAGTGGACTACATCCACTTAATTGCACCATTCAATATAACAGAATTTTTGGTAGAATGGACACCCCTTCTCCCTATCAATCCATTTTATCAGACGTTTACTGTATATGTATTAAATAGGATATTTTCTGGGAGAGTTCTGAACTGGAATAACTTTAGAAATTATTAGCAAAGGTAAACATTTCAAGCATGGTAAAAGTAAAAACATAACAGAAGGCATCATTCTCTCTCTGTATTCATAACATAGTATAATTTGTACTTACCTGAATCTTGCAACAGCAAGTTGATTGGTCATTTTTTGCCGTAAAACCTCTGCTGAGCTGAGAATCAATGGTTTGGATTCTCTTGTAATCTTTGCCTCTTCCAGCATCTCTGCTAACTTATTCTTGTCCATTTTTTTTTCATTGTCAATTTTGGGACTAGATGTTTCACAAGCATCAATCTTTCCTTGTTTTTTCTCTCTAATATTTCCTTTATCTTTGCCTATTATTTTACCATATTTTGTATTTTTTTCAATTAACTCAATGTTTTTATGCCTGCTCTTTCTATTAGTATCTAAATATTCATTATCAATTTCAAAATCTGAATCTAAATGCTCTGAATCAATATAATCTTCACTGCTTAGCTTTTCTTTTCTTGCAAAGTTTTTCTTATCTGCATGTACTATCGTCATATCTGAAGCTGAAGACTTATCATTTAAATGCATCTTTTTCTTTTTTGTTGGCTGAGAGTTATGAAACGTTTCAAAATCTAACTCCTTTAATAAAGTTTTAAAATCTGATTGAAATTTTGGGTCACAGTCATCATCATCATCAGCCTCAAAAATTAGGTCCTCACCAGTGTCTTCAGTTTCCATTTTTTCATTTTTCTTATTTTGCTTATTACTCAATTGGTTTCTTTTCTTAGATTTTTTAGGTATTTCTACTTCAGATGATAGCTTTTCATCTTTCATTTTATTTTCCATAAACTCTACACAAGTTTGACTGTCTCCAATATTTTTTTTATTATTATTTTTTGAGCATTTTCTATTGTCAATTTTAACTGATTCTTCATTGTTTTCACCTGAAAGCATCTGATCATCTGGTTCTGTAAAATTAGATGGTTGCAAAGAAATTCCTGAGTGAACTTTACACTCATTCATACTGCTGGATTTACCCTTTTTATTCCTTTTTTTCTGTTTTGTTGTACAACTTGCCTTACTGTCAACACCATGTTCACCTACAATACGTGCACCAGTTAATAATTTACTATTGAATACACAAGTCACATTTACATCTGCCTTGTTATATTCTAGAGATTTATTAACAGTGCTACTTATATTTGATAGTATGCTGTCTTGTGTATTGTTTTCTTTCTTTTGTTTAGCATTTAACTCACTGTATTTATTGTTATTTTTCTTTTTCTTTTTCCTTTTCTTCTTTCGGCAAGTTTTGATTACTAATTGCTCAGCCAAGCCTACATTGTCATTTGTACTACCATTTCCAATTGTTGTTCCAGTATCTTCACTGTTTATATTCTTTGAGATGCCATAAATTTGGTCTCCAGTGCCTTTTATTTTAGGTACTTTCTTTTTCTTCTTTTTATCTGTTTTCTTCTCTGAAGACTTGTTAGGGAACAACAGAGAACTGGCCTGACTGGCACTGAGAGCATCATCATTTTGTCTCGAACTATTAATAGATTCCTCTATTTGTCTTGGCTGTGGAATTTGCTGGGATAATTTATTATCTTCTGTTCTTCTTTTTTTTTTTTTCTTCTTTAAGTTAGCTAATAAACATTTAGATGACTTGGAGCTTAATATCTGAAACAAAAAAAGAATACACAGTGTATAATAAAACATTTAAATGAACAACTAAATTCAACATAATGTGTCATGTAATTTATTGCTGTATCTTACTACTATCAGTAGGAAAGTCTGGCCTCAGGACAAGCAACAAGAAAAAACACTTAAAACTGATAAGAAAAATTATTTCTCTATCTCTGTACATTCATTATATCACCACTTGGTCCAACAGGATGGTATATGCTGTCTCCTCCATACACTTCAAGGTGCAAAATAACCAAAAGTACTAGTGGAAAAAGTTATTAGGAAAAAAAAGTGGATATGGCATATACATCATTTGAATAGGAGTAACTGACTGACCCATAAACACTTTTGGTCTGGAAATTATTGTACATACTGTATATCAATTCTACTAATTTATTATTCTCAAAATTGTGCTGCATGCTCCTTCATGAAATTATCATGTGAGAGATTAGTGTCCAAGTTAAATTCCAGGCAGAGCAAGATGTGGAAAAGTTTCTGAACACCCGCTATCTCTGCCATTTAGCAGTAAATAGATGCCTACATGTGTGTTGACTGTTGTGGGTCACATCCTGAGAGAAGACCTTAGAAATACCTTGATGGAAATAAGCAACTGATTTTTACTTGAATTATCCTGGGCTATTAACCCCTCAGTGTTTATCATTCTCAATACAATCTTCTTACAGTCTTTGTCATCATATTCAGTAACCCAATTATTATTTTATAGAAAACAGTTTATTGGCCAAAAACAAACACCTACAACATTGTCAGCAATTTTGCAAGAACTAAGTTTGTACAGTACATGAACGTAGTCAGAGAATGACAACCACCTGTAGAACATGCCAAAAAGCCTACAATTATCATTACCAATGAAGTAATAACCTATTTCCTGCATATCTCTAAAAAGTTAGATTTTTGGATAAACTAAGATAATAATAAATAATAATAATATCTTTATTTCTACAAGTACATGTTTAAGGTATACAGGCTGACATCAATGATATACTACTAGTACAGTGGACCCCCGGTGTTCGTCCTGCTCCAAACTCGCCCTTTTATGTAAGTGTATTTTTTTAAATGCTTTTGTAAGTGTATTTTTGGGGGTCTAAAAGGACTAGTCTACTTTACATTATTCCTTATGGGGATAAATTCGTTTGGTAATGGCACTTGAACAGCATTCTGGAACGAAAAAATCACGAAAACCGGGGGTCCACTGTATATAGAAAGCCCCTTGTTATGCAGAGCAATTCGGGCAAATTAGGTAAATTTTTGTCCCAGGATGTGATCCACACAAGGCAACTAACACCCAGGTACCCATTTTACTGATGGGTGAACATGGACAATGACCAATGTTTCCACCCTTGCTGGGAATCGAACCTGGACCCTCAGCATGTGAAGCGAGAGCTTTGCCAACCAGGCCATGAGCCTGTAGCATGTAGTAGTATGTGTTCTTGTCTGTATCTACACTCTACATTTCATGTGATTGAGATTAGGTATTAGAATCAGTGGGTATCAGCTAATTTTGATGCTATCAATATTAACCTGGTAAAAATTTTATCGCCCCATCCCTAATTGAGATCTCCATACATACAGTGGAACCTCGATACTCGAACAGCTCCCTAATTAAACAATTCGGTGTTCGAACGCTTTGTTCGGTAAAAAATCGCCCGGTAGTTGACCGTTTGCTCGACACTGAAAATGTACAGAGAACCTTCACGGCACACATAACTACAATAAAACACCTCAATTACAGTATGTACTGGGAACGCTTAAAGTTCCTAAATCTATACTCCCTAGAACGCAAGCGGGAGAGATACATGATCATATACACTTGGAAAATCCTAGAGGGATTAGTACCAAACTTGCACACGAAAATCACTCCCTATGAAAGCAAAAGACTCAGCAGACAATGCAACATCCCCCCAACGAAAAGCAGGGGTGCCACTAGCACAATAAGAGACATCACAATAAGTGTCAGGGGCCCAAGACTGTTCAACTGCCTCCCAGCATACATAAAGGGGATTACCAATAGACCCCTGGCTGTCTTCAAGCAGGCACTGGATAAGCACCTAAAGTCAGTACCTGACCAGCCAGGCTGTGGTTCGTATGTCGGTTTGAATGCGGCCAACAGTAACAGCCTGGTTGATCAGGCCCTGATCCACCATGAGGCCTGGTCACAGACCGGGCCACGGGGGCATTGATCCCCGGAACCCTCTCCAGGTATGCTCCAGGTATACACTCGACCAAACAAACACGACCTGTCAGAACTTCACTGTGAACTATTTCGTGTTTCTTCACATTTTTTGGTGTTTTTTTATATTATTTGTATAAATAAGTCACCATGGGGCTTACGAAGATTAGTGACAACAGCCAACCAAAAAGAAAAGTGGTTGGGAAAAATTTGTTTGATACTTGAACAGATCAACGAATTAAGTTCAAGTACTGAGGTTCCACTGTACTAAACTGCCGGTTTTATTTGACACATTTTGGTTATTGCACTATTGAAAAATTGTGGCACAATTTTATACAATTGTAAAATTAACTTAACACAGTTCAGTTTGCAGGAGGGGAAAAAATTTGGAGCGTCGCCCGCGGGATACACTCTGCCTGGCTGTGGGTTTGACCACTGAGTCAACGGGGGAGACTTACCGCCATCCCCTGCCACCCCAATCACCCTTGTCCCAGCCTTTGGTTCATACGGTTCATACATGTGTAGGACCATACTCTGCTAGGAGCTAGCTGTGTTTATTATGTTTGTAGATTGAGTTTAATTTTAATTGCCATATCTTGTATCTGCCAAGCAATCATGGCACCCAATAGGCATACAAGTGTTGCTGAAAGTGGCAAGAAAAGGTTTAAGCGTTTAAGTCTAGGAGTTACGAAGAAAATCGAGATATTAGACAAGCTTAAGAGTGGCTCACGTGTGGTGGATATAGTGAGGGTCTATGGCCTTAATGAAGCGTCAGTTCGTACAGTTAAAAAGAATGAGGAAAAGTGTAGAGATGGTATATGATCTTTATGTAGCTGGACGTCTTTTAAATTTTCTAAGGAGATAATGTTGTATGACTTGACAGCATTTGAATGAAAACTAGGAACTGTATACTGACTGACTGACTTGACTGATTTACTAACTGACTTGACTGATTACTGACTTGACTGATTTACTGACTTGACTGATTTGACTGTCTAACTGACTTGACCTGACTTACTGACTGACTGACTTGACTGAGTTACTGACTTGACTGACTTACTGACTGACTTGATTGATTTACTGATTTGACTTGACTTACTGACTGATTTACTGACTTGACTGATTTATTGATTATTGACTGACTTGACTGATTTACTGACTGACTTGACTGACTTACTGACTGACTTGACTGACTTACTGACTGACTTGAATGGCTGACTTGAATGACTGACTTACTGACTTGACTGATTTACTGACTGACTTGACTGATTTACTGACTGTCTTGACTGACTGACTGACTGACTTGACTGACCTGGGCCTTCACCTTGACAGCAGCCTGAAATTCAGCACCCATATCCAACACATAACAAAGAAAGTGTCCAAAACTGTGGGGATCCTCTCTAAGATACGGTATTATGTACCACAATCAGCCCTACTCACACTATACTACTCACTCATCTATCCCTACCTCACATATGCCATTTGTGCATGGGGATCAACAGCAATTACCCACCTAAAGCCAATAATAACCCAACAAAAAGCCGCAGTAAGAATTATCACACAATCCAACGCTAGGCAGCACACCCCCCCACTCTTCAAAGACCTAAACCTACTCACTGTTCAGAACATCCATACTTACTACTCTGCTATCTACATTTATAGAACCATTAATTCCAACTTTAACCCTGAGCTAAAACACTTTCTTGACAGTTGTGACAGGACCCATAGACATAATACCAGACATAAACATCTCTTTGACATTCCCGTGTCCGACTAAATCTATACAAAAATTCAATGCGCATAAAAGGGCCTAAAATCTGGAACTCCCTGCCTGAAAACTCTAGAACTGCAGACACAACCTCCATTTTCAAAAGCACCGTTAAAAACATCTTATCTCACTTACGCACCCAACCGGTAGTTAACCATACGAAAACTACTTTATCTTGCACATATCCACAGCAAAATACACTTATTGATATCTGTGATTCTCCTTAATTTGCACATTACTAACCACAGCAAAATACACTTATTGATATCTGTGATTCCCCTTAATTTGCACAGTTCCAACCAAAATTCTAATACAACTATTGCTCCATAATACTTAAGCTAGTCATAAGTTTGCCTAAGATACTCCAATATAGAATCTATATTATGCCAATATATCACCTTTATCATTAATATATAAACTAATTGCTAACTTTTTATACTAATTGTTAAATTCTCAATGTTTAAATTCCAGTACCTAAATTTTGTAAACCTAACCTTACAATCTGTATATCCATTGTATAGCTATTGAGTAAGACCTATCATAAGACTGCCTGAAAAGCCTAGGCATACCTAGGCATATTATTGGCCATCTTGTAATATCAACTTTAATGTATAACTATAAGTACCCCCCACCTTGTATTACATGAAATAAAGGATTTGAATTTGAATTTGAATTTGAATTTGACTTAAAGTTGGACTTTTTCACTGAGGAGGACCCTGACAAATCTAGAAGCAGTGCTCTGAAACGGTGTCTAGAGCAGCTGATACCTTACTGTCAGCTGTATAATGTACTACAGGGTAAAATAGCCCAGAAATCCATTACAGAATTTATGCACACTCGAGTACAACCATCAACTTCAGTACCAGAACCTCTACCATCCACCTTAGCCCAGTGGGAGCATAGCATAACTCTCCACTCTCTTTAAAATCATCGACAAACACCAGCACCCACAATTTAAGGTAATAAATACTATTATTTCTGTTGTATTTGTAGTCATAACCAGTAAAACATAATACATCATGACAATGAACTACAATTACATAGTCTAAAAAAAAAAGTTGCGTGGCTTTTTTGGGGCTCCCAGGAATGTAGCCCTATTTTCCCATAAGTTCTTCAGTTTATCTAACACGGTTTTAACTAATGTGGCATTTTCAGAAACGTAACTACTGTGTAATATAATGGTCTACTGTAATTAAATCCAAGGTATATAATGCCCAGTAATAAGTAAGTACCTGGGTGTCAGTAACAGTTAGTAACAGCAGTAACAAAATTTTTTAATGCAATGCAATGCACATAAAGGGCCCGAAGATCTGGAATTCACTACCTGAACTGGTTAAGGATCCCCTGACTACATACAAATTTAGGGCTATGTTTAAAAATCATCTCATATCAATACTAACCAAACCAACCAAATCAACTTCTAATCAGTTTGAAGCAACTCTCCCAAATATTATATTATATGACCTCTAGTCTATTAAAACTTCTCCCAATCTATAAAATATTACTGTTTGAACCATTAATTGTAACACACTGTTTTTATTATGTGCAACTTCAAGATTATTATTCTTATAAACCTCCACCCTGATTATCTCGCATTAGTATTGAGATAAAATAAAGATTTATTAAAAAGTTAACCATTCTTATCTTGTCTAGACTTAAGTAGTTATTATGTACTAGGATTAGTTTGCCCGAAATGCCCCGGCATGATAGTGGCTTTCTTTGTACTTAACAAATCAAAATTGTAATTACACATTGTAACTTTTGCAAAGAAATAAAATCTTTAATCTTTTAATCTTTTTTACTTATTATTTTTGTATAATTAGATCCAAGGTATATAATGCCCAGTAGTAAGTAGTACCTGGGCATTACTCGACTGGTGTGGGTCATATTCTGGGGGACAACATTAAAGGATCCCAGTGGAGATAAGATAGACAATCCTTGATGACACACTGACTTTCTTGGTTATCCTGAGTGGCTAACCCTCTGGGTTAAAAATACGAACAAATCTTAACTTAATATGATACATGTGCAACAGCTGGCTATCTGAGATCCCCTCAAGGAAGATTTCCTCATGCTGGTGAGGAGTTCTTGATCTAAGAAATTGGACCTATGTTCCTATTTCTTGAATTGAGCTGGAATCCCTTCCATTTCCCTAGGCACTGTATGAGCCCTGTGAATTTAGTGCTTCTTGAATGTTTCTCCCACCTAGGGTCTTTATCACTCTAATAGTGGTCACATAAGTGTGGGTAGGACTTGCTAGTGGAGATATAATTTGCTGGGTGTGACAGTGGTCAGGTTTGGCAACTGGCATGCAATGAAACAGCAGTAATAGTGGTCTTATTGTTTCTTATTCATCAATTTGTTAGTATAATACAAATTATACCTTTGATCTAATTACACATGTCAGAGACATTAAAATCATGGAAACTTGGTGCTGATAATCTTGACTTTCTACTTATTGCACACAACTATTTTAACCAGCAGAACTTTCTACATGATTGACAACAACCATCTAAATAATTTGATCAAACCTACCGGATTAAGAAGTCGTGAGTGGAAAAACAGAAGATATTACTACAACTCAATTCATTTCCAATTTATAAATGGAATGGACGATGAAATTACACAAGCCAGAGGAGCACTGCAGGGATCCTCATGGTCATCTGCATCTATGTGTATATATCTAATTATTTAGCTGTTTAGATTATTATTATAATCAAAAGAAGCGCTAAACCACAGGGGTCATTTAGCTGTTTAGAATGTATGCATGTGTATGTCCTGTCCTGTCTGTCTCTGTTTGTGTCTGTCTGTCTGTGTCTGTCTGTCTGTCTGACTTGTCTGACTTTTATTATATTTTTATTTTACATACCGATGGGTCTTCCAAATCTTCGTGATAAGAGAATGAGTCACCGTCTCCCCAATCAGGGATAATGAAGCTCATCTTGTTTGTGGGGGTATATACGTGCAGAGTCTAGAGCCCTTTGTCTCCGGGTATTTCTTTATAACGCGTGCATTGTGCTTGAAAAATTATTAACCCTCGAGGAGCCCAGGCCCATGCTGTTGTTGGGGTTGGTAAGGGCCACCCAAATGTGCGCCTTATCGAGCCCTACCTCTCGGGAGTCCGTGAAAAATATTTTGCCCAAATGTAGGTGGGAATTAGATGAAACAAAGTTTCTTCCGTAGAGAGAAACGGGAACATGACATTCCCAAGTTAAATCAGGTGGCCCCAAGCCTTAATGCCAACAGAGCGAGGTGGAAACATTCAACGCATTTCCTATGTTCACCTATCAGACCCGCTTCAGGAAACACCTGTCCGGTGTCCTGACGAACCTACCCTACCTACCTATCAGTAAAATGGGAACCTGGGTGTTAGTCGACTGATGTGGGTATCATGTCAAAAATAAAAATTATTATTATTATTATTATTATTATTATTATTATTATTGTTATTATTATTATTATTATTATTATTATTATTATTATTATTATTATTATTATTATTATTATTATTGATGATGATGATGATGATGATGATAATGATGATGATGATGATGTTGTTGTTGTTGGGTTTTATAGGGCCACTATTATTATTATTATGGACCCCAATGGAAATAAGTCACTCTGTCTGACTTTTTTGGGTTATCCTAGGTTTTCTACACATATGCTGCTATGTATGATAATCTATGTAACTGTATTTGTGTATACGTGAATAAACTTACTTACTACATTATTATTATTGTATATTATAGGGCCCCAGACTGGTGTCACGGCTCACACGCTGTTGGACCTTAACGCCAACAAAAGCATCTAGAAACGTGGGAATTGACTCAGATTAGCGAAAGTTAAAAGTTCGTATACTTAACAGGTGGTATGGATACGAATAAAACTGCAGTGATGAATATAATATCCAGCTCTGAAAGTCCTGGAGAGAGTGGAGCCAGTGCAGTGAAGGTAGAGAGTGGTGGTGGAGGGGCAACAGTGAGTGGAGCTTCAGGTATTAGTGATGGTGCCCAGGCATCTGCAGCCTCACATGGAAGGGACAAGTCTGGATCATCATGTGAAACAAAACAAAAAGAACCTCTTTGTATAATTGTCCTCGGCATGGCAGGCTCCGGCAAGACCTCGTTTGTGAAGAGGCTCGACTCGCATTTGAATATTAGAAAGCCACATTATGTTATCAACTTGGACCCAGCCGTGGATAGTGTCCCATATATGGCGTATATTGATATACGAGATACTGTGAACTATAAGGAGGTTATGAAGCAGTATGGTCTTGGCCCTAACGGTGGAATTGTCACCTCTCTCAACCTTTTCTCAACAATGTTTGATGATGTTTTAAAACTCATTGCAAAGAGAGAAAAAGAAATAGACTATATCATATTTGACACACCTGGTCAGATAGAAGTGTTCAACTGGTCCGCTTCTGGGTCAATTATTGCTGAGGCATTAGCAGCCACATACCCAACTATCATCATTTATGTGCTGGATACTGTTCGCTCTACAAATCCACAAACTTTTATGTCTAATATGCTTTATGCTTGTTCAATACTTTATAAATATAAACTTCCCTTCATAATTGCAATGAACAAAATTGACATTGTTGACTGCAAGTATGCTGAGAATTGGTTACAAAATTATGATGAGTTCTATGATGCTCTTTCGTCGGAATCAACATATGCAGCTAATTTGACCAGGTCGTTGTCACTAGCACTAGAGGAGTTTTACAGTACTATTAAAGCCTGTGGTGTTTCAGCCTTTACTGGAGAAGTAAGTGTATTAATTCAAAATATACTATATATATTTATATCTGTCTGTCTGTCTCTCTTTTTTTTTCTTTCTCTTTTTTTTCTTTCTCTTTCATTTTCTTTCTCTTTCTTTTTCTCTTTTTTTTCTTTTTCTCTTTTTCTTTTTCTCTTTTTCTTTTTCTCTTTCTTTCTCTCTTTCTCTTTCTTTCTCTTTCTCTCTTTCTCTTTCTCTTTCTCTCTCTCTATATATATATATATATTCAATTTTTTTTTAAACACGTCGGCCTTTTCTCACCGAGGCAGGTTGACCCAAAAATAAAGAAAAACCCCAAAAGAAAGAAAAAACTTTCATCATCATTCATCATTTTCACCATCACTCATACATAATCACTATCTTTGCAGAGGCTCTCAGATACGACAGCTTAGACGTCCCTCCAAACTGCCAATATCCCAAACCCCTCCTTTAAAGTCCAGGTATTGTACTTCCCATTTCCAGAACTCAAGTCTGGCTAACTGGTTTCCCTGAATTCCTTCACAAAATATTGCCCTGCTCACACTCCAATAGCTCATCAGGTCCCAAAAACCATTTGTCTCCATTCACTCCTATATAACACGCTCACGCACTCTTGCTGGAAATCCAAGTCCCTTGCCCACAAAACCTCCTTTACCCCCTCCCTCCAACCTTTTCGGGGACGACCCCTACAGCACCTTCCCTCCAATACAGATTTATACGCTCTCCAAGCCATTCTACTTTGTTCCATTCTCTCTAATGACCAAACCACCTCAACAGTCCCTCTTCAGCCCTCTGACTAATACTTTTAGCAACTCCACACCTCCTAATTTCCACACTACAAATTCTCTGCATAATATTTACACCACAAGGGTCATTATTAAATTCAGGTCCTGGTCAGAGTTGATCAATAATTTAGTCATTAAAATGACTAATTTTAGCTGAGTTATGCCATGGACATAGTTTTATTTTGCAGAAATATAGTAAGAAACCAAACCTAACATAACCTTAAATAAGGGAATATTGTGCTTTTGCTCTCAATGCATCTTTGGTTTTGCTGCTGTGATTGGCCAGATTTTACATTGTTCATTACTTACCATTGATTGGCTGTGATGTGCCACTCATGCCAAAATTAATGTACGGTATTATTTTTGCTAATATCTCCAAAAACAAAAATTTTGCACAAGAAATAATTGTTGCTAGAGTATAGATAACATGCCTGTACTGCTATCTACTTCTCTAATGATCTAAAATGTATTAAATCTACTTGCACCAGGGACGAATATGGTGAATATATATTCGCCAAATTCGCATCCAAAAGACCTAAAAAAAAATATAACAGTTGGAGCAGTAATATTTTTCTTTGCTTTGGTTTTATCAAATGCGTTCATCTTTGGTACGTGTGATTTTGGTATAGGTGTGGTAAGTTCCTATTTGTCTAATACAAATTGGTGATTATGCTCAGTTTATTCACATGTACTGAGGGTCAGTTGATCAACCTTGCTAACCCTCCTCACACTTAAAAAGCTTCAGGTAATGACTAAACAGAATACAGTATGAAGTAAGTTATACTGTAGAGATTTTTATGTAGTACAATAGTAAAAAAAATTTATTAGCAAAGTTGGTGTCTGGAAGATAACCATATTTATCAATAATGTTCTTCACTTTTTGCAACACAAATTTTCTGGAACACATCCCATTCATTATGAGCAGCTTTACTGTATTTGAAACTATTCATTACTCTTGGGACAGTAATTCATGTACATATTCTCTTGATTTTAATGTTTTAGGAACACATTTGTTAAATCTAGAAAGAGACTGACATTATCGGTTATGTACATTTTTTTGTAATTTGATTCTACAGGGAATGGATGCCTTCATGAGACTTGCAGATGAAGCTGCCATTGAATTTGAGGATTACCGTGCTGATTGTGAAACACTCAAGAGGAAGAAAAAACTGGAAAATGAGAAACGACAAAAGAATATTTTGGGTAAAATTGACCGGGACTTGCAAGAAGATGGTCTTTGCTCAGTGAGAAAGGCAATCCGGTGAGTATAAGCCATGTGTGGTGTTGGCATGATACTGTATTCATGTATAATATTTTTACACATTTTTTTCTGCACAAATAAATTTTACAGGCTAAGAGCTGTTATCCTACCTAAGCTCATTTCAATGCCCAGCCCAATCTAAGGTATACTACCACTCCCCAGGATGCAACCCACAGCAGTTGACTAACACCCAGGTACCTACTTACTGCTAGGTGAACAGGGGCATCAGGTGTAAGGAAACATACCCAGTGTTTCCAACCATGCCTGGGATTGAACCACAGACATTCAGTATGTGAACCATGTATGATGAATAGGAAGATAGTTGTCTTCCTACTTTTCTCAGAGAGAATTTTAGGGAAATGATTATTGAATGATTTTTTTTATTACTACATGTGAAAGATATTTTTTATTCTTTATTACTAATTACGTACTGCTTATCACTACTTAAGATTAAGATTCTTTATTTCAGCATGATACAATGTTTGTACAGAGGTGAATGACATTTAGGTGTGCATGCAGAAAGCCCCTTAATATGCAGAGCATTTTGGGCAGACTTAAGACTATCTTAAGATTAATAAGGCAATGACTAATTGAGTGCTTATATATTCAGTCTCTTAGGTGGTTGTAAATATAAATTTAGGAGTTACAGTGAATACAAGGATTTGAGTAGTATCCTATTAGTACATGCTTTATGGCTTTTATCGAGTTTAATTGTTTTAAGAATTATAGGAAATGAGGATTCTAACATACTGTGGAACCCCGAGTTTCGGCCACCCTGAGTATCGGCCGCTTCGAGTTTTGGTCGCCTTTTTCGGCCGAATTTTGTCCCGACTTTCGGCCGTTGCTCCGACTTTCGGCCGGCGTACCAGACCTGTCTGCCTCGCCGCGCAGGCGTCGTGAGTCAGTCTAGCGTTGTTTACCCTCAAGTGAACATTTCCCTTTGCGTTCATCCAAACATTTCACAAAATCTTTGCCGAGGACACTATCTGGCCACAAGTTTCTCCAAGCAGAGTTCAAAGTCCTGCAAGTGACTTCCTGCCAAGCCTTATCTATAAGGTGTATGCAATGGAGGATACTGAAGTGATCTTTCCAGAACTCTCTTAGGGTCAATTCAGTGTCTGAGGTTATGTCAAAGCACCTTTGAAACATTGCTTTAGTGTAGAGTTTTTTGAAGTTTGAAATGACCATGGGCTGGATGAGAGGAGTGGTATTAGGGGTCAAGAACTTCACTTTGATGAACTTACACTCCTCAAACAATTGGTCTTCCAAGTCTGGAGGATGAGCAGGAGAAATTGTCCATTACCAGGAGGCACTTAAGTGGCAATTTCTTGTCCAGGAGGTATTGCTTCACACTCTTGGCAAACACTGCATTGAACCAATCAAGGAAAATTTCCCTCATGACCCATGCCCTACTGTTAGCCTTCTACATCACACTCAATTTACTCTTGATGACACTGTTTTTCTTAAACACACTGTGATTTTCTGAGTGATACACCATTAGCATTACTACACAACATGAGAGTTAGCCTGTCTTTCATAGGCTTGTGTCCTGGCAGTGCCTTTTCCTCCTGTGTGATGTAGGTTCTCTTTGGTATTTTCTTCCAAAAGAGGCCTGTTTCGTCACAATTGAACACTTATTGGGGGAGGAATTCTTCAGCCTCTACATAGCTTTTGAATTCAGTCACAAATTTTTCAGCTGCATGTTTGTCTGAACTGGCAGCCTCACCATGCCTTACCACACTGTGTATGCCACTACGCTTCTTAAATCTCTCAAACCAGCCTTTGCTGGCCTTAAATTTGCATACATCACCACTCGTTGCAGGCATTTTCTTTGCGAGATCGTTGTGCAACTGCCTTGCCTTTTCAGAAATTATTGATTGCATAACAGTTCATCTCCTGCTAACTGTTTTTGGTTAATCCACACCAACAATAACTTCTCTACGTGTTCGAGTATATTCGATCTCTTTTTTTGTGAGCATAACTACCCTTTTTGCAGCAACATCTTCCTTGAAGTCCTTTCTTTTTGCCACGATCGAAGTGATGGTTGCATGGTGCTTCCCATACAGCCTGGCCAACTCAGGCACACACACTCCACTTTCATATTTTGCAATTACAGTGGACCCTCGGTTTTCGTTCACCTCCAAACTTGAACAATTATGTAAATGTATTTTTGTAAGAGCTTTTGTAAGTGTAATTTTGGGGTTCTGAAACGACTAATCTAATTTACATTTGTCCTTATGGGAACAAATTCGTTCGGTAATGGCACTCAAACAGCATTCTGGAATGAATTTTCAACGAAAACCGAGGGTCCACTGTATTTCCTTCTTCAATTCGATCGTGTTTTCACCTTCACCTTATTTACCAAATGTCTGGCACTAGCTTTCTTTGGGCCCATGGTGGCTTATTTAGCAGTTGCAAGAACAAAAATGAATGGAATATGCTATCTTATGAACGCGTGAGGTGATGGTCACTTTCCCATAAACAATGCCACACTGGCAGGCTGGCTTTGTTTATGGCCTGACGCTGGGAGAAGGGCTGGATGCATACCGTATCACCGCCGAATCGCAAAAAAAAATCATGAACCTTAAGTATTTTTCGCTGAAAAAAGGCACTGAAAGGCGAAATTCACGAAACACGATGCCGCTGAAACTCGGGGGTCCACTGTAGCTAAATAGTGATATTTTCTTTCATTCACTGGTAATTCATATTGGTAATTATCACTTGTGCAATGAAGTTGAGTTTTTTGGCATTTTGGAAAAAGAGTTTGGCCGCATATGGGCTAGGAAGTCTGGCGACCCTGGTGCAACTTTGAATTTCGGGAAAGGTTGTGCATTTCTCACAGTATTTGGGTCCACCTACTGCAGCAAGTCTGCGTTCTCAACTATGAACTTCGTGAAGAACAAGTTCTGCTCCTGTATGACCAGTGAACACCTCCACCACTGTCTTCAACTAGCTATTACTCCATTAGTACAAAGATTTCAGGAATTAACATTAAGCAAGAAGTGTCATTTCTCTCACTAAACTAGCATAACAGAAAAACAGTACACAGGCACACACACATGATACAAAGACAACTTACCTACAGTCATACACAGGTTGCACCAGTGTTGTTGATCTTTACATGTTAAAATTTGGAATTTTTTTTTAAATAAAACTTCAAATCCTGTTGTAGTGTAAGTTTTTATTATATGCTATAGATACCATTATGTTAATCAGTATACATATATATTAATTTTTCAGTTTGAAAACTCCATTTAAACCAATTTGAGTAAAGAAAATCCAAAACTTGTTTGATATAATGTAAAAATTATTTTTTCCCACTAAGAGGTGAAGTAGTAGTCGTAATAACGGGAGAGGAGGGACGTTGTGTTGTTAATATTGTGGGGAGGTGTTATGTTGTGTTCTGTGTATATTTATCTTCATATTTTGTAAATTTTTATAAGACGAGGACTGAAAATGAAGTTCATAGAAAATGATGAGTACACTGCCCTATACTCAGATTTGTTGCTTTTCATGATTGCATGTAAAAAATGTATCTGGACCTTTGCATACATTGGTACTTGTCCAAGTAGGCCTTTGCTCATAGTAATTGAGTAGCCCTGCTATATACAGTGGTACCCCGACTTACGATGGTCCCCAAACACACCCTTTTATGTAAGTTGATTTTTTTAAATGCTTTTGTAAGTGTAATTTTGGGGGTCTAAAAGGACTAGTCTATTTTACATCATTTCTTATGGAGATAAATTCGTTTGGTAATGGCACTTGAACAGCATTCTGGAATGAAAAAATATCGTAAGTCGGGGTACCACTGTATTGTACATACTTTTAGTATTATCCAGAGGGCTGAGGAAGGTACATTGGTAACTTGTCCAAGTAGACCTTTGCTCATAGTAGTTGAGTAGCCCTGCTATATATTATACATACTTTTAGTATTATCCAGAGGGCTGAGGATGAGTTGTTGAGGTGGTTCAAACATTTAGAGAGTGTTTTGGAAATTATGACGTCGTTAATCAAAGCGGGGTAGCAATACTAAGGCTTCGGAGTCTTCTTACTTTATTAGCAATAACGTGTGGGCACACAGGCAGTGTGTTTTGTGCCCATGGCCCCAAGGGCCATCCCCATGCAAGGGAGAGGAGAGTAAGGCCTGTTACTCTAGTGAAGGCCGCTGAGTGAGTGAGAAAGGAACATGGTGGAGCAGATTGAAGTGGTTATAGGTCTATAGGTGGCAGCACAAGCATGGCGAGAAACATGAACTCAGCTGGTAGACAGCATAGGCTGTCTATGCAGACAGTACAGGCTGTCTACAAGAGGATGGAACAAAATAGGATGACTTGGAGGGCGTATAAATCTGTAGTGGAGGGAAAATTGGGTAGGGATCATCCTAGGAAAGGTTGGACTATAGGGGTAAAGGAGGTTTTGTGTGTAAGGGGCTTCGATATCCAGCAAGCATGTTAGGAGAGAGTGGAGGCAAGTGGTTTTTATGACTTAATGTTTGGCTTCAGGAGAAACAAAAGCACAAATGATGCAGTAATAAAAATGCTAGACCTACTTTACACAGGACTTGAAAAAACAAATACCTGCTTGGACGCTTTATCGATCTTAAGAAAGCTCTTGATACATTAGACCACAGCATCCTACTCCTCAAGCTTGATCATTACGGTATAAGAGGCCATGCACTTGCATATATCAAGTCTTACCTTAATAATAGAAAACAATATGTCTTTATCAAGGACACACCCTCCTCAACAAGACCCCTGGACACTGGTGTACCACAGGGAAGCATTCTTGGCCCCCTCCTTTTCCTTTTAAACATCAACGATGTTCCAAGTGTATCACAACAACTTATGACTATTCTCTTTGCTGACAACACAAATTTTGTCATCTCACCCTAATCTAGCCTCACTCAACGCTATTGTTAATGAAGAGTTCACAAAAATAGCAACCTGGGTGACTGTCAATAAATTTACACTTAATATAGACAAAACCTTTTACATTATTGCTGAACATAATGAAGGAAAGTTCCTGGGTCTGCACCTTGACAGCAACCTGAAATTCAGCACTCATATCCAACACATAACAAAAAAAGTACAGTGGGCCCCCGGTTTTCGTCCGGTGCAGAAATTGTACAATTCGGATTTCGAGCACTTTTTTCGTTGAAATTTTCCCCCAGGTTTCGTACATTCACTCGGAAATCGTCAGTACCAGATGCATCCGCCTGGGCCACTCATACGTTTGTGACTCACTCTTGGGCACATTAAATGTCTTATTTTAGGTTAATATAGACATTTTCATTAATCCATCTATGATATTTTCTTCAAAATTATATAAGAAACACGTCACATAGCATATAAATATGCAATATTTATATGGTATCGAGAAGTGAGTCGGTGGAGAGAAAACATTACGTTTTCTCTGGTCCAGCGTTAGAGAAAGCTGTATGAATCTGCATCTGGCCCAGTCACCGCCCTTTACATAACGCTTTTGTTTACAATTCTCGGCATGAATTATTCATTACTTCTCCCTTTGTTTATGATGGTATCTAAAGGTAGTTGTTAGAAACCATTAAACTCAGTGAACATGGTATGTCGATGGAAATAATATGGCTCTGGTAGGTAGGTATAGGTATGTAGCCAGGCGAACTACATACCAACATCTACCGGCTACCTACACTAACTACTGCCTACCTACTACTCACCTCTCGCTCTACATTAAGACTACAAATATTTTAAGGTAAGTAATGAATGTACTGTGTATGTATTTTACTTTTTATTGTGTTTTTTAATGCCTTGTTCTATTACTAATGTAATATAAGTTAGTGTAAACTTGACAACCCTACGCCTGTTGTGGAATCTATTGTGGCTTTGGGGAAGTCCATGGGGTTGGATGTGAGTGGCCAGGATGTGGAAGAGTTGGTGGACAACCACAGGGAAGAGCTAACCACTGAAGAGCTGCAACACTATAATTATTCTCTATAAAATTTATTTTTTGTTAATATTTTTGGGTGTCTGAAACGGATTAATTGGATTTACATTACAGTGGACCCTCGCTATTCGAACACCCTAAAACTCACCCTCATTCCAGAATGCTGTTCAAGTGCTGTTACCAAACGAATTTATTCCCATAAGGAATGATGTAAATTAGATTAGTCCATTTCAGACCCCCAAAAATACACTTATAAAAGCACTTACAATAATAAACTTACATAAAAGGGTGAGTTTTGGAGTGTTCGAAAAGCGAGGGTCCACTGTATTTCTTATGGGAAATATTACTTTGGTTTTCGTCCATTTCGGATTTCGGCCGACCTTCTGGAACGGATTACGTAATTACGAGAAAGGGGGTCTGCTGTATCTAAAACAGTTGGTATCCTCTCAAAGATACATTACTATGTATGTACCACAAACAGCAGTATGTACTTACACTACTATTCACTGATTTACCCCTACCTCACCTATACTATTTGTGCCTGGGGTTCTACAATGGCAAATCACCTAGAGCCAATAATAACCCAACAGAAATCTGCAGTGCGAATGATCACACACTCCACTACTAAACAACAACCCCCTCCCCACTTCAAAGACCTAAAACTACTCTCTATACAAAACATTTACTCGTACTACTGTGCAACTTACATTTACAGAACAATCAATTCTAATATAAATCCCGACCTGAAGCGCTTTCTTGACAGTTGCAATAGGACTCATAGACATAATACTAGGCACAAAAATCTCTATGACATTCCCTGTGTCAGGCTAAGTCTTTTCAAAAACTCAATGTACTACATAAAAGGGCCCAAAATCTGGAACACACTGTCAGAAATCTCCAGAACTACTGAATCAGCTAGCATTTTTAAAACTACAGTTAAAAAACACCTTATCTCCTTAACCTATCCCAGCCCATTGTAAATACTATACATGTAAAAACTATACATGTACATGCATTTGATCAATATCATGAACATAGGTAAAACATTATAATCAATATATACTTACTCTCAATATCTGTAATCCTCTCAAATGTTAATCATTCCATTGTGTCTGCCTTAGGTTAATAATCAAAACTGTAATTCCTCTCTACCAAACTTATTAAAACCATATAGCATGACCTAATAGAATATTCAATTCTCTTGTATTCATTGTAAACTCACCTAATGATCATATGTACAAAATTACTGCACTGTCATTGCCTTATTAATCTTAAGTTAAGTCTTAAGTTTGCCCAAAATACTCTGCATATAAAGAGGCTTTTGGCATGTACACCCAATTGTTATACTCCTCTATACAAACATGTATCATGCTGAAATAAACTTCCTATTCTTAAACTTGTTAGGCAGACTTGAGTTCTGGAGGTGGGAAGTACAGTGCTTTCATTCTGAAGGGTGGGGATATTTTCAGTTTGAACTGTAGTATTGCCGCCCCTTTGGCAAAACATTGATGGAGTGAGTGATGGTGAAAGTGTTTCTTTTTTTTTTCCATCACCCTGCCTTGATGGGAGACAGCCAGTTAGTTAAAAAAAAAATGAAAGTGCAAATATCTACACATGTGTATATATTTTTATATTTTGCTGCCTCTCCATAGGGATGTGGAGAAGAATCCTTCCTCTGTAAGCTGTGTGTGTTGTGAGAGGTGATTAAGATGTGTTCTTGGGTCACCCTGCCTTGGGTGATGGGAGATGGCCATTGTATTGTTTATTGGAAATTTATGACTACTCTCCAATAGTATTTCGTTTGCCTGCATTGAGGTAGAAGAATATGGGGATACCTTTCTTAGATCGCACAGTGACAGAAATACATCTAGCATTTCCTTAGGGCTATCAAATTATGCATCAAGAGTCATATTGTAGTTCACAGTAGGCATACCTGTGTTGATGTCCCTTCAGCATTCAATTCTGTATCATAGTGCTTTTATTTGATAATTGATGGACAGTAATGTGTTGAACTTTCTCATCTTTACAGAGAAGACACTGATATTTTCCTGTCTCATGCATCTGAAAGTGAAGAAGAAAGAGAAGAACTGGATGAAGATGACACTGAAGAGAAGAAAGAATTAGAGTCATTTCAGTCATTTCTGTCTAGTCATAAGACAAAAATGGAGAACCAGAGAAAAAAATTTGCCAACTCCACAAACGAGTAATTGTATTGAAATTTTGTTATATATTGTATAAATAATTGTGCAAAGACTAATCAGTAAGTGATGTATGAAGATTTTTGTTAGTATTTTCTGAAGTTGTGATATTTGTTAGCCTAGAAAAGATTTGTAGTTAAATGGAAAGGATAGAAATAAGTTGCAGTACCTGTCATTTGTTCTTCCATTCAAGGCTTTTCATTTTCATTTATGTTTATTCCATTAGTCATTCTTTCAGTAATTGAACATCTTTGCATACTTATTTATTATCGGCTATTTATGAAGATAATTAACACACCAGCCATCTCCCACCAAGATAGGGTGACCCAAAAAGGAAACATTCACCATCACACATTCAGTAGCTGTCTTGCCAGAAGTGTACAGACATCACATTTCAAATGACCCTCTGAACTGCAATATCCTCACTCTTCAGACTGCAGGCACTGTACTTCATTCCTCCAGAACTTAAGTCTGACTAACCGGTTTCCTTGAATCCTTTCACAAATGTTACCTTGCTCAGACTTTAACAGTACATCAAGCCATAAAAAACCACTTGTCTCCATTCACTTTGCTCTAACATACATAAGTCTGCTGGATGCTCAAGCAGTTACCCATCAAAGCTTCATTTACCCCCTCCTTCCAACCCTTCCTAGGATGATCCTTACTCCTCCTTCCTTCTATCCCAGATTTATAAATCCTCTTAATCATTCTGCTTTATCCTCTCTAAATACTCAGACCACTTCAACCCCTCCTCAGGCCCTCTGAATTTTGTATTTGGTAACCCCACTCCATCTTCTAATTTCTATTCTTTGAATTTTATGCATAATATATACACCATGGCCTCTAGCCTAATAAATATACTATATTATTCCACTGCCTCCAGCCTCATATATGTATATTCCATCCTTTCTATATTTATTTTTGACACCATATTCCCTTAATAGCTTCATATAGATTCTTCAGACATTTACAATGCTTTTAAGTGATGAACCCTTGAAAGAGGACATTAAAAATTTCCTAAAGAATTCCATATGCTTGTGTGGCTATTATATACATAAAGCACTTTCCAAACCTTTGCATTGAAAAACAAATACGATATGGAAATAAATTCTAGACTAATTTTATTGCAACTTTATTGGTTACTAAAGTTAAATAGCATTTTGTGAATGTTTGCCCTGTGTTGTAGTAGTCAGTAATTGGAAGAATGCATCTACTTCTGTGGGACATACACCTACCATCCGACTTACGACCTGCTTAACATACGACCACTCAACTTACGACCATGTTTTCTATGCAAATGTTCTGGGAAATAATCAACTGTTTGTGCTGTACACAGTATAAAATACAGTACCAACAGCATAAAAAGTAAGTAAAAAATGAAATACCAAAATAAAACAATAAAATAAAATCATTGCAATAACTGTGATGTTGATATTCACTAGTAAGGTTCGACTTACATCCATTTTGACTTACGACCGGTTGGTTCGGAACCAAGCTCGGTCGTGAGTCGGATGGTACCTGTATCATAATGAAGGCCAAGTGCACCATAAATTTGCACCCCATGGTCAAGCTGTTAATGAAGTTTATACATGTCTTTTACAGTTGTCCAGAGAAGCATTGTAATAAATTATTATAGGCTATCTTACCATATGAAACAAGTTTTTGGTGTACCAGGGCCTTGATGTTAAATACTACAGTGGAACCTCGGTTGTCGAATTTAGTTCGTTCCAGATGTCGATTCGACAACCAAAATGGATGACAACCAAAGCAATTTTTCCCATAAAGAATAATGTAAATAGAATTAATCTGTTCTAGACCTCAAATGACATTATAATAATTTATTAAAAATGTACTATCAACTACATAAAACTGTAAAAATGAATAAAGGCTTCACTTTGAAATCCCCACTAGCATTACTACAGAACAGGAGAGTTAGCCTGTCTTTCATAAGCTTGTGTCCTGGCAGTGCCTTTTTCTCCTGCATGATGTAGGTCCTCTTTGGCATTTTCTTCCAAAAGAGGCCTGTTTTGTCACAATTGAACACTTGTTGGGGTTTGAATTGTTCAGCCTCTATGTACCCCTTGAATTCCTGCACATATTTTTCAGCCGTATATTTGTCAGAACTTGCAGCCTCGCCATACCTTACCACACTGTGTATGCCACTACGCTTCTTAAATCTCTCAAACCAGCCTTTGCTGGCCTTAAATTCACTAAGATCAGCACTAGTTCCTGGCATTTTCTTTACGAGATCATCATGCAACTGCCTTGCCTTTTCACAAATAAATCGACTGCACAACACTATCTCCTGCTAATTGTTTTTCGTTGATCCACTCCAACAACAAAGTCTCCACATCTTCGAGTATTTACGATCTCTGTTTTGCGAGCATATTTGCACTTTTTGCAACAACAGCTTTCTTGATTTCCTTTTTCTTGGCCACAATGGAAGCGATGGTTGTATGGGGTTTCTTATACAACCTGGCAAGCTCTGCCACACATACGTACGCCACTTTCGTATTTTTCTATAATCTCTTTCTTGAATTCTATAGTGTTTCTCACCTTCTTTACTGAAGGGATGGCACTAGAAGCTTTCTTTGGGCCCATGGTGGCTTATTTAGCAGTTGCAAGCGCTAAAACGAATGGAATATTACGAAATGTATCGTATGAATGTGTGGGATCGTGCCCGCTGGCTGGTAAACAATGGCACACTGACTGTAAATGGTGTGTGGGGCCACTAGGGCCACCACTCAGACGCGTTTGGGATGAATGACTATTTCCAAGTTCAATGACGATCACCAAGCTAATATTTTGATGAAAAAACGTTACTATTACCGAAAATTACGAAATCTGACAACTACGAAATCTGGGGGTCCACTGTACCACTTACCTGTCAAAGGAGAGCTAATGGCATACTGGAAACAGGAGGTGGAGGAGGAGGGGGGAGATGTTACTGCTTGGAAGGAGAGTCACTTTCTAGTAATATGTTAGGCAACTGTCCTTCTGGTTTTGTTTCTCTTCTTTGTCTCTTTTCACCACTAACACTTTGTTCTGGCTGACTGGTTCTTTTTCTCGCTAAAAACCTATCCAGTGAGGTTTGTTTCAGGCTCCGTTTTAACACTTGTCTAAATTGAGATATTACACTGTCATTGTACACAGAGAGTCAGAAGGCCATTGCTTTGTCTGGATGGTATTTTTCAGTAAACTCCTGTACTTCATGCCATTTAGCACAGATTTCCTTGACAAGTGCAATGGGCACATCATCCCTTCCCTCCTCTTCCTCTGATGACAGCTCCTCTGCTGTGATCTGTTGCTGCTCCTTCTGAAGGTCTACAAGTTCTTCTGTGGTGAGTTCAGTTCTATGCTCCACCAATTCCTCCACATCATCTTCAGTCACCTCTAGGCCCAAGGTCTTCCCCAGGGACACAATATCCTCTACCTGCTCAGGCTCATCTTCAAAGCCTTCAAAATCCCTGGCTGCCACAAAGTCAGGCCACAATTTCTTCCAATGCTGACTGCATGATCCTGGAAAACACATTCCCCCAGGCTTTGTCTATAAGCCTCAAGCAGGTGAGGATATTGAAATGATCCTTCCAGAACCTTCTGAGGGTTAAATTTGTTTCTGAAGTGATTTCAAAGCACCTTTCAAAGAGTGCTTTTGTGTAGAGTTTTTTGAAGTTAGAAATGGCCTGCTGGTCCATGGGCTGAATGAGAGGAGTGGTGTTAGGAGGCAAGAACTTCACAGTTATAAAAGTGAACTCCTCCAGCAACTCGTTTTCCAAGCTTGGAGGGTGAGCAGGAGCATTATCCATAAGTAGAAGGGCCCTGAGTGGCAATTGTTTTTTAATGAGGTACTTTTTGACAGTGGGAGCAAAGACCTCATGAACCCACTCAATAAAAAATTGTCTTGTTAACCAAGTTTTCATGTTGGCCCTCCACATTACAGCCAATTTGTTTTTCATAACATTGTTCTTCTTAAAAACTCATAGATTTTCGGAATGATAAACAAGTAAGGGCTTCAACTTCAAGTCCCACTTGCATTACCACACAGTTACAGAGTGAGCCTGTTTTTCATTGGCTTGTATCCTGGCATTGACTTTTCCTCTTCAGTTATGTAGGTCCTCTTGGGCATTTTCTTCCAGAAAAGGCCTGCCTCGTCACAATCAAACACTTGTTGGGGACAAACCGCTCAGCCTCTACATACATGTACTCTTGGAATTCAGTAACATACTTTTCAACAGCTACTTTGTTAGCACTGGCATCCTCCCCATGCCTAGCCACACTGTGAATACCACTTCATTTCTTAAAATTATCAAACCAACCCCTACTAGCCTTGAAGGATTGAGTTTCAGCACTTGTTCCACTGTCGACTCATTGTCCAGTGCGCATTCTTTGAGCACGTGACCCTAGCCGTTCACGTTGTTGGTCAACAACCAAGAGAACTTACGAAACCCAGGACATTTTTTCTTGAATTCTTCATTCAAAAACCGATTTGTTTGACAAGTAATGCAGTCAACAACCGAGGTTCCACTGTATAATGTGTTACAAGAATAGCTGTGCTCCCTTGCCTAGTACACAGTACTTTCTAGTAGTACTGTGTACTAGGGACACAGTGAACCCTCTAATTTACAAATTAATAGGGGGAGAGGGTGTACGTTATTGCCAATTGTCTTTTATTTCCGAATTATGAAATCTATTTTTTACGATTGTTAGTTTTGAGACATTACTAGACACAAAGAACACTAACCTGTAAAACAGTACAAGAGGAAGTGAGAATAGGTTAGAGGATGGATGGGTGTGAGTGTGAGGAGGAATGGATGTGAAAGAGGGTGGGAGTGAAAAGGAATGTGAGGGAAGTGGGTGGGGTTGTGTGTGTAGGGTGGGTGGGTATGAGAGGGTGGCTTTCAGAAAGCATGAGTGAGTGTGTGTGGGTAGTGGGTATGAGAGGGTGAGGGGTGGGTGGTTATGAAAGATGGTTTGATTGTGGGTGGGTGAGAGAGAGGGTGAGTGTGAATGGTGGGTATAAGAGTGTATGGGTAGGTGTTAGGGTGGATGGGTGAGGGGTTGGTATGAGAAATGGGTGTGAGGCTGAGTAGGTGAATGTGAGAGAGAATGGGTTTGAGAGGGTTGGTGTGAGAGGTGGATATGAGTGTTTATATGTGTGTGGGGGTGAGTAAATGGGCGAATGTGAGAGGGTAGGTGGGTACATGGGTGAATATGAGTGGGTGGGTGTTGGGTGAATGTGAAAGGGTGGGTAGGTAAATGGGTGAATGTGAGAGGGTGGGTGGGGTAAATGTGAGGGGTGGGTGAATGTGAGAGAGGAGTGTACTCAGATGCAGGGTACTACACCTCAGCCACTGACTGAACATGTTATGCACAAGAACATCTCTCTTGAGCTTCCACACCCACCCACTCACCTTTTTTCTTTACCAATAATACCCGACCACCCAACAACAAAGACAACATAAATAATAAATCTACAGTACAGATCCTCAACAATCTCTCTATAAAAAAATGAGCTCTTCACACATGCAGGGAGGACAGCAGTGAATCATCGAGGGGAGGCAGAGGGACAGAGGGGCCTTCCTCCTTGGCTCTTATCCAACATCTTTTTTTCCTTCCTATCTCCTCTGTGGGGCTGGGGTTGGGGCCTCCCTCATTGGCTTGGTGTCTATCCATCCATCCACTAACCCACCCTTCTCTCTTCCTTCTCTGCCTGACATCCACTCAGTTAATACAATGTAAATAATAAATCTATAGTTCTTCACCTTTCTTTACCAAATAAATGTAAACTCTTTATACATGCA
Organism: Cherax destructor; assembly: GCA_009830355.1. Taxonomy (NCBI): domain Eukaryota; kingdom Metazoa; phylum Arthropoda; class Malacostraca; order Decapoda; family Parastacidae; genus Cherax; species Cherax destructor. The sequence goes on along the minus strand of WNWK01000415.1, from coordinate 426,251 downwards.
TACAAGGTACATACACAAAGTATGAATGGTGAAGAATTAAGAGTTTGCATTTGTTTGACTCATGAAAATAAGAAATAATAATTTTGACAAATATTAAATTTTCTAAATTTAACATTAGTTATTTAAAGGTACTACTGATTTATATTTAATCCAATATGTTTAGTAATTTGTGATTGACTATGTGTATTTGTTCATGTCATGTGTTTTATAATGCTAGACTTCATGAGGAAAATTACTTTACAAAATGCTCTTCATAATAAGGAAGAGAATGAGAGACTGATCTTTAATTCAGGTTAAAATAAACTACTGTACTGTTCTGGAAAATGTATATATATTGAGAGGTCAAGAAGTGAAGATAAAGGAATATCTGGAAAATGGGTATGTGTTGAGAGGTCAAGAAGTAAAACCAAAGAAAATATATATATAGAGAGAGAAAGCTGGATATTTAAGATGGCTTGGAGATGTGCTTTACAATGGCCTGTACATGGCAAAAGGATAGTTAATGATGTACAGCCTCTCCTCACTTAATGACAGAGTTCCATTCCTAAGACCACGTCGGTAAACGAATTCGCCGCTAAGTGAGAAACATACTACAGTGGTACCTCGACTTACGATGGTCCCCAAACTCACCCTTTTATGTAAGTTTATTTTTTTAAATGCTTTTGTAAGTGTAATTTTGGGGGTCTAAAAGGACTAGTCTATTTTACAACATTTCTTAAGGAGATAAATTCGTTTGGTAATGGCACTTGAACAGCATTCTGGAATGAAAAAATATCGTAAGTCGAGGTACCACTGTATAATGATAATAATGACAATTGTGTCAGCCATCTTTGATATTGTTTTAATGTCACCTTTGCACCATTTATAACATTTCTGGTATATTTTTAAATGTTTATACTAGTCTACTGTATATTGTAATAAAAAGAATTGAGGAAATCAGCACTAATATACATTATTTAGGTATGCATACTGGTCAGGGAGCCCGATGTAAGTCCAAGTCGTCGGTAAACGAGTACGTCGCTAAGTGAGGAGAGGCTGTAAGATGCAGAAGAGGCTAGAATGATTGTAAAGTCATTAGCATTTTAAAATTAATAACTTGACAAGTACAGTGGTACCTCGGTTAACGATATTTTTTCGTTCCAGAATGCTGTTCAAGTGCCATTACCAAACGAATTTATCCCCATAAGGAATGATGTAAAATAGACTAGTCCTTTTAGACCCCCAAAAACACACTTACAAAAGCATTTAAAAAATAAACTTACATAAAAAGGCGAGTTTGGCCCATGGCCGGGCTCAGAGAGTAGATACTCTCGAAACTCTTCAAAGGTATATCTTCTCTTCTTCAAAGGAGGTACCACTGTACTTAGAAGAAAGTCATATAAGGGCAAAAAAAGGAATGTAATGGAGTAAAATCACATTCTTAAGAACATGTATAGTTTTTTTGAGGATTTCTTGTAAAAGCCCTATTCTCATTGTAAATAATGGCAGTGTCAAGAATGTATAGATGTGCTCCTTCTAAAGGATCCAATGATTCTTTAGAAGGAGCATCTAATTTCTCATTTTATTCTTCAAACTGCATTTAATTATGTATCATATATAGTGTAGTCATTCAATTTTCTGTTCCCCTTATAGGTTATCACCAATTCTAAACTTCAAACAAGCAAAAATGTTTTTTTTCTACTATATTAAATAGCAAAGTTCATCATTGTTTTTTCTTGAAGTAACATTTGTTTTTTCTTGTAAGTACGTAGTAGTATATAATTTGTTGTTAAAAGGACATCTTTTCTTTCTGCTGTAGCATGTTTTTGTCATTTTTTATTGATGACATTGAAAATTGTGCATCCTGTTTATACAAAACAGGTATAAAGTACCTGTGTTGAGAATTTGAATATTTTTATATTCCTGCCCATTGAATTTTATTGAAAATATTGCATGCCAGTAATATTGCTGCAGTAATCTGTAGTATGAATGGTTATTAAACATAGCTTTCAAGATATTAGAGAATTTCCCTTAACCTTCATTATTAAAAATTTAGTGTGCAAGTAAATTAATTTAACCATTGTATGTCATTGAACATTTCCTTTAAGGTTTCAATAGTGGGTAGTCACACGTTTCAGGCTACATTTTGACAAAGAATCTTCGAAAAATGCTCTTGAAAGAATTTTTAACATTTTTACAGTTTAACTAAGCTCTCGGTTATGAACATGCTACTATGATCTTACCATTTTATTTTTACAAGTCTACTATGCTGTCTAGCTGGGTACTGTGTAATTTCCTAGATTTATAACATCTATGAAAGATGCATTTTCTAATTTTACAGTTGGATTGCTCTTGGTTATTTATTAAATCTTCCAAAAGTAAAAGCCCCTTCAGTGCATTTTACAATATTTTTATTAGATAAAAGAATAATGATACAATTTGTCATTGATATTAACAGAAGACATCAGTTTTCTCAGCTGTATGGTTCTCCTGTCATCACAATTAGCACTGGTAATTATGTTATGTTCTCTATTGACAATTGCTTTTCTTTTCTCAGCAGGAAATATTTCTCTTTTTCTCTCTCTCTCTCTCTCTCTCTCTCTCTCTCTCTCTCTCTCTCTCTCTCTCTCTCTCTCTCTCTCTCTCTTTATCTCTCTCTCTTTATCTCTCTCTCTTTATCTCTCTCTCTATCTCTCTCTCTTTCTCTCTCTCTTTATCTCTCTCTTTATCTCTTTATCTCTCTCTTTATCACTCTTTATCTCTCTCTATCTCTTTATCTCTCTCTCTCTTTATCTCTCTCTTTATCTCTTTATCTCTCTCTTTATCTCTCTTTATCTCTCTCTATCTCTTTATCTCTCTCTCTCTTTATCTCTCTCTCTCTTTATCTCTCTCTCTCTTTATCTCTCTCTTTATCTCTCTCTCTCTTTATCTCTCTCTTTTATCTCTCTCTTATCTCTCTCTTTATCTCTCTCTCTCTTTATCTCTCTCTTTATCTCTCTCTTTATCTCTCTCTCTCTTTATCTCTCTCTCTCTTTATCTCTCTCTTTATCTCTCTCTCTTTATCTCTCTCTCTTTATCTCTCTCTCTCTTTATCTCTCTCTTTATCTCTCTCTCTTTATCTCTCTCTCTTTATCTCTCTCTTTATCTCTCTTATCTCTCTCTCTTTATCTCTCTTTATCTCTCTCTTTATCTCTCTCTTTATCTCTCTCTCTATATCTCTCTCTTCTATCTTCTCTTTCTCTATCTCTCTTTATCTCTCTCTTTATCTCTTTATATCTCTCTTTTTTTATCTCTCTCTTTATCTCTCTTTATCTCTCTCTTACTCTCTCTCTTTATCTCTCTCTTTATTCTCTCTCTATTCTCTTTATCTCTCTCTTTTCTCTCTCTTATCTCTCTCTTATCTCTCTCTTTATCTCTCTCTCTATCTCTCTCTCTCTATCTCTCTCTCTTTATCTCTCTCTCTTTATCTCTCTATCTCTCTCTCTCTTTATCTCTCTATCTCTCTCTCTTTATCTCTCTATCTCTCTCTCTTTATCTCTCTTTATCTCTCTTTTTCTCTCTCTTTCTCACCCTCCCTCCTTTGTTTTCTTACAGTGTTTTACAAGGTTAGGTTAAAGTTCCTAACTTTATTTACAAGCTATGATGTTACCTACATCACCTCATTTGAAAGGCTTTTTATTTTTATGAGACATACAAATAGGGAACAGGATGAAGTTGGAGCCATCTGTGGACCAACAATTTCATTTGATCAACTGACTTTATTATGCTAATATCATGTTGTAGGAATAAATGATCTCAGATGAAGTGATGTTCTGGAGAAGAGTACAGTCAGAGTGAAGTTGCTGCTTGCTGCCCATCTTGTCACGTAGAAGCTCACTTCTTGCTGTCCTCTAAGTGAAGCCAAGTGTGGCACTTTGACCATAGTGGCCTTGTACATAACAGTAAGGCCACCCACATTCCTCTGATGTTGAAGGTTCTGTTGAGATGACAGATCCATCCAGGCTGGGTCCAGGCGAGATGTGAGGTGCCTTGCTCTGTTCTCTACTCTGTCAAGAAGTCACAGATGAGATGGGGGGCAGGCAATCCAAGAAAGTGGAGCATACTCAAGGTGTGAGTGTACTTGTGCCTCGTACAGAATCTTGCAACCTCTACTGTTGAGCAGATGAGAGATACGTTGAAGTGCTGTAAGTTTCTTGACCGCCTTGTTTGCAGGATTTACAATGTGGTTCTTCATGGTCAGTTTGGAGGTAAATTTCACCCCAAGGATATCAACTTCGTCCCCATGTACCAACACACTCCCATTCATTCTCACCACTGCTCCAGCATTTACATCATGGTGCCTAGAGACCATCATCATTTGTGTTTTCTCAGGAGTAAATGTGACCCACCATCGTTTACCCCAGGCTAATATAGCTGTAAGCTGGTGACTGATATAACTTAGAGAAGCTGGCATTCCTCTCTTGGATAAGTAAATGTTAGAGTACAGTCATCTGCATATGCATGGGATACTGGGATGAAATGAAGGTCATTGAAGTAAACAGTCCATAACAATGGCCCAAGCACACTTCTCTGTGGAACACTTGCCCCAGTAGGATGTCTTGCTGACTCTATCCCATTGAGAACTACACTTAGAGATCTACCTTGAAAGTAATCACTGAGGAGAACTAGTGTAAAGCCTGCATTTCCCAATGCTTGCAATTTTGCCAAGTATTCCTGGTTCTATACTCGGTCGAAAGCACCAGCAATGTCCGTGTTACTACATAGCTGACTGGATTCATCCAGCATCTGGTGCCACTTAGTGGAGAGGTTTAACAACAAATCAGAGGAAAGTAACCTCTTCTGAAGCCTTATTGACAGTCAAAGAAATGAGTGGTAGTCGAAAAACTCGTCATCTGCTGTGAGATTATTGTCTCAAGGATCTTACCGGTGATTGACAGGAGTGACACTGGTTGGTAGTTGCTGATTTCTGCTCTGCTCTTCATTTTGTGAACAGGGACTACATTTACCTCTTTCCACAGAGAAGGCCATTTACACTATGCTAGGCAGTGCTGATATATGCGAGTTAGGGGTGCTGCTGACTGGTCTGCACATCTACTCATCAATCATGGGCTCAACTTATCTGGGCCCACAGCCTTTTCTTGGTCCAATGATTTAGGGAGAAGATACATCTCATCCTGCCTTACTGTCACCACTGACAACTTTGACAAAGTTCTTGCTGCTAGCCAAGGAGGGTCCCTTGCTGGATCAGAAGCTTTCATCTTGGCGGCAAAGAGGTCAGCTTTCTCATTACTAGTAGAGATGATCCCATCCTGTCGATTTAGAGGTGGAATAAGCTCATCAGGTGAATAACCTTGTTGGTTGTCCTCTCTCTCTCCCCCCTCTCTCTCTCTCTCTCCCTCTCCCTCTCATTCCCTCTCCTTGCTTTCCCTCTCTTCTTTCCCTCTCTTTTTACCTCTTTTCTTCTCTCTATCTCCCCATTGCAGATGTATTCAAAGACAGTTTTGGACAAAGCTTTTTCCTTCCATCCAACAATACGTACTGATTACCTTGCGGCCCATGGCATTAGCAAAGCTCCCAAGAGGCATGATGACCAAGATGTGTCCTTTCATGCCCTAAAGAATTGGATGCATATTGTCACTAAAGTATACTTAATAAGCTCATACTCTTTCATGTATCAGCTCTATTGACAAGACCCTTGTCACAATACACAAACATTCCTTCCTCAATTCTAGCTCCGGTGCTGACCTCATCCCGCACACTATAGTCCAACAAAACCTTATGCAATGTGGCCCTGACATTCAGGAGCAACTTGAGCTTCAGAATCTTTCTATCACCAAAGTGGAAACCTACGTCCTCCCTGCCCAAGGTCGGAGACGTTATCCAAGCAACATTGCCAAGCTGTACTTAACTGCCGGAAGCCTCCAGCCTCGGCTCATTTGGCATCTCAACAATGCTAATATTGCTGGCAATTTGGCCACCCTGCCAAACATTGTAGATCACCAGCAGAATGCCCGGTCTGAGGTGCCACTGATCATAATAATCCATCCTGCAGCCAACTTCCCATTTGCCTTAACTATGAAGGCGCTCACCCTGCGTATCCCTGCTGTTGCCTGGTTTTCTTATATAAGAGAGAAATGTGCTGTCTCAAGAAAAAGGAGGGTCTATCATAGGCTATAAGGGTTTAGTGCTTAGTTTTGATTATAATAATAATATAGGCTATCAACACTAACAACGATTTATAACCCTTGTGGGTTTAGCACTTAGTTTGAATATAATAATATACATGTATAGGCTATGGCAGTGACTCTCCTCCGTCTCCAAGGAAGACTTCCATGGCTCTCCTACTCCAGAGCTGTTCGACGCCTAGAGGTCCCTGTTGTACACTGTTACACATATACCCATGTCCAATTCTTATGAAGTTCTCATCTTCTGATGTTTCTACCTCTTTGCCTTCTCCCATTTTACCTACTCTGTCCTCTTCCATTTCCCATGTTTCTTCCCTACACAGCTTTCCCAACTGGATTTTCAACTCTTCCTTCAAAACCTAGAAGACATACCCAAAATTCCCTGCCAACCTATTGTTCCTCCGTGCTTTACTCTCCCCTACCCCCTCCTGCTTTTCTGACAGTCATGGGAATCCATCCACCTCCACATGCTGCCACTAATCTTCCTGTCCCCACCTGGATTCCTTCATCTTTGGACTCCACTATCTACTCTCCTCCCTTCCCATTTACCAGTTCCCAGTGTCTCCCTACTCTACCCCATCCACCTGTTTTACCACTTGCTCCACTCCAACTTCTGCTTCCTCGCCTACGTATCAGCTTATATTGAAAACACAAAACCTGCGATGGACGTTGACCCCCTCCCCTCCCCTAGTTAGTTTAATATCTTTATTATGCACTCCACACCCATCCTGTGGGCAGTTGTCAAAAGATTACAGAGGTACATAATGGGTCCAGGGAGTGTTCACACGTGCAAATATTAATTGGGTCACACACAAGTGCACACACGCGCACACACACACATGAGCCATACACACTTGAGCAAACACACACATGAGCACACACACACACGATCGCACACACACACACACACGATCGCACACACACACACACACACGAGCACATGAACACACACACACACACACACACAAAACTAGGAGGGCTTTCTGCAAAAATGGAGACAGCTTTCTGTGAAATTGGAAAAGAGGTTGGAGGAGGAGAAGAAGAATTGAGAGTTCCAAGTCAAAGCTGCAGTAGCCAGGATAAGGGTTCTAGAATATGAGGTAAATAGGCTGAAGTGAGTTACAGGGGTATTGACCAGAGGAGACAGCATCTGAAGCTGGTACACCCCTACTGTACCAGCTTCAGATGCTGGTACAGTAGGGGAAGGAGACATAATTTACACTAAGGCCCTATCAGCCCACCAAGCAGGGCCAAGGAATGAAGGCGAAGAGCAGCTGGGTGCAGGTGGTGAGTGGGATAGGTCATATGCAGAGGCACGACCATGCCACCAAGAGCTACAGGAAAAAAGGGAGAAAATGGCCATGTGTCAGGGGCCCAAGATTGTTCAACTGCCTCCCAGCATACATAAGGGGGATTACCAACAAACCCCTGGCTGTCTTCAAGCAGGCACTGGACAGGCACCTAAAGTCGGTACCTGACCAGCCAGGCTGTGGTTCGTACGTTGGACTGCGTGCGGCCAGCAGTAACAGCCTGGTTGATCAGGCTCTGGTCCAACATGAGGCCTGGTCACAGACCGGGTCGCGGGGGCGTTGACCCCTGGAATTCTCTCCAGGTACAGACAGTAACCAGAGACACAGTGGGAAAGGAAAAGGGAGGAGGAGAGGGCAAAGTCAGTGTTTATTCATGGGCTTCAGGAGAGTGAGGGAAGGACACACACTGAAAGACGACAGGCAGAAAGACAGGAGATTGAAAACATCAAAGAAATAGGTGAAGAGGAAATGTCTGAGATTGTAAATTTTCAGAGAATAGGGGGTACTTGAAGGGAAGAAAACGACTGATCAAGCTGATTTTCAGAACAGAAACAATGCAAAACAGGATCCTCCAAGAGAAACCATGGTTGAGGGAATCGGCAGCATACAAGAGGGTATTCCTAGACCGAGACAGAACAAAAACAGAACGACATCAGCTGAGGGAGAGGACACAAAAGCGAAAGGAGCTACGAGGAGAGATAAGGACAGAATCAGCAGAGGACAACCAGAGCAGGGCAGAGCAACAAGAGAAAGCACACACAGAATCACCCCCAGAACCCCACAACCAATCACGCTATCCCAACACAGACCACAATCCACACTCAGCCCCCACCTCACACTACGCTGTAGAATCCTGCAGTACACTGCCAGGTCCCCTCCCCCTCACAGACCCCCAAAACACAGTGTTGGAGAGGAAACTGAAGGTATGGTATACCAGCGCTGATGGAATAACAAATAAGTGGGAGGAGTGGCACGAAAGAGTCAAAGAGGCATTACCGGACATCATAGCCCTCACTGAAACCAAGCTCACAGGGATGATAACAGATGCCATCTTTCCAATGGCATATCAGATCCTGAGGAAAGACAGAGGGGGTGGAGGAGTGGCACTGCTGATCAAAAACCAATGGGATTTTGATGAGCTGGATTCTATTTGATTATAATAATAATAATAATGATGATGAGCTGGAGAGAGACAGAGGAGAAGCAAGAGATTACATAGTAGGAGTGATTCAGTCTGGAGGTCCCAATGTGGTAATTGCAGTAATGTACCCACCACAGAATAGCAGGAGGACAAGGCAAGAGTATGATGAGAGTAATAGAGCGATGGTTGACACATTGGCTTTAGTGGCCAGAAGGGCTCATGCGAGCAGAGCAAAGCTATTGATCGTGGGTGACTTCAACCACAAGAAAATCGATTGGGAGAACTTGGAGCCACACGGGGGCCAAGAAACATGGAGGGCTAAGATGATGGAGGTGGTACTGGAAAACCTCATGTACCAACATGTAAGGGACACTATCAGAGAGAGAGGAGAGGATGAACCAGCAAGACTGGACCTAGTATTTACCTTGAGTAGTGCAGATATTGAGGACATCACATATGAAAGACCCCTGGGGGCCAGTGATCATGTGGTTTTAAGCTTTGAATACATAGTAGAGTTACAAGTGGAGGGGTAAGCAGGAAGGGCCAGATGAATGAAGCCAAACTACAAGAAAGGGGACTACGCAGGCATGAAGAACTTCCTGAACGGGGTTCAGTGGGACAGAGAACTGTCAGGGAAGTCAGTAGACGAGATGATGGAATATGTGACAACAATATGCAAGGAAGCTGAAGAGAGGTTTGTACCCAAGGGTAACAAGAATAATGAAAAAGCCAGGATGAGCCTGTGGTTCACCCAAAGGTGTAGGGAAGCCAAAACCAAGTGTGCCAGGGAATGGAAGAAGTATAGAAGGCAAAGGACCCAGGAGAATAAGGAGAACAGTTGTAGAGCCAGAAATGAATATGCACAGGTAAGACGGGAGGCCCAAAGGCTACGAGAATGACATAGCAGCAAAAGCCAAATTTGACCCAAAGCTGTTGTACAGTCTCATCAGGAGGAAAACAACAGTCAAGGACCAAGTAATCAGGCTGAGGAAGGAAGGAGGGGAGGTCACAAAAAACGACCGTGAAGTATGTGAGGAGCTCAAAATGAGATTCAAAGTGTTCACAGAGGAGACAGAAGGGCCTCCAGAATGGCAGAGAGGTGGGGTACACCATCAAGTGTTGGACACAATACATACAACCGAGGAAGAAGTGAAGAGGCTGTTAAGCGAGCTAGATATCTCAAAGGCGATAGGGCCGGATAACATCTCTCCATGGGTCCTGAGAGAGGGAGCAGAGGCGCTTTGTGTACCACTAACAACTATCTTCAACACAGCTATCGAAACAGGGCGACTACCGGAAGTATGGAAGACAGAAAATGTAGTCCCAATTTTTAAAAATGGAGACAGACACGAAGCATTAATCTACAGACCAGTGTCACTGACGTGTATAGTATGCAAGGTCATGGAGAAAATTATCAGAAGAGTGGTGGAGCACCTAGAAAGGAATGAGCCTATCAACGACAGCCAGCATAGTTTCAGGGACGGGAAATCCTGCGTCACAAACCTACTGGAGTTCTATGACAGGGTGACAGCAGTAAGACAAGAGAGAGGTGGGTAGATTGCATTTTCTTGGATTGTAAGAAGGCGTTTGACACAGTTCCACAAAAGAGATTAGTGCAGAAGCTGGAGGACCAGGCAGGGATAACAGGGAAGGCACTACAATGTATCAGGGAATACCTGTCATGAAGACAATAGCGAGTCATGGTACGTGGCGAGGTGTCAGAGTGGGCACTTGTAATGAGCAGTGTGCAACAGGGATCAGTCCTAGGACCGGTGCTGTTTCTGGTATTTGTGAATGACATGACGGAAGGAATAGACTCCAAAGTGTCCCTGTTTGCAGATGATGTGAAGTTGATGAAAAGAATTCAATTGGACGAGAACCAGGCAGAACTACAGAGGGATCTGGACAGGCTGCAGGCCTGGTCCAGCAACTGGCTCCTGGAATTCAACTCCACCAAGTGCAGTCATGAAGATTGGGGAATGTCAAAGAAGACTGCAGACAGGGTACAGTCTAGGGGGCCAGAGACTACAAACCTCACTCAAGGAAAAAGATCTTGGGGTGAGTATAACACCAGGCACATCTCCTGAGGCACACATCAACCAAATAACTGCTGCAGCATACGGGTGCCTAGCAAACCTAAGAACAGCATTCCGACATCTTATTAAGGAATCATTGAGGATCCTGTACACTGTGCACGTTTGGCCCATATTGGAGTATGCAGCACCAGTTTGGAACCCACACCTAGTGTAAGCAGCCTATACTTAGTCCCTTTCAAATTACACGGCACTCCGGTGCTGCCCTCTAGGCCTATCAAGGTCAGGCTGGCCTGCCATGTTTCTTCCTCACTTCCTCGGCCTACCTGATTGAAGCAGGTTCTACCCTAGCTGGCTCCCGGTCCCCTCTCATGCTCTGCACCCGTGTACACTCACTTTTTTCGACAATAAACCCACATCTAGTCCACGGCCGTATCTCTTCACCTACGCTACCATTCTACTGCACTATATCTAAAAGAAGTAAGTCAACAGTTCATATGTTTCAACACTTACACCTTGCGGCCCTCCTCGTCCTCTGGCATCTTTTTAATCTTGTTTGGTCCCTAGGGGGTCTCCCTTGTCATTGAAAAACTGCCGTTGTCCTAACTTTTCTCAGACCATGACAGCTCTCATCCCTCACTAGTATAACTTGTAAGTTGTTAGAATGCGTAGTCAACAAACGTTAAGTATAGCACTTGGAAACCAGAAATTCTCCCTCCCTTCATCAATTTAGTTTTCGTAAGGACCGTTCTACCATCTACTCTTTATTCCATTTGGATACATACGTTTGCAATGCCTTTGCCAATATTCAGTCAGTTATTGCAGTCTTTTTCGATTTCGAAAATGCTTATGACATTACGACATCTTAGTCCAAGCCCATTTCTTGACCCTCTGAGGCAATTTGCCCCTTTTTCTTCGAGTTTTCTTATCAGAGAGGTATTTCTGTGTCCGCGTAAGTAATAGCTTCTCCCGTATGTACAAGTTGAAGGTGTTCCTCAAGGCTGTGTTCTTAACACTGTCCTCTTCCTACTACCCATTAATGACCTTGCCTCTGTTCTTCCTTTAAATATTTGGCCATCTCTTTAAGTAGACGATTCTGTTATTGCTTGTGCAGGTGATAACTGTTAGCTTGCAGCGGCTTCTCCCCAGCAAGCTATTTATCGTGCTTCCAACTGAGCCACCTCTAAAGCAAGCCAGATAACTTTCACAAGTTGCCCAGTAATCCCTCATATCATTCCATACCTGTATGGTTACCGTATCGCTGAACAAGATACGATCAAATTTCTCGGTCATGTTTTATCATCGAATGTCTTGGTAACCTCACATAACCTGAACCTCTTTAAAACTCTACCGTATCTTTCTTGGGTGTTGATAAACAAACCCTTCTTCGCCTACATTCAGCCCTAATCTGATCTAATGTAGACTATAGTCCACCTATATTTCTCAATTTCTCAGACACTTTTTCTAATCTTGATCCCATTCATTACCACGGATTAGGTTTGTTTCTCGGAACCTTTCAATCTTCCCCATTCCAGGGCCTATATATAGAGACAAACTCCCCGTCTTCGCAAGATCGACGCGATGCCTATTGTACCCATTATTTTGTCCGCTTTCATGACCTTCACAATTCTTCTACGTATAGAACGGCTACATATATTAATAAGGCTAATTTATTTAATCGTTGCCTCCATGCACCTTTCTTCTCTGTGCTCTTATGACATTCCTTAATTTACCTTCCTTTCACATTCATCCTGCATTTTAATTATCCTCTCCCTTCTTAGGAAGTTCCGACGTTTCATGTTTACTTCCCGTTTCATATACTAATTCATTCTTGAATACTTCCAATCACATTCTTCCCCACGCTATAACTGTTTACGCTGATGGTTTCAAATCTCTCGATGGTGAAGGTATGTGACTGTTTTTCCTGAAAGAATAATCCAATATATGGAGTATACCTGGAGAGGGTTTCGGCGGTCAAAGCCCCCGCGGCCCGGTCTGTGACCAGGCTTCATCGTGGATCAGGGCCTTATCAATCAGGCTGTTACTGTTGGCTGCACGCTACCCGACGTACGAACCACAGCTCGGCTGGTCAGGTACTGACTTTAGGTGCCTGTCGAGCGCCTTCTTGAAGACAGCCAAGGGTCTATTGGTAATTCCCCTTACGTATGCTGGGAGGCAGTTGAACAGTCTTGGGCCCCCTCACACTTATTGTGTTGTCTCTTATCGTGCTAGTGGCGCCCCTGCTTTTCACTGGGGGAATGTTGCATCGTCTGCCGAGTGATTTTCGTGTGCAAGATTAGTACTAACCCCTCTAGGATATTCCAAGTGTATATAATCATGTATCTCTCCCGCCTGCGTTCTAGGGAGTACAGGTTGAGGAACTTCAAGCGTTCCCAGTAATTGAGGTGTTTTATCGCAGTTATGTGTGCCGTGAAGGTTCTCTTTACATTTTCTAGGTCAGCAATTTCACCTGCCTTGAAAGGTGCTGTTAGTGTGCAGCAATATTCCAGCCTAGGTTATTTTCACAACAAAGTTATGTGCAATTCTCATTGGTTTCATTCACATAGCGACCATGTCTGCTTTGCCATGCGTGGTTGTTTCAGACTCCCACTACTATCCAGAAATTCAACTCCCCTCGTCTCATCGACCTTCATATACAACTTTGATTATGTCTTATTTTTAATAAACACAACGAAGTCGTTGTTTGCTGGGTTCTGAAAACGCCGATGCTAAGTTCATCGGCGTGTTCAGATTCAGCCGTTTGGCCAACTTTTCATGACCTCTCAGTTCCCCGTCGGGATATTCCTCACTCAAACTTTTCAGGGTTCTCTCAGCATTCCGCAGCTGCTGGCAACAACGATGGTCCACGTTTTACCACAACAAATTGTTCTATCCAACCATTTACTGTCTGTTGGCTTTGGGAAATGATACTCACGCTTATGAGTCGGACACATGTGATTCACTCATAAATATCAGGTGGAGCAATGACTGGCACCACTCTGCAAGGACTGACGGGTCGCACTGTCAGTCCACCATGGATCTTAATAGACCGTCCTGTCTATCAGCAATCACGCAGGATTCATTTCCAACATCTAATTCATTCTAATACATCCACTTTAACTGACCCTCCTTGCTGAAAGTTCAACTTTTGATATAGGGTGTGTCTGATTTTTTAATGGAAGCTAACCTATTGCACCAACTATAATTTGAATTTTACACCACTAACCCCTATCTATCTTCGCACGCTCCTAACCTTCGCACATCCCTACCCTCGCACATACCTACCCTCGCACATCCCTACCCTCGCACATACCTACCCTCGCACATCCCTACCAACAGTGCTGTATGACCAATAGGGCTTAGCACCTAAATTAACCATATTATTATCGGCATCAGAATAAAATACAGTATATAAATTATTAGGCATCCAATAAAGGGGATGACTATAATAATTGTTGGATTTTTTTCTGATTGACTTCAAACTTTTGATGCTAGTAACATACATAAAGGAAGGGTTGGATTCTTATCTGATAGATCAAAATGCTATTTTGATTTCCATGCAATAATTTGAGAAAGGCTCTTCTAATTAGCTTTAGACTTTCAAAGTTGACATATCTTAAAGGCTCATATTGTTATTGCACTGTGTAGATGCCAAGTTTCAAATTTTATTTTTGAAATTGTGGTATTTTTCCAAGCAATAACTTGAGAATGCTTCTTCAGGACAGTTTTAAACTTGAAATTCTAATTCATCTAGCATCTAGTTGCTGTGAGTTGATAACATTCTGTCTATTGCTATAAATGCTCTAATAGGAGGAGATACTAACCCTCTCTGCCTTCATTCCTTGTCCTAAAAAGTCTTCGTGGTGACAACTAGCGACGCAGCAGTTAGTTTGATATCTTTATTATGCACCCCATACCCATCCTGTGGGCGGTGGTGACAACTAGCGACGCAGCACTCAACGAAGATTCCCTTCCACATTTCAGCGAGTGATTCCTCCTATAATAATAATATTTATTTCTACAGATACATGATACAACTTATACAGGCCTAGCTGACATCAATGACACACTATACAGAAAGCCCTTCGTTATACCTGGAGAGGGTTTCGGGGATCAATGGCCCTGCGGCCCGGTTTGCCAGGCTGTTACTGCTGGCTTTCACGCAGACGGACGTACGAACCGCAGCCCGGCTGATCAGGTACTGACTTGAGGTGCCTGTCCAGCGCCTTCTTGAAGACAGCCAGGAATATATTGGTAATCCCCCTTATGTAAGCTGGGAGGCAGTGAACAGTCTTGGGCCCCTGACACTTATTGTGTTATCTCTTAACGTACTCGTGGCGCCCCTTCTTTTCATTGGGCGGATGTTGCATCTCTTGCCCAGTCTTTTGCTTTAGTAGGGAGTGATTTTCGTGTGCAAGTTTGGGACTAGTTCCTCTAGGATTTTCCAAGTATATATTATCATGTATCTTTCTCGCCTGCGTTCCAGGGAATACAAATCAGGGGACTTCAACCGTTCCCAGTAATTTAGGTGCTTTATCGTATTTATGCGTTCCGTGAAAGTTCTTTGTACATTCTCTTAGGTTAATTTTGTCCTCAGAATGCGACCCACAAGAGTCGGCTAACACCCAGGTACCTATTTACTGCAAGGTGAACAGGAACAGCAGATGTCTTAAGGAAATATCCCGAAAAGTTTTCCCCCGCACCGGTGATCGAACCACGGACCTCAATGTGCGAGATGAGTGCACCATCAACCGAGCTACGGGACACCTACGAGTGCTGCAGTGTTTGACTAGGTTCAGTTCTAGCTCTTGGGTCTTTTGATGGTGTTGATCTACAGCTCCTGTGCCTCTTTAAGGTGTTGATCTACAGTTTATTTGTCTTTATGGGTGTTAAGGTCCAGTTGCTAGGCTTTTACAGACATGAGGACAACAAAGGTGTGATTTGGACCTTCTAACTGACACCCACGTCTTTCACTGGAGCTAGTGGAAGCAGTGGTGAGAAACAGCAGTTGAAGACATGGTTACGTGTCTTCAACTGCTGTCAGGCTTATAAGGTGGACCAGAGGTTTAGCAATGGAACTGAAGATGTGATGAGATGCAGCAGTTGAAAACATGTTCACAACACTTAATAGGCAGAGGAGCTGTAACTCAACTTCCTCAAAAAACCTAGGCGATATCATTTAACGCCTTCCAAAAGGTCCAGGAGCTAAAGATCAACAATTTCATGGAGCTCAAGTGTTTTAGAGGTACACACATCACGGCTCCACTAAAACCAGGAGAGGTATTCCCTGGGACTTTCACAACCTGCAGCTTCATTTTCCTAGAAAGCCAGTGTCTCAAAATCACTGAGATTTTCCGCTGTTTACATTTTCCTGCAACCTTCATACGGAATTGTAAACACAGTAGCCTGATAAAGCCTGCTGTGCAGATGAAACGTCTCTCGGTAAATATACTCAGATGCTGTTCATATTTCTTAGTCATCGAATTCCTAGCTTGCCATCTGCCCATTTCACGAGGTGGCCCTGTACACACCTGTGTTGGATGCAGGTGTTGTTCTGGTCGTCATGGTTACATGCGCACTTATCTTCTCATACTCTGTTCCGG
>WNWK01000415.1:390000-405000 GCA_009830355.1 Cherax destructor | reverse complement strand
ATTTGAAGATAGAATACATTAACAAAAACACAATAGGAAGTAGAACAACATAAATGACATTTCAAAGCCTACATCTCAAATACTTCATCCAGCTTTTCGGCGTTGGGCTGCGTGCCCAGAATGCTGCAGGCATTTCCCCTCTGGATCTCAACACTGAGTCTCTGAAAGGGGAAGCTGGCCTCTCTGTGAACTTTGGTTTCTGTGATGAGTTTTTCACCCAGCTCTTTGAGGAACTTTACAGCACACTTGCCCCATGCTCCAAGGGGTCTCCGACCCTACTGGGATGAACTTATAGCAAGGTGGGCAGGCCTTCATATTTGTGATCTTTGGGTCTCCCTGAAACAGGCGGCTCCACCCCCTTCAGTTTCAGAGTGTGGCAAGTAGGTGTCCGCTAATGTGGCGGCACAGGTGTAGTCCCATGCAATCTGCTTACCATCCTTCCAGGGTAGCATAGTGACTCTATCTGGACGCTTTTGACTTCTGTCATACCTCAGTAGTTGGGGTTCCCATTCAGCTGGGCAACGGGCTGTGGTGAGACTTCTCTTTATGGTACATATACGTATATATGTGTGTGTTCTCTGAGAAGACAGGAAGGCTACTAGCAAATCAAAGCAGCAGAGTGCACCATGGAGTGTTAGACACTATATACACAACTGGAGAGGTGAAGAAGAAACTATGTAAGCTAGATATTTCGAATGCTGTGGGGAAAAATATTTCTGTGGGCCCAGAGAGAGGCGGTAGAGGTACTATGCGTGCCTCTAGCAACAGTTTTTAACAAGTCTATCGATACAGGGCAACGGCCAGAGCTATGGAAGACAGCAAATGTGGTCCCAGTTTTTAAGAAAGGAGACAGACGGGTAGCATTAAACTACAGACCAGTGTCACTTACATTCAAAGTATGTAAATTAATGGAGAAGAGTGGTGGTGCATTTATAAAGGAGTGGGTTAATACATGACAACCAGCATGGCTTTAGGGATGGTAAATCCTGTGCCACAAATCTGTTGGAGTTGTACGACAGTTTAACAGAAGTAAGGCGGGGAAAAGAGAGATAGGTAGATTGCATTTCCTTGGACTGTAGGAAAGCTTTTGACATTGTACCGCATAAAAGACCACCACAAAAGCTAGATGAGCAGGCAGGAATAAAAGGAAAACCATTACATTACATCAAGGCATACCTGACAGGAATGAAATGAGTGATGGTCCGTGAAGAGGTGTCAGAATTGGTGCATGTGACTAAGTGGCGTAACGCAGGGATCAGTCCTGGTGCTGTTTCTTGTATACGTCAATGACGTATACAAGAGGTATTCCTGTTCGCATATGACGTGAGCTTAATAAGGAAAATACAAGCGGGCGAGAATTAGGAAAGGCTACAAATGGATCGGACAGGCTGCAGGCTTGACCTGACACATGGTTCCTGGAGTTTAACCAAATCAAGTGCAACGTTATGAAGTTTGGGAAACGGCAAAGAAGACCGCAGACCAAATACAGGCTCTGGGGCAAAGACTACAAACCTTACTAAAGGAGAAAGACCTTGGGGTGAGTATCATGCCGAGCATATAACCTAAGGCACACAACCAAATAACTACTGCAACGAATGCGCGCCTGGCAAGTCTAAGAATAGCTTTTCGATATCTATTTAAGGAACCATTTACGACATTGTACACCGTGTACATCAGGCCCATATTGGAGTATGCAGCACCAGTATGGAACCCACACCTGGTCAAGCATATCAAGAAATTGGAAGAAGTGCAGAGGTATGCAACAACACTAGTTCCGGAGTCAATGGGTATGTTCTATAAGGAGAGGTTAAAGGAGCTCCACCTGATGACACTTGAGGACTAGGGAGGATGTGACAACGTGCAAAATACTAAGAGGAATTGAAAAGGTGAATAGGGACAGAATTTTGAGAGCTGGGAAACGAACACTAGGGCACAGCTGGAAATTGAAAACTGAGTCAGATGGATGTTAGAAAGCATTTCTTCAGTCTTAGAGTTGTTAGGCACTGGAATAATCTCTAGAGTGAAGTGGTAGAGGCAGGATCAGTACATAGCTTTAACAAGGAGTATGATACAGCTCTTGAAGTGGGGAGAGGGTGGACCTAGTGGTGACCATTGAAGAGTCGGAGCCAGCAACTGTGAATCGACCCCTGCAACCATATATAGGTGAGTACAGAGAGATTGAGAAACTGGGAGACCTGAGGCCCTTTCCTCGCACTCCGGCGGTGGCAGCAGCAGCCGTCATTGTGTGGGGGAGGGCGGGGGTGGCTTCCAGTGATGGCATGACATATTGTGGACGTCATAAAGGCTTCTTTTGGCAGTGTAATTGGTAAGGAAATCCCGTTTGATTACTCCTTCCTCCTTCTCATCTCATATTTTGTAATTGCTTTTTATTTTGTTTATCTGAGGACTTTATTGTGGCAGTTACTGGCGAGAGATGACTTCCAAGTGTCGGTGTGAGTGCACTGCTAGGATGACCTACAAGTGAGTGCACTGATAGGTCGAGTGTTAGGTACAATTACATTTCCAGTATAGTTACTAATGGGTTATTTCTATTATGTTTGTGTGTCAACTTTTAAGTGGATATAAACCAAGTTTTCCAATGGGCCTCTGAAAACAATATGATATTCAATAAGGACAAATTTCAGTTACTCCGTTATTGAAAACTCGAGTAAATAATAGCTAGAACGGAGGATACTACAAACACTAACCACACGATAGAGTGAAAAACTAATGTGAAGGACTTGGGAGTATTAATGTCAGAGTATCTCACCTGCGAGGATCACAACGGTGTCACTATCATATCTGTAAGGAAAAATGATAGAATAAATTATGAGAACCTTCAAAACAAAGGATGCCATGCCAATTTCTTTTAAGTCACTTGTTCTCTCTAGGCTGGAATACTGCAGTGCCCCATTCAAGTCAGTTGAAATCGAAAATCTAGAGAATGTAGAGAGAACTTTCAGTGCATGTATTAGTTCAGTTGAACACCTTAATTATTGTGAATTTTTGAAGTCCTTTGACTATCTGGAACGCAGGGAAGATGCATCCTAATCTACACCTGGAAAATCCTAGAGGGACAGGTTCCACATAAATCACTCCCTATGAAAGCAAAAAGACTAGGCAAACCGTGCAACCAACATACCCCAAATGAAAAGCAAAGATGCCATGAGTACACGCAGTGTCTCGGGTCCAAGACTGTTCAGCAGCCTCCCATCATACATAAATGGAATTACCAATAGACTCCTGGCTGTCTTCAAAAGGGAACTGGACAGATATATAGTCAGTGCCCGATCAGCCAGGCGATGGCTCGCGCGTTAGATTGCATGCGGCCAGCAGTAACAGCCTGGTTGATCAGGCCCTGATTCACCGTGAGGCCTAGTCGGGGACCGAGCCGCGGAGGAACTGACCCCCTCGGCACGACCTCCAGGTAGGTTCAACTAGAAAATACATCCATCTGTGTAATAGCCCCATCCTATTTGTAACTGGTGCCGTAAATTAACACTTGATAGCGTGTGAGCCTTGATGTTGTATACGTTTATTTTGCACTCTGATTATTCCTTCGAAATTGTAGTTGACTGTAGAACTGTACTAGGCCTACTGGCCCACGTCATACTGCTATAACAGCTTATTAGAGAAAATATGCTGAAAATTGGTATAAAATACCGACAAGTTGATTATCAAGACACATGTGCAACAGTTGAGCATCTTTATTGTTGAAACGTTTCGTTTACACACTAAGATTCTTCAGTCAAATACAAAGGCACTAGGTGTAGTGGTGAAAGGAAAATGATGTAATCAGTCCATCAACCTTGGAGAAAAAATATTGGAGGTGGTCAGTCCCTCAACCTGGAGAAGAGTTCAGCTCCATGGTTTGGAACGATGTTGTCTTAATCATTAAAAAGATAAAATAATTGAACGGATGAGGATCGAACCCATGGCAAGAGAGTTTAAGCTCCCAGGATTCACCTGTCATGGGCTAGTGCCCCACCCGTTCTGTGATTTGTTTGCGGTCGTGTTATTACGATTTCGTGAGTAAAATATATGGGAGAAAGTGTGTAATAAACCTGTGAAGAGCAAGAGAGAGAATGTGCCAATATCCACATCACACTAATGAACATACTATCATCAAATATCAGAAATATTGCTGGAACGAATATTCAATTATTAAGAACTATAGTTTCCAGTTACAAATGTCGGATCAGCCGGCTTGTGATGGGTATGTTAGCCTGCGGACCACTACACCAAACAGCCAGGTTGACGAGGCGGTCAAGACGGAAATCTGACTCCAGGCTGGGCTGCGGGGGCAGAAGAGCCCTATAGACCGGTCACTGGAATGCTACACGTATGGCGTCGATGCCTCATTGGTCTATTCATCCCTATGTATAACGATAGTGAAGCTCTTCTCAAAATTCCAGCTTTAAATTCTGGTCTAGTGAGGCCGCTCTCTACTTTGGGCCTCGTCTGGACAACCGGGAAAGTTCCAGGTTTGACCACCACCACTGGCTTACAGATGGCGGTCGAAGGCGAAAGTGAATACCCCAGCAAGAAACTCGATTCCAGTGGAGCCACCCCAACTTTGGGCATCGGCCCGAACAGCACGGAAGTTCTAGGTCTAACTCCCATCGCTGATGTTTAGGTTTTCATGATCCATTTAGTGGTGCCTGCTCAATGGTGTGCACGCTGCAAAACAGTGTCGTCTATGGAAACGTGAGGTGGGGAGAGCTGTGAAAGCCTTATGGCTTGCCATAGCATCAGCGACCGGTGGCCTACTAATTCGAGACAGTGTGTGATGCGACCTCCAGTACAGAATAAAAAAGCACAATACCGTGACTGGAACACGCAAATAACCCGCACGTAGGAGATAGACACTTATGACGACGTTTCGGTCTGACTTGGATCATTAAGTTCGTCTCCTACATGTGGGTTATTTGGGTCTCCTGTATCTTCTCTTCTGCCACTTTTGATGTAATCCTGATAGGTGAAGAGTTGGACAAACCTGAGAAACTGACGAAGCATTTATGTTCTCTTTGTCGCGATAATGTACTGTGGTCAAAACTTCGTTCAAGGCAGATGATATATCCAGGACAGAAAGTACTGTATATAGATATGTTGAAATAACTCAGAACGGGCTAGATTCTAGCCTGTGGTAAGCCAGTCCTAACACTGGAGCTGGCTTACCCTGGGTAAATTGTTTACAGTTGTGTGATGAAGAATTAGCAAGTCGTCGTCTTTTATTTTTTTGTTGATGACTTCAAAGCTCTGAATTTACTCATCTGAACGGTTTATGCATGGTCTTTACTATGTGTCTAATGTGCACACTAAATTCAATAAATTCATTAAAATGTGTATGTACCATAAACATACTTGAAAAACGATGTCAACATTCAAGGTACAAGACAACATTTTGCTAAGTTTAGTAATATAATAATCTAGAACAAAGATACTTTGGATTTTATATTGATAGGGATTATCATTAGAAACCTCAAAAAGTTTTAGGAAGAGTCTTGTTGTTAAGCATTTAATGCCTTTTTAATTGATTCGAGTTATCTTAGTGTGTTAGTATTTATTTTTCCTGTTAGTGTGATTTGTTTGGGCGATTGTTTTGATTTGAGTGTTCGTGTTATTGACGCGAGCGCTCAATCTTAGATTATAGTGCTCTGTATAACTTGTTTCCTTCAAGAGGGATATTTAGACCAGTTTCTCCAGGTACTGTCTGATGAACTAGGTTGTGATTACAGTATATTCAGTCCATTCTCACAACACACGTTGCCGGCTAATAAACATCCTTCCCATATATGGATTTGTTTATCGTATTTTGCTGTTAAATTATGTTAATATTGAATAAAGTTAATCTAGCCAAGCCTAAAAGGACTTGAGGGAGTAGAAAATTTTGTTTAAACAGTCTCTTGACTGGAAAGGGTAAATGCCTAAATCGTGCAGAAACACTAATTGTTGTGCATAAGAAAACGCAACGTGATACGAAGACGTGTTGTTATATTGACTTGTGGGTTTGGGAAAGCAATAGCCTGGATGATCAGGTGGATCGAGCTGCAGGTATAGAAAAATTCGTGAACCCGGTCGAAGACATTTCTCAGTTCTCCTTTATGTTCTTTAGCACTGTGATCTGTCCTCCTACACTCACCTCTTCTCTTCACCCCTTCCCCCTTTGTCTTTTCTCACCCCCTCTCCCTTTTTCGTGCCAATTCTCCACTTCCCTTATCCCCTTCTCATATTCCCTTGCCCCCCTCTTTTTCCCTTACCTGTCCTCTTTTCTTACCCCTTCTCCTTTCCATTTGCCCCTTCGCCCTTTTCTCATCCGGTTTTTCCTCCAGTGTCCCCCTCCCTCAGCGTTCACATTCAGCACCCACCACCCTTTCCCTCAGAACCTATCACCATCACCTTCCCCACTCAGCACCTACCACCACCCCGACTCAGCACCTATCACCACCACCTCCCCCACACAACATTTACCATCACGGCCTCTTACTCAGCAACCATCTTTTCCAATAAACACCCATCACCACCTCTCCCACTGAACACCCATCACCTCTCCCACTAAGCACCCACCACCGGGACCTCAGTGGAGCGTGACACAGATAACCACCTGCAGTTGTATTGCAACCCAGGCGGAACCTCCAGTCTGTGCTATCCTCACTATCCCACGTTAATTTTCTTACCCGATGCCGAACGTCAGTTTTTGAGCTTTCCTTAAACTTACAAACGCCATTTTTTTCATTGAAATTAGGTTTAGTTACGTTACATGATCCTTCTAAAAGGTATATTTAACCCTCAAATAAACAAATTCATAAAAACGACCTGGTCACGTTTGACAACGCCAGGGACTGTTGTGGTTGTTTATCATTGGAAATAATCTGCTTCCCGTGGGTCTTAGTCATATAATGACCCACCAAGTGGCTCATTAAGAAAATCTTAAAAATTGTCAATGGTTGCATAGTTGTCCTTGACTCAGTCAGTGTCCGTGGTAGAGCACTTGGCTCCTTTCACCGCCGGCGTGCACCTGCTGAGATAGATGTGTATCTCTACTCTGTAACTATGCGCTAACCACATATTTTGTGTAGGGGAGAGGAGATTAGTATGCCGTTGTTATAGGCATCAATGTTTGTACATAGATCATTTAACCCCAGGAATACAGGAGAGTTAACAGTTGTGGCAGGTTCCTGGGGCAGTGGCAGTGGGAATGCCACCTGGCAGTCTAGCAGGCACTGTTTTTGGTTGTGTAGTAGTGTGAGGGTAGTTCTGGCATTATTGTTCTTACCATTTGTGCTTTTTTTTGTAGGCTAGCCGAGACTCATCTGATAAATAGATGTGCGCAGATAATTGGTAATGTCCCTCTTGATACGTGTGAAACCGTTTCAAACCACAGCCCTTGCATGAATTATTAAACACAGGGAAGTAGTGTATGTTGAATAAAAGCAAAATTTTGTAAGTTTCCAGTCACCGTGCAAATTCTTGATTGAACAACCAGCAGTCCTCTTAAATGTAAAACGTTAGCCAGGTTTTCATTTTACACTTATAGCAGAAGACCGTTTTGTTTGGATTATTAATCCTGGAAGGCAATATACCAGAATAACTCAAGAAAGTCAGTGTGGCTTACTTCCCTTGGGGACCCTAGGGTTAGATTCACACCAAACGACTAACTTCTAGGTATGTGTTTGCTGCAAGGTGAACAAGGGCAGGAGTGCGAGTAATTCCGTGGATAGTTGCTATCTACTAACTTACAAATTGTAGATGGTCAGCTGTGAGGATAGGCTAGTTGAGTTACAGGAGGATGGCAAATCATTGACCTTGTAAGGCTGAGTAATTTGCTGTTGTAGACTGTTTTCATACAATTTACAATACAACTTAGTCCCTGTGTCACCTTTGTTGCTCGGCGCTAGACATTTCAATTTGTTATTGTTCTTCCTTAAGGACGCACCAGTGGCCACGATTTTCTCTGATATTACTCCGTGCTTATAAACATTAAAAATTTCTTTGACATTTATTAGTTCACTTTATTATACTATCTATTTTTTGTCATCGGCGAATTTTGATATTGTGCGGCATGAGTCACTATGATGTCATTTATGTATATGAAGAGTAGAACCAGTCCTGAAACCGGTTAGAACAAGAGTCAGGGACCCTTTAATGAAAATCAGTGACCAAATCTTTGCTTGGTATCATTATAAAGTGATAGCAGAATTCCAAACTTTCTAAAGTGTCACCTGTGATGGAATGTGACTCGGGGGTCATGGTCAGCAGAAATCTGAATCCCCGTGTTTAAAGCGTTGCTTTTAGGTCCCAAATCGTTCGATGTGGTAAGGTTTTCTTTTTTTGGCCAATATGTAAATTAAGTTTGTATCCTGTGTGCATCATTTCTGCAGTTGTTTCGGCTGGGTGAGCAGTGCTGCATATTACCCTTCCGTAACGCCTAGTGTGGTTTGTCCAGCCGGGTCATCTGTTACGGTCGTTTTCCTCCAGTTACACGAAAATGAACTAAAACACTGTCATAGAGCAGTGCATGGGGCGGAACCTAAACCACTTTTTTGTGTTCTTTATTTACTCAAACACTCTATAACTAGATCAAAGGTATATAGAACCCGCGATGATGAATAAGGTATACAATGCCTGAATATAATTTTTCAAGAGACATTTGGCACACCAGGTAGTTTATCAGTCTAATACAGAGACGTGAGAAAGAATACAGAGGAAACAGAGAGGTAGTAGGAATAGGAATAGTAGTGGTAGGAATAGGATTAAGAGTATTAGAGGTAGGAGTAAGTGTATTAGTGGTGGTAGTAGTAGCAGTAGTAGTCACTTAAGAATGGGCGGGGAGTGCCACTGATGTAATAATTAATTTGATGGTCATGGAAGTGGTGATCAGGTTTGAGAAGCGATGAAGGAGTAATTGTAGTGGTTATTATCTCCCAAGTTTTGGCTCATTTAATTTTTAAAGGCAAGGTATGGCCATCAAATGAATGACATGTTCACTAGCATGCCCCACCCACGGTAATGTGACTATTATTACCTCTTCGCACCACTGCCTCTCTTGTTTCCATGCAGGTTTTCTTTTTATATCAGTATTAGATTGAGCAAGACTGGTGGACGAATATATCTGAAATAAAGATAACCAGGTGTTGCACATGTCTTATTCATTTTCCTTAAGCGGCATTATTGCCCATCTCGGTATCAATATGAAGACGAGTCTGCATCTAAGGCTTATTGTTGGTCTTGTGTTATGATGTACATAAAGTTTTCGTTTCATCAGATGATCTCCCTCCTGACTATAAAGTTGTGAGTTATGTTCAGACATGTTGTAAAGGACGTCAATTTTCCTGGAAACTAGTCTCGCTCTAAGCTCTCAGCGGGGAGTGCCTTGATTCTGAAGAGCTCTGGATACAAGGAGTGTAATCCACTCTTCCGATCAAACCTGATTACCTCCTATATCTCAACCACTGAATGACCTTTTAAGCGAGGAATTACACACACTTGCAACACATGGGTATCTTTATTTGGAGAAGTTTCTTCAACTTACGGCTTTTTTTAATTCAATGCCGAGATGATATACGAAAACAGTGTTGATGAGGCAGTCAGTCCCTTAACTCTGCAGAACTATACACAGAAAACAGTTCAAGATGAGGTAATTAGTCCCTCAGTCTGGAAGCCGATGTTCCCTACAAATATAATAATGTTACTCTTGAGCTAGACGAGGGCCAGGCTAAAACATTTAGCTAAGTTCCAAAGGAACATTAGATCTGACCGCCAGATTTTTAGAGGAACATATCTGATTACTAAAACACCTTATTATTTTTTTTTCCAAAACCTTATTTTTTTTAGCTGGCGATGTTATATGTAACGTCAGATTGAGGTAGGAGTGTGTGCAGCCAAGAGGCAGTGATCTGACCGCCAGATTTTTAGAGGAACATATCTGATTACTAAAACACGTTATTATATTTTTTATTTTCCAAAACCTTGTTATTTTTTTTAGCTGGCGATGTTATATGTAACGTCAGATTGAGGTAGGAGTGTGTGCAGCCAAGAGGCAGTGAGAGAGACGAGGGTCAACTCACAGTGTCACCCCTGGTGTTTACGCTTCCTATTTGTGGGTAGTGTTGGCGCCTACCTTGTTGTGAGAAGCTGGGCCCCGCCCACCACCTGATGTGATGATGAAACCCGCCCACCCCAACCCGATCCATTTACTCAATAACACCCACCCGCTCACCCCAACCCATTCAATCGCACCCACCCCAGCCCATTCACCTAGTCCCATCTATCCATTCCAACCCATTTAATAAATCCTATCCACCTACTCACCCTAACCCATACCCCTCACCTCACCCTAACCCATTCACTCACCCCCATACACTTCACCCCAACCCATCCACTCATCCGCATTAACCAGCCCACCTCAACACGTTCGCCTCAGTCCATGCCCTAACCTATCCTCCCACCCACTTCATCCTATGTACCCACCTGCCTTAGCTTTCCCTACCTCTCTCCCCCACAAATGGTTGTCAAATGTTTGACATGGAATTCCTTTGCTTTTTTTACCACATTTTCTCTAACAGTTTTCAGTTGAGTTTCTACTGGTTTCACCGTCTTTTTTGCTGCTGCTGTCTTGTTCCTGTGTTCGTCACACTGCACTGACTCCATCATTATGCTGCAGAGTATATACATCATGCACAAGTGTATCATCAGATGTGTCACGAGCAAGAGCCAGGTTCGTGCACACAAGGTCAAGTTCACAAAGAGATCAGAGGGCATATAGAGCTTTTTCGTGTCCGCGACACAGCTGAGGAAATCCATACTTCAGTTCTGTAAGAAATAGGAGGGAGGCTACTTGAAGTGGTACAGAGTTTCGTTGTAGAGAATAGGACCTACTTTTAATGTATTAACGTACGATATATTGGTTTGAAGTTACAGATTATAAATCAGAAAGCTCGTTGATCATTCAGGGTGTGGTGAAGGCTCGATCCTCTGTAATGGCTCAGCATCAGCAGGCTGTTGATTTTGAGTTGAGACGCGGATGATGGATGTTGCTGTTGTGATTCTTGTTTTTATTTATAGGGGAAGGATAGAGCTGTCACCCTCACAGCGAGGCAAACACACTATCCACTTCACCGCCAGCATTAAGATAACTGAA
The DNA here is from genome assembly GCA_009830355.1 of Cherax destructor. Classification (NCBI taxonomy): domain Eukaryota; kingdom Metazoa; phylum Arthropoda; class Malacostraca; order Decapoda; family Parastacidae; genus Cherax; species Cherax destructor. Next base: position 393,860 of record WNWK01000415.1, on the reverse strand, counting down.
AGGAAAACTGGTTTGTAATCCATCGATTGTGATAGACCCTTCACTGTTACCCCTAGTTTAGTGTCTAGTGATTCTCACACCTATGGTTCTTATTACCTTGTTGCTCCCTGGTGTAGTGGCTAGTGCTTGTCTCACCTGTGGTTCTGACTGCCTTGTTGCCTCCTGGTAGTATAGTGGCTAGTGCTTGTGTCTCACCTGTGGTTCTGACTGCCTGGTTGCCTCCTGGTAGTATAGTGGCTAGTGCTTGTCTCGCCTGTGGTTCTGACTGCCTGGTTGTGTGATGGCTAGTGCTTGTCTCACCTGTGGTTCTGACTGCCTGGTTGTGTGATGGCTAGTGCTTCTCTTAAATGTGGTTTAGATTATGTAGCGAATACTGGGACCTTTAATAAATTTTAAGGGATTAATTTAGTGCCGTCCTGTAAACACAGCCAAGGCTTTATCGTGAAAGATGGATTCTATCCTTTGCAAACATGACACTTTTCGTATAAAATCATTAACAAATTATTAGAAGAAAGGTAAGGTCAAACGAGTTTGAATATGGCAAACGTTACTTCTGTTTAATTAACAAGGGAGACGAGATCTGTACCCTCAGTTACCGTCCCATTAATTTTAACATTAGTTTTGATTAAATAAATGACTTAATAAAATAGTAAAAGTTCTACAAAGTAAATTAATAACAAGACATAAATGTGTTTTTGTTTAACAAAACTCAAACCCAACCATCTAGACAGAATTTGATGAAGACCATACTGTAGTTGGTTCTCCCTCAGCAGATAGCGTAAGGACTTAATTTATCTACCTTTCCCATATATTCACTCACATTACCGTCATTCTCCTCTAGTGGTATTCTTGCGCTCGCCCCATAAAAGCCATAGTGGAGGGTCTGGTGCCCCGCCCCTTATATTCTGGACAATACTGCTCCTCCCTCCCTGTGGCTCCCACCACTAAGGTCCTGGGAACCACCTGACCTGGGCACAACTTGCCCTGGGAAGGTATGACGGCGCCCTGGCTGCATCGTGCACCTCCACTCTTATATTTGCCCGGTCTTAATGGTCAATTGCTGTTTGAATGCCACTCTTACATGTTCATTCTTTGGCGTGTATTCCTTGTTTTTTTTCTAAACTACTAACATGTTTGCCGCGATACTCTTTGTATTGCCCTGTCTCGTCCGAAGATGTACCGCATGTCTCCCTGCTGTTAACAGGTGTCGTAGTTTAATTGTTATTAACTTTTTCCACATATTTTGTGTTGGTTTGAGATTTGCCATGTGTAATATGCTCTGATATATAACTGATTTCTATGGACTTTTTGACTTTCTCATCTACCTACAGTGTTTACTCATCTACCTGCAGTGTTTTCTCATCTACCTGCAGTGTTTTCTCATCTACCTGCAGTGTTTTCTCATCTACCTGCAGTGTTTTCTCATCTACCTGCAGTGTTTACTCATCTACCTACAGTTTTACTCATCTACCTACAGTGTTTACTCGTTTACTCTACCTACAGTGTTTACTCATCTAGCTGTGTACTCACCGCGAGTGAATAAATGGTTTTGCAAATCATTTATTCACATCCTGTCAGACACAGCAACATCTTGGGATCTTGATGCAGGGATTTCTTCAAAACTTGTCTAATCTATAGACACGACCTTCTTCCACTAGTGGCTTTGTTCACTGGTGACTCCGCCTACCACTGCTGCACCTCATCTGTCATCAGTATATAAGCTCCCTCTCCGTGATTATGCTGCACTTTTTGTTAAGATTGATGGACTGAACACACCGACTCGACACCTCATTTTCCACCGTTTTCTGCTTTGGACTGAAGAAGCCACTGTGTGGCGAAACATTTCCAGAATAAAGATACCCAGTTGTTGCACAAGTCTCATTTATCTTCTCACCGATTGAAGATTGAGACACTTATGCAACATAAGGGAATCTTTATTAAGGAAACGTTTCGCGACACAGTGGCTTCTTCAGTCCAATACAAAGCAGAGAGGGGTAAGGAGAGGAGGAGTTTTAGGTAATCAGTCCCTCCACTGTGATCCCGCCTCCTGCTTCGACTCGCCTGTCTACAGTATATAAGCCACTTCTCTCGCCATATGCTGTACTTTCTACAAGAGTGATGGACTGAACACATTGATTCCAGGCTGAGGGACTGATTACCTCAACTCCTCCTCTTCTTACCCCTCTCTGCTTTGTATTGGACTGAAGAAGCCACTGTGTAACGAAACGTTTCCTTAATAAAGATTCCCATATGTTGCATAAGAGTCTCAATCTTCAACTCGTCGGTTTTCAAACCATTTATCACATACCGATTGTTTGTGGGGGCAAGACGCAGCAAATCCTCACGTTTCAAACTGTTCCCGTCTTCACTCCCTCTGTTAGTTATTCTGAGAATCTTGTGCACTAATTATATATTCCCTAGAGCACCACTTCACCAGTTGTTAGGCCCAGTGCCTTTAATCTCCTTATAGTACACACTCCTTGGCTCTCGAAATAGTTTGGATGCAAAACTTTGGATGATAATGAGACAGTGTGTGGGTTATGTTGTCTTATTAAATTATGATAACCCGCATATTATCATTATGACACTACCATTTTGCAACAAACCTTTGGGTTTTTTCAAGCTTCTGAAATAGCTTGACCAGATGGACTCCACGCTGGCGCTGCGTATTCCTAAGCTGTGCCTGGCGTACGTGGTGCACAGTCCTAAAGGATTCCGTACGTAGGTTCCTGAAGGATATTCTGAGATTCCCTGGCATCACATAGGCTGTCGAAGTCTTACGGTTTGTGTGCTTCTTGTCGATTTGTTCGATGTTATAGTAATTGCTAGATTTTTTGTCTTCACACGGAAAGTATTGCTCAACTGACAAGCATCAAATTATACAAGGTTCGGCAGAACGTGGGTGTTTGGCCATCTTTCCATAATAATTCATTTGGAGATTGAAGAAATTTGGCGTAGACATCTTCCCCATAGTTAGCAGCTTGTAGGTGCTCCTGCTCAACCCCCTCCCTCCCAACCCGTGACTTGTGACGTGCAGTTGTTTGCCTCCGCCTCCGGTCTTTTCGTCAAAGTCAGATATTTTAATAATTATCGAGGCAAGTGAAGGGATCTCTGGAGAATTTCACGCGAGTCATAACCGTTTAATGTTTGCTTTTTCAGGTGATGTTGGTTATTTTCATTTCATTTGATAGTATTTATTTTTCTTGTGTAAGTCTTAGTGATTTATTTTCCCCGAGTGTTTTAGCTGGTGTGTTAGTGTGCATTAGAGTGCTTTCTAAACATTATAATTTTCATTTTCTGTCGTCGATACTTGTACATGATTTCGAGAGTCACCGCCCCCGCAGCCCGATCTCAGACCAGGCCTCATGGTTGGTAGTTTGATCGACCAGGCTGTTGGTGCTGGTACCACTCCAACGTATGTACCACGGTCCTGCTGCTCAAGAAGTAACTTGAGGAACTTGTTGGTAATTCCCATTATACATGAATCTTGGTTCCTTTACACTGTACTGTATATAGGTTCCTGAAGGACGTCTTAGTTTACGTTCCTAATTGCAGGTTTCTCTTGACTTCGTTGTTCGCTACCTACGCCTGATATACATTTGTCTGAGACTATACTGAGCAAAATTACAACTGTTGTTATCCAACAGAAATTGAAGCTTTCTACTGATCGGTTTATGTCACTTTAACGTCTACTGGATATTGTTCTCATATTTCAGTAACATAACTTAGTCATTTTTCATAGCAGTTATTGTTTGTATTTAAATTATATCTACCTTTTGTTTCGGTGTTACTGAACTCAACAATGTTGTGTTCTAGTCTGACATCAGGAACAAATGTCTACTCAGCCTCGACCAACGTTG
>WNWK01000415.1:360000-385000 GCA_009830355.1 Cherax destructor | reverse complement strand
CTGGCGAAACATTGTCTAAATAGTTTATCAAATTGTGTGAACACGCGTATTGTTATAACATTTATTAAAGGAAACGTTTCCTCAGCCGTGGTTTCAGTCACAGTAAGGAGACAGCTAAAGCAGAGAGAAAGTGAGAGCGAGTGAGTGCGTGTGAGAGTGAGTGCGTGTGAGAGTGAGTGCGTGTGAGAGTGAGTGCGTGTGAGAGTGAGTGCGTGTGAGAGTGAGTGCGTGTGAGAGTGAGTGCGTGTGAGAGTGAGTGGTGGTGTGTGAGAGTGGAGTGTGTGAGAGTGAGTGCGTGTGAGAGTGAGTGCGTGTGAGAGTGAGTGCGTGTGAGAGTGCGTGCGTGTGAGAGTGCGTGTGAGAGTGCGTGTGAGAGTGCGTGCGTGTGAGAGTGCGTGCGTGTGAGTGCGTGCGTGTGTGAGAGTGCGTGCGTGTGAGAGTGCGTGCGTGTGAGAGTGCGTGCGTGTGAGAGTGCGTGCGTGTGAGAGTGCGTGCGTGTGAGAGTGAGAAAGTGTGTGTGTGTGTGTGTGTGTATTACATTTGGGTCTGGTCAGGAACGCCTCTCCCTGGGTACAAACTAGATAAGTCATAGCGAGCGAAACACACTGATGATACTCACTTTTGAGCCGTTTTCTTCTAGGTACTACATATTTAGCAATGAATACCACATAATTCAAAATTTCCATATAATTTAAAATGTGCAAATATTAAGTAAGATGTCACATACTTACGTCCTACCCAACCACTTACTCGCAACTTAGACGGGCTCAGGATGGACCAAATCGTCATCCAGGTTTCATTTCCATTTTGTGGGTTACTTGTGGAGTACCACCCACTCTGACAACTTCAAAGACCTACCATTAGAGAAGGTGTGGAGGGATGATAAGTGGAGGTGAGGCGGCAGCAGAGCGGCTTCCCGCAGGACGGGAGATGCAAATGAGATCTCCCTGCGAAATGCCATTTGACCTCTTCAGGCGGAGAACCCCGATGTTAAAACCTTCAGTTCGTATATCAGCGTAGTAGATTGGTGGGACCGTGGACCCGGTGTAGGTAGTGATGAGGATGAGGGCCTTAAGGTGCACGAGTAGGTTAACGAGGATGGAGGGTGTTGAGGTATGTTGAGAGGATGGGGGGGCTAGGGTGAGAATATTGGGCATGGTGTGTGGGGGGGGATGGGGTGGTGTGGGAGACTAGATGCTCTGTGAGGCGGATGTGAGATGCGCATTTTCCCGCCATTCACTTGTGGTTACAATGTTTTTTTCTTGTGATCGTTTCATATTTTTCAGTGTCAAGCTTCAGGGGCTCACAAACCACCAAATTTTATAAGATTCTTTTCATCTAAAATGAGCTAGTAATGACGTATGTGAGTAATTTGGTGTGCTGAAAAAGCCATCTCTGTGTATGCTTATTTACTCCCAACAACTGTTCTTGTGTCTCTTAAAATAACATACCACACTTGATTTACATCTCCATTATACGAATTTAAATACGATAAATATAAGGCGAGAATTTTGCTTTGTTAAGTAACAGTTGCTGGGCGTTTCCCCACATTCCTGTCTTAACTGGGATGGATCATATCTTGCGAGAGGAAACTGTTTCTTTGTGAAACTGGAATGTTGTAGTCCAGAGCGTGTAGCGTTGCTACCTCGTCCACTCCAAGGACTGGACACTTGTAGTCCCGAACATGTAGGGTGTTCCACATGGACTGTTGTAGTCCCGAACATGTAGGGTGTTCCACATGGACTGTTGTAGTCCAGAACATGTAGGGTGTTCCACATGGACTGTTGTAGTCCCGAACATGTAGGGTGTTCCACATGGACTGTTGTAGTCCAGAACATGTAGGGTGTTCCACATGGACTGTTGTAGTCCAGAACATGTAGGGTGTTCCACATGGACTGTTGTAGTCCCGAACATGTAGGGTGTTCCACATGGACTGTTGTAGTCCAGAACATGTAGGGTGTTCCACATGGACCATTGTAGTCCCGAATATGTAAGGTGTTCCACGTGGACCATTGTAGTCCCGAATATGTAGGGTGTTCCACATGGTCCATTGTAGTCCCGAATATGTAGGGTGTTCCACATTGACTATTGTAGTCCCGAATATGTAGGGTGTTCCACATGGACCATTGTAGTCCCGAATATGTAGGGTGTTCCACATGGACCATTGTAGTCCCGAATATGTAGTGTGCTTCATGCTTTGACTACCTCGTCCACTACAAGGACTCGACAATTGTAGTCCCGAGCATGTAGTGTGTTCCACATGAACTGTTGTAGTCCCTGTTGTAGTCACGAGTGGGGCTGCCTGGTTCACACAAGCGTGGTTGGTGTATTAACATACTCATGGTTTAGTCCATAATGTTGCTACTGTCCCTGTTAGGTAAATGGACACATGCGGAAGTAAAACGTTTATTGCGGCTACGTTTCGCTCACCAGGAGCTTTGCTAAGCCCTTGCAAGCATTAAATGCATGGCACTGCAACGTAACAGACATTTCAAACGTACTTGGATACTCTTCTCCGCGCTCACAACCTTTACAATAGACTGGTTCCTACTAGACTGCCTAGCAGACAAGGTGATGCCTAAATCTGATCCAACACAACTCTTCAGCTGCTGCCTGATTAAGGTGCTTCACCTGGCACATCGAGATGTGGAGGCTGAGGTAACTGGATAGTAGGTGAATGATGAGTATGTAGTGATATGGTAGACCAGGTGCACCTAGGTGGGTGGAGAGTGAAGTAGGGGGATGGTAGACTAGGTGGGTGGCCCTGCTGGTGATGTGTGGGTCTGGCTGGGATGGGCGTACCTGGGGTGAAACATGGGTCGCTGTGGCTCACGCAGCGCCAGAATTAATGTCTGGGATACCATGGATGCTCAGCTCTGGGCAGGGAGCAGAGGCCAGTGTTGCCGCTGAAGGATAAATCACTTCCTTTTCACTAACCATTGTGTGTTGTGTCTTCACTCAGGCATACATCACCGTCTTACACATTAGTTAGTTTTCTTCGTGTTGGTATCGTTGGCAGTTGGGGGCAGCAGCTTACACAGGAAAGAGAGTGTAATCAATTTATTTGAATACATTACGCAATTTTAGATGATAACAGTGGTCTTGTATAGTAATATATGTGTAAATTACCTAGGATAACCTGAAGAAGTCAAGGTGATTTATTTTCATTGGGTATAGGATAAGGGGTAAATACAATGGCATTAGATTTAGAAATATAGCAGAAAACAGTAAGGTATGAGTATACCTGCACAATACAGGTTCTGATATTGACATGTTTCGTCCACCAGGAACTTTTATCAATTTACTGGAATTAATATACACAACACTAGACAAATCTGTGATATCCCTCGTGACCTAGTCAGCTGTGTAAAAACTCAGTAATGTAGATAAATGGTTCAAAGAGTTGACAAGTTGCAGAGTTGGACACATCTGCAACACTTGGATATCTTTATTGAGGAAACATATCGCAAAGCAGTGGCTTTATCAGTCCAATACAAAGAAAACTAGTGAAGATTAGAAGGAGTTTGAGGTAATCAGTCCCTCAGCCTGGAGTCGATTTAATCAGTCCATCAATATTTTCAAGATAAAGGTACCCAAGTGTTGCATATATGTGTAATTTATCAGAAACTCAGTGCGCATAATAGACCCTCAAGTCTGGAAATCTCTTCCTGAAGATTCTAGAGGTTCCCTGTCTGCTAGTCGCTTCAAAGCTGCTCTTAAAAAGCACCTCCTTACGTCACTGTGATCTAGACAGCAATATATTATGTCAAACAAATCCTGAAACCTGTTGTTTTCATCCAATTATATCCCAGTTCTTCCAGCTTTCTTCAATTCCAGTATACTATTAGACAGGCATATACTGTCTCATCATATCTAGTATTGCAATTTAGTAACTAGTACCACTCATTCTGCTAAACTTAACAATTATATCTCATTGTGATTTTTATTATGAATTAACCGAGTAAATTTTAAGTATAGTTTTGCCCGAGATGCTATGCATTCTATGGGCCTTCAATTCGTTGTATCTCCTGGGCAGTAATACTGAAATTTAATTTAGTTTCTACATTTGTATTTGACCAACATTCGTAATAACCTCCACAAACATTATAGCAAATTGTTTTTACTAGAACTTGCGATTAATTGTTCTTGCCAAAAAATCCAATAGTAGTTATAAATCATAAGTAGTTATAAGTTTATTTTAAGGCTTGCCAAAATGCTCTGCATACTCAGGGTCTTTCTATAACGTATGTCACTAATTTCACCTTTTTCCGAATCAATTGTAAAACAAACTTTATTTCAACACATATATAATATCATTGGCATTTATGAACAATATAAGCATATTGTAGCTAAAGTAAGTAGCATTTTTGCAAACAAAAATGAAGCGCTAAGCCAGTGTGGGTCATTCAGCTCAAATAGTGGAGGTTGGATCCTCCGTCCGCTAATTGCAGCGTTTCCATAAATGAGGCGAAATCAGAATGGGAACCTGTCACAAATGGCGCCCCACAAAGATCCGTTTGTGAGCCCCTGTTTATAATTTACATTAATGGCCTTGACGAGGGAATAAAAGCGACATATATTTAGAGGAGACAAAAATAGGCCGAATAATAGATTCGCAGGATGATGCCATTTAACTTCAGGAAGACTGGGACATTTTAATGTCATGGTCAAAAAAAAAAATGACTTCAGTGTGGAAAAATGCAAAGGAAAATACCTTTTCTTACCATTCCCCTATTCTTTTTCCTACCCTTAAATACGTTATTCTTCCTCATTTCCCCTTCCTTACATCCGTGTTTCCCATTCTCACCTAGTAGTAAAAATAGATAGTGGTGTTCTGTTGTGGGTAGCATCCGGGAAGATGTTATGCAGATGCTAAATTAGACACATCTGCAACACTTGGGAATCGTTTCGCCACACAGTGGCTTCATCGATCTTGATAAGATTGATGGACTGATTATATCTACTTCAGGCTGAGGGACTGATTGCATCAATCTCCTGATCATCACTATTCTTTCTTGTATTGAACTGATGAAGCCACTGTGTACCGAAACGTTTCCAAAATAAAGATACCCAAGTGTTGCACACGTGTCTAATTTATCAACTTGTCTGTTCTCTGAACCATTTATCTAGGTTATGCAGATGTTTGAGATACATCCATCTTTTATTTTCCCCCCTTTCTCCCTTACTTCGCTCCCCTTTCTTTCCATTCTCCCTGCCCCATTTGTCCTTCACACTCCACATTTCTTCTCTCTTCCTGCCCTTCACTATGCCAGTTTGACGGAATGGGATTGTATATGCAAGGTAGTGTTTATTTAAGTGGACGCTGCGTGTGTGTTTGAACAGGGCAGGAGTGGATGTGTTGACGGGTGTTTCTGCGTTGGAAACTCCAGGCAGCCAGCCTGCCATCAAGCCAAGCAGGCAGCCAGCCTGCCATCCAGCCATCCAGCCTGCCGGCCAACCTGCCAGCCAACCTGCCAGCGTGACTGAAATAATATTCACTACCTGCTGCTGATGCATCCAATTTTGTTAAAAAAAAAAAAAGTGTCTCCTGTTGGTGGAGGTGAAAGTGACTTGCTGTTTTGTTCTGGGGTGGGGGGAGTGAGTCTTGGGGAATGGGTGCTGGTAGTATTGGGGGGAATATAAGTTTGGGGAACTGGGTGCTGATAACGTGAGGGGGGGGGAATGTGGGTAGTGCCTGGGAATGGGTGTTGGTAGTGTGGGGGATTGTGTTGATGTGGGTGAGGAATTACTGTTTGGGGAGCATGATGAGGGGAATTTTTGTAGTGTAAGGAGGTACTGTGGAAAAATAAACACATAAGCAGTATAATGTGATCCTTTATTGACAACGTTTCGCCCACGCAGTGGGCTTTATCGAGTCACAGACAGATCTGTCTGTGACTCGATAAAGCCCACTGCGTGGGCGAAACGTTGTCAATAAATTATCACATTATACTGCTTATGTGTATATTTTTCCATTGTGTCGGTATTTTATACCATTTATTTCCAAGGAGGTAGTGTATTAGTGTTGGTAGAGAGTGATGTAGATAAGGAAGTTTAGTATCGATGATTATAATAATAATAATTCGTGTTAAGCGCTAAACTCATGTGGGTCATTCAGCGCAAGACGTGGTGGAAGCTTCATCCTCCGTCTGTTGAGCGCCAGACAAACACTCAAAAGTGATATAGTTGGCTACACACACTCACCTCTCCTTTGTCGTAGTTTAGTATCGATAAAATGACATACAGAGAAAAGGGAAAACTTTATTCGTACGACGGTCCACTTACACGAGTTTCATCTACCTTGTATGGGAAAAACTCAGCATGGCAATAAATGTCTCCCTTTGCTCTTTGTGTCTTTCTATTACTTGTTGGCTACGCCATACTTCAACTGCAAGTTTAGTATTGTAGGGAGGGTGTGTTGATAATGTGGGGAGGGATGTTGTGCGTCATGTATTCTCTCTTGACCTGATAATCCCTGCGTGGGCGAAACGCTATGGGAAATTAAGGTATCCACTAAATCTAAGAGTCATTTACTCCACCTTGTAAGTACTTGCATACCAGTTACAGTTCCTGTGATGAAGGTGGTTGCGCTCCGTACTGGTGCCGCTGCTGCTGCTGCTGCTGCTGCCGCCGCCGCTGCTGCTGCTGCCGCTGCCGCCGCCACTGCTGCTGCCGCTGCTGCTGCGGCGGCGGCGACGTTCATGTCACTGCCTCCGACTGCCCATTTTTGTAAGAATAATATTGACGCCCCAACACACCCGTCACCGCCGCACTCCCGTGCTCAGATTACCAGTGGAGCTCGTTTTTTTTATTTCGCTATTGTAGGCTAATTATATGCAAATATAAATTAAACTTAACCAAATATTAAATTTCCGTAGTGTTAGGTCGGGAAGAAATGGATGAAGGACACTTCAGAAACATGAGCAGTGTAAGTGAAGAACGGGTTGTAGTAGTAATATCTAGTAATAAGTATTAAATACCACTGTCGCTTCCGTGTCTACCCCCACATTGCTCACTATTCCAATACATTTGGCAACATTGCCTCGCATTTGCAATCCATTCCCTGGCATTTACAATAATTTCCTAGCATTTGGCGCAATTCCTTGTATTTGCCGCCATTTCTTTGCATTTGGTACCATTTCCTATAATTTGAAATAATATTTGACACCAAGCTTTTGCACTCCTCTCGAATCTGACACCATTCCCAGGATTTAGCATCACTCCTTCACATTTTGGCACAATTCCTTTGTTTATACTTCCGTTCTCGAGTTTGTCCGTCTATAATTTCGCATGTTTGTCTCTGCGTTCTCATGTTCGTCCGTTTATCTGTCTGAGCATCAGTATAATAATAATAATAATAATTTTTGCTGTTGTACAACACTCGTTGGACGGTCCAGGGACATCTTGATATGAAAATTATTGGGAATGGAACGATACCAAAATGTTTTGCCGACACCATCAAAATTAGCCGATAACCACCGATATCGATACTTTGGCAAACCCCTAGTAAATATTGTGTTCTTTATCAACCTTTGCGGGTAAAAATCTGGCAGAATAGTAACGTCTTGTGTCGTACCAAGCAAACAGGATCGAGTCTCCGTCACTTCTTGCAGCTGTATGATCCACACGGGTTTAGAGTTCCGTGGAATACGATACAATATCTACCTTTATAATAAACCCCATCCTCCCTACTTACATGGCAGGTCTTTGCAGATATTAGGACATTTTTTCGGTTCAGAAATCTCAGAAACCCACTGCTGCTGCTGCAGCAGCAGCAAAAGCAGCGGCATCAGCAACAGCAGCAACAACACCAGCAAAAGCAGCAGCAGCAGCAACAATAACAACAACAGCAGCAGCAGCAGCAGAGAAAAGCAAAATCAAAAGCAAAATAACACGTGCAGACATCGGCAGGAAATAGTGGCAATAAATGCGAGCACTGGCGGCAGTGATTCTGCAGTTTGATGGTGTCATTAGTAGTGCTGGCTTGTGGTGTAGAACATGGGTAGGCAGTTGAAGAAAACGAGCTGTAGCGTTAATTAACAGGTGACAATACAGGATCTAATGCTTCGCGTTCTGACTTTACATGCGGAGGAGCAAGGTACAGGTGTGGGGGGGGGGGTGTAGGTGTGTCTTTATAGGGGGGGGGGATTACACTTACCTGCACTAGTGAGAATTTAACTCAAGCACCTAGAACCATTTTTTAACTTTTTTTTTTATCTGAATGGTGTAGATTTGTAGATGGTTCTTGACTTTTCTAGTTCTGTTTTATGCAGTTTTGAATCAAGTATAAAGCTTGAACACTGGTGTATAGTACTGAAGTATGTAGGTGCCGATTTTATATTTCAAATGGTGCATTTTTTCCATGATATAACATGTATGTCACTTCTAAAAGGCTTCAGTCCTTAAGAGTTGATACATCTTATGAAGAGAATGCCAGTAAACTAACATAGTCGTACTTAACGCTGAATTAGATTCCGAGCAGTACCTGGAGAAGCCTCTTCTGACTGGCTTAACTCTTTCAGCTAAGGTGAATTTTACTTGTAAGAAGATATACAATGATTTTGGGCTTTATACATTTTAATTTGTCAGTTTTTTAACAAATTAGTTTCCTTGCAGTATGCTCCTTTGATCGACTTCAAACCCTAAATAATGGTGTATTTTAATTAGATAATTGTTCTATGGATCTTGGGCTGTGTTGATGCCATTTTTTTTAAAATATGAAACACTTGTCCTGTTTTCTGACGAACCTTACCGATCTTAACCTAACCTTGTGAAATTGAAATAGTGGCTTTCATGTGAAAATTTATGCATTATCTGATAGATACATCCAACACTGGTGTGTCTTAGAGGCAGATTTGGAATATTGCATTGTGTAAGCTCCAAATTGCAAAATTTTTGCTTCAACCTCTCAGCTGTCCTTGTCTGGTAGCTTAAAAATAAATACAAATTCCAGTTTAAAAGAAATCCACTTTTTGTTATATTGTGGATAATATGAAACAAAGATACAAGAGAACTGAGAAATATTGAAAACGCGTTTTTCTGGTGGTGTTAATTTTTCGACGTTTAATAAGTATCATATTTTCATGTTTTATTTTAGAGCCGGTCAAACAGTGTTCTTTTCTTCCTCTAAGTTTATTTTTTACAACCTAGATTTCGCAGGTGTTTGGTCGCATGCGACCCAACATCCTTTACGAAGTCTGTATGTGCAGTATATGTGCTTAAGGAACATTTCCTCGCATCACAAAAGATTCATGGGACTAGACACTTGAAGCAAGACAGTGCCCCGTGACACATGTCAAAACAGGTCAAGAAATAGCTGCAGGAAAACGCTGTCATTGTTTCCAAGTGTTTATGGAACAGCCCTGGTCTGAACACTATCAAAAAATGTTGGGACGAATGAAAGGAGCTATATTTAAAAAAAACACGCACAGTGCCACGCTTGACTGGGAGCATAAAAATAATCTGGATTCCAGAAATGGATTTTAAAAATACTTGGAATCTATGTCTGACAGCCTGAAATTGGCAATGAAATCGCATGAAAACATATCCAAATAATAAAAATTAAGAAAAATTAGTTTTTAGGCCACTGTCTATCCTGCTTTACTAGAAGTTTCTTTGCCATGTATCAGCGACCCAACATCTGCAGAGCCCAGCATCATTTGCAAGAGTCTACAAGGCACCTTTTTTCGCTCAGCTTCGGATTTTCAACACTGGCGAACTACAACTAGGAAGTGCTTGTAGAACTGTTTGGATGAGCAGGGGTCCTTTTGTTAATGTTTTTAAAGCCATTCTTGATTTTGATTTCTGGGAGACAACTTTGAGAATCTCTCTTCTCGTCGGCTTTAAAGTTTCAACTAATGCTAGTGTTGAGGCGGAGGTTAGGATTGTCACTGAAGTATGCAGGTGCCAGTTTTCTATTTTATTGAATTTAAAACATTGAAGTACTGATTTTCTTGCAACAATTTGTGTATGCCTTATCAGATTGACTCTAAAACTTTAATGGCAGCAACTTGAGTTTGCAAGGTTAAGTGTTGGTACATTTTGGGAAATTCATCTCTGTATAACTAGAGAATACCTTTTCTTATTGATTTTTAAAGCTGGTGTGTCTTAATGGAAGGTTCTAATTGGTTGTGGGGTGTGTAGGTGTCAATGTGTCATTTTTATTGAAATAATGGGATAGTTTCCCCGTGATAACGTGTGAATGCTCCTTCTGATTGACTTTGTCTTCAATGCTGATATTTAACTGCATTATAAATTTACCCCACAATGCACTAATCCTTTTACTTCCTGAGCTGAGCTTGGATCTCTCAGTATCCGAAACACTTCTATTTTCTTAAATTTCTTCCCCAACTCCCTTACTGATTTGTAGTCATAAGAATATCATCTAAACTAGCAAGTGTTGTCTTTACTATGACACAGGTGTAAACAGACAAAACTTTATTTCTTTCTGCAGTTTACAAAATGTAGTTTATATGTAGTAAAATATTAAGCACAAAAAAAGCTACTAGCCACTAGCATTTCGGTAAGGGAGATGTGAGGTTAGTTAGTTACCATTTTGTCCTAGGCACATGTCGATTAGACACTAGGCCTGTTGTATGTGTGTGTGTGTAAGGAAACACACACATACGGGAATTGAACCCGGGCCCTCCGTGCGTGAAGCGAGAGCTTTAGCCACCAGGAAGGAAGGACAGGTGAAAGAGAGGTGTGTGGTGTCGGAAGGAGTGGTGGAGTAGCTGGAGAGGTGGAAGGAATATTCTGTAGTGATCACGGATGTTGAGTCATGGACCAATCTTGTTTACGTCCTTCTTCCTCTCTCCCTCCCTTGCCTATCCCTCCTCCACCCCATCAGGTCTGTGTCCTTTCCTGCAACCCTCCCGCTTCCCTCCTTCCCTCACCCATTCTCCCCTCCATTCCTCGCTTATTCCCTCCTTCCCTCGCCCATTCCTTCCTTCCCTCGCCCATTCCCTCCTTCCCTCGCCCATTCCCTCCTTCCCTCGCCCATTCCCTCCTTCCCTCGCCCATTCCCTCCTTCCCTCGCCCATTCCCTCCTTCCCTCGCCCATTCCCCCTCCTTCGCCTATTCCCTTCTCTCCTGCGTCTATCCCCTTTCTTCACATACCCATTCCTTCTCCTTTCTTTGCCCATTCCTCTACCCCGCCCATTTCCCCTCCCTCTCGTGCCCATACCCTCCCCACTCAAGTTAGTTTTAGATCAGCCAGGCTGTGGTGCATACGTTGGTCTGCGTATGTCTGACACCAACAACCTGGGCATTAACCCCACACCCGGGATGTCTGGTTTGTGATCTGGCAGCTTGGGCAGTGACCCTTGAATCTGACTACAAGTACCCCTTTCCCCAACGACACTTTCACCTTAAGGCGGTAGTGAGGTTTGAGTGTTTTTGTGCCTTCAGGTAGATGCATCTTGTCAGGGAGGGGTGCCACTCTCCTCACAGGGTTCCTCTCTCCTCACAAGGTCTCTGACCTCACAGGGTTCCTCTCTCCTCACAAGGTCTCTGACCTCACAGGGTTCCTCTCTCCTCACAAGGTCTCTGTCCTCACAGGGTTCCTCTCTCCTCACAAGGTCTCTGTCCTCACAGGGTTCCTCTCTCCTCACAGGGTCTCTATCCTCACAGGGTGCCTCTTTCCTCGCAGGGCTCTCTTTCTCACAGGATTCCTCTCTCCTCACAGGGTGCTACTCTCTGCAAACTTTGCTTGCCTGACCATAAAAACCTAGCATATCTTTCGGCATAAATATTGAAGATATTCCCCCTTTCGTCTAAATTTCCTGATATATGCCGATGACACGAAGAGAATTATGGATCTAAATTGTGGAATGTAAAAAAATAGATTTTGAATGCCTGGTAGTTATACTTGCTTGGTGATTAAGATTTATGTAATACGAGAGAGAAATGGTCACCAGAATGTCACGAAGTTAATGATGGTGTAAACGGGATGTTAACAGCAGAACATGTTTTTAAGTAATCACGGCTCTAGTAATTATAATAATTATATATATATGTATATAATGCCGACAAGATGAAGAATTAGGCACATGTTCGACATCTGGGTATCTTTATTTGTAGAAGTTTCGCCATCCAGTGGCTTTATCAGTGCAACACAAGGACAGGGTGAAGAATGTAGAATTATATACAAAAGAGGAGGTAATCAGTCCCTCAGCCTTGGAGTTGGTGATGAGAACCGCAGTCTTGAAGAATCTGAAGCACAGGCAGAAAGACTGGCTACACTTGCAGGACTCTCGCGTGCCAGTGTAGTTACCAAGCAGTGATGCGGCACACCACGTGGGCACTCCCTACGCAGGGTTGGTTGTCATCACCAGGTTGCACATCACGTGGTCACTCCCTACGGAGGGTTGGTTGCCACCACCAGGTTGCACATCACGTGGTCACTCCCTACGGAGGGTTGATTGTCACCACCAGGTTGCACACCACGTCGTCACTCCCTACGCAGGGTTGGTTGCCACCACCAGGTTGCACACCACGTGGTCACTCCCTACGTAAGGTTGATTCTTAGTTATTGTTGGTGCTTGTTGGTTGTTAGCGTGTTGTTATTGTTTGTGCTTGTTGGTTAACTTGTTATTGTTGGTGCTTGTTATTGGTTAGCGTATGGTTGTTGGTTATTATTTGCCCATTGCTGAGTTTTTTGTGTGGTTATTGAAGGTATTGTACGTATTGGTTGTGGTTATTGTGCAGGTTGTGGTGGTTGTGGTGGTTGCGGTGGTTGTGGTGGTTGTGGTGGTTGCGGTGGTTGTGGAGAGAGAAGTGGAAGGTAGCAAAGTTTGATCCAGGTAAGTGGAGAGTAACACAGTTTGATCCAGGTAAGTGGAGACTAACACAGTTTGATCCAGGTAAGTGGAGAGTAACACAGTACAAGTGTTGCGTCACGAGCGTTGTTCCACAGGGGTCAGTGTTGGGCCCGTTGTTGTTCACAATCAACATAAACAACATAGATGAGGGAATAAATAGCGACATAAGCAAGTTTGCTGATGACACCAAAATAGGCCGTCGAATTCATTCTGACGAGGACATTAGAGCACTCCAGGATGATTTGAATAGACTGATGCAGTGGTCGAAGAGGCAGATGCAGTTTAAAATAGACAAATGCAAAGTTCTAAACATTGGACAGGAAAATAACCATGCCACATATAAACTAAATAATGTAGATCTTAATATTACTGATTGCGAAAAGGATTTGGGAGTTCTGGTTAGCAGTAATCTGAAACCAAGATAACAGTGCATACGTGTTCGCAATACAGCGAGCAGAATCCTTGGCTTCATATCAAGAAGCATAAATAATAAGAGTCCTCAGGTTGTTCTTCAATTCAATATATCCTTGGTTAGGCCTCATCTAGATTATGCTGCACAGTTTTTGTCACCGTATTACAGAATGGATATAAATGCACTGGAAAACGTACAGAGGAGGATGACAAAGTTGACCCCATGTATCAGAAATCTTCCCTATGAGGATAGACTGAGGGCCTTGAATCTGCACTCTCTAGAAAGGCGTAGAATTAGGAAGGATATGATTGAGGTGTATAAATGGAAAACAGGAATAATTAAAGGGGATATAAATAGTGTGCTAAAAATATCTAGCCAAGACAGGACTCGCAGTAATGGTTTTAAGTTTGAAAAAATCAGATTCAGGAAGGATATAGGAAAGCACTGGTTTGGTAATAGAGTTGTGGATGAGTGGAACAAACTCCTGAGTACCGTCATAGAAGCTAAAACGTTGTGTAGTTTTAAAAATGAGTTAGATAAATACGAGTGGGTGTGAGCTAGGCCTGACTAGCTTGTGCTACTAGGTCTGATGCCGTGCTCCTTCCTTAAGTGAATGTGACCTGACCTGACTAGGTTGGGTCATTGACTTAAGCCGGTAGGAAACTGCGACCTGCCTCGCGTGGGCTAGTAGGCCTGCTGCAGTGTTCCTTCTTATGTTCTTAAATCAGGAGTCTTGAGGCTGATAAAGATGTCTTAAGACGAAATATAGGAATTAAACAACACTGCGACTAGCCGAGGACATTCTCGGCTAGTCGCAGTGTTACTGATTCAATACCACTCGTTCGTGGTCACAATAATATATATATATATATATATATATATATATATATATATATATATATACACTGCTTGTGGAGGCTAGTACACCAAACGGGGATAAGAATGAAATTAGCTTAAAGGCGCGCCCACCACCGTATGTCCTCGGACCAAGAGTAACACACCTAGGAAATAAATGGTATAAAATACCGACACAATGGAAAAATAAACACATAAGCAGTATAATGTGATCCTTTATTGACAACGTTTCGCCCACGCAGTGGGCTTTATCGAGTCACAGACAGATCTGTCTGTGACTCGATAAAGCCCACTGCGTGGGTGAAACGTTGTCAATAAAGGATCACATTATACTGCTTATGTGTTTATTTTTCCAGTAACACACCTAGCTTGGCTGTGTGCTTGGTTCTTGTAGGATAGTGTGGTTCAGTGGATTAAGGCGTCATGTGATTTTCGCTCACCACGAGGCAGGGCCAAAACTACATGGGTTCGAATCCTCGGCTAGTCGCAGTGTTGTTATTGATATATATATATATATATATATATAGTGTGTGTGTGTGTGTGTAAAAAAATTATACTGCTCTTCTACGTTGGAAAGGCCTCCTGCTACAAATACAATACAAAAGAAAGGTGATGGTGTCACCAGTGTACATGAGTTCACATATAATCTTACATCATTAACCTCCGTCACAAAGCTGCTACCACAGCTTGTGTGGTAGGAGAGGAATTATAGTTGTAGACTCTTTACACAGCTTCCTACCGTGGATCATGCTCACAGGAGCCACAGTTACATACTTGCTCTTCACGGGCAAGAGGGGAAATGCATGAATTCTTTAAATGAAAAGCTTTTCATTTAAAGAATTGGAGGTCCCATTATCCCTCTACGGGTCTACCACTCCCCGTGAGTATAATTAGATTAGTAGCAAACAACAGTACTGCACTTCAGTTAGCTAGCTTTTCAGATGATGTCAATTTTCCTAGGTTGATATCTAAATTATGGGCAGTTCTTAACTGAATTAAGGATTTGTTGAGTAAGCAAATAGTAAACATTAATTTTCTCTGAAGGTCAAGTAGACGTCTAGTGCCAGAGTTAGGAATTTGACTTCTCTGCTGTAGGAAGGTTAATTTTTTATGTGAATTCATTATTACTAAGGAAATTAAGTCAGGGATTATTATAATTTACACATATTTATAAGTAAAATAATTGTTTTAAGTACAGTGATAATAAATAAAGCTGATATTGCAAATAATACAAAAACTAATAAAAATACTCATTTTTTGAGTTCAAAATGCAGTAAGATGCGGGGCAAGGAGTCGGTAGTTGCGATGCTCCCACTGTCTTGCCTCCCATGCTCCCTGCATAGTTATAAGACATTTCAAGTTACCTTCTCAACCACCTGTGCTTCGCGCTCGTTCTTCCGGAACAGGAATTATACCTGTACTATGCCTGTTACCAGTTTCATGAGTTCTACTTACGCACTCTGGCCTTGGGTCAGGCTTACCTGGTGTCTGCTTGATCAAGCAGACTCTTGCCGCCTCAGACCCACAGTATTACGTAGTGATGGGACGACACCAAAATTAGCCAATACTGTGATACCGATACGGATACTTCACGTAAATAGGTTGATGTTTAAGAGTTGGTATGAGGTGCTATAATTCACTCCGTCTCTTTCCCAACTCGAACAAATAAAACTCACATTTGTAATTACAAGAAACACAGAAATAAGTGACTTCATTTATGCAAGATAACCACACGGACAATACAGGGAAAAAACTTGTAAAGACTTTCGTACCTGAGTGTGTGTGACAAAGTTCCTCCGTAAACTTATAAAACCCAAAGCGATATGCCATCTGGGCCTACTGCTTTATTGTTGACAATGTTCATAAATAATATATTGACTTTAACTGCTAGTTATTTCGATTATTTATAATTTGTTAGGAGCATAGAATTTCTTTAAAATTGTTTTCTTCTGTAAATATTCTTAAATTTCGTATTTAGTATCTCGCATATTTCATCTGAAGCGACAACTTTTGTATCGACTATAATTCTTTGTATTTTATATTTATTCTCAAAGTCGTCATTCCCTACGGGGGTACAGTGGGCACTAGCCTGCTCACTTAATTGTGGGGGGCGAGGGGCCCCTGGTCCCCTCCCTTCCGCTGGCCTCGACTGCATTTACTTTCCTGACTGCGTGAGATCTATCATGTCTGTGTATGCTTATGTTTGAGGGAGGGCGAGGCAGGGTAGGACTACCAGGTTAATTAACAGGTTAACACCCTTGACGAGTGATTAGCGAGGAGACTAACGTGGTAGGTATCACATTTCTGGTTACTTATCAAGTTAACACTCCTGACAGATTACTGACGAGACTTAAATGGTAGAAGACATATTAGCTGTGCGACTGACTGCGACACTCACTTTCCACCTTCTTGAAATTATTTGCGAATTGTGTTGCATTGTAGTGTTATCATGAATTGTTGCATTGTAGTGTTATGAATTGTGTTGCATTGTAGTGTTATGAATTGTGTTGCATTGTAGTGTTATGAATTGTGTTGCATTGTAGTGTTATGAATTGTGTTGCATTGTAGTGTTATGAATTGTGTTGCATTGTAGTGTTATCATGAATTGTGTTGCATTGTAGTGTTATCATGAATTGTGTTGCATTGTAGTGTTATCATGAATTGTGTTGCATTGTAGTGTTATCATGAATTGTGTTGCATTGTAGTGTTATCGTGAATTGTGTTGCATTGTAGTGTTATCGTGAATTGTGTTGCGTTGTAGTGTTATCATGAATTGTGTTGCATTGTAGTGTTATGAATTGTGTTGCATTGTAGTGCTATGGATTGTTGCATTGTAATGTTCTGAATTATGTTGCATTGTATCATAATTGTGTTTCGCTGTTATAAATTATGTTGCATTGTTCTGTTATGAATCGATACGTCGTAATGTCATGAATTGTATTGTTTCTGTTACCTTGAATTATGTTGTGTTCTGGTGTTATCATGAATTGTATGGCTTGTGTTACCTTGAATTGTAGTGCGTTCTAGTGTTATGAATTCATTTGATTCAAGTTAATTGAAAATGAAAGTGGGTGGTTTATGGTGAGTGAGAGTGTTGAGGTGTAGGTGAAAGTGCGTGGTTTATGGTGAGTGAGTGTGTTGAGGTGTAGGTGAAAGTGCGTGGTTTATGGTGAGAGAGAGTATTGAGGTGTATTTGAAAGTGCGTGGTTTATGGTGAGAGAGAGTGTTGAGGTGTAGGTGAAAGTGCGTGGTTTATGGTGAGAGAGAGTATTGAGGTGTAGGTGAAAGTGCGTGGTTTATGGTGAGTGAGAGTGTTGAGGTGTAGGTGAAAGTGCGTGGTTTATGGTGAGAGTATTGAGGTGTATTTGAAAGTGCGTGGTTTATGGTGAGTGAGTGTGTTGAGGTGTAGGTGAAAGTGGTTGACAGTGTTGTCCTACCCTCGCAGACCGGCCTGAGACTAGGCTTCTTGTTGACCGCTTGGTTAGTCAGGCTGTTGCTACTACAGGCCCGCATAGTGTCTTGAAAAGTACTACCTTTCTTCTGGTAAAGTCTTGTGTATAAAATATTTATATTGAGACAGCAGGAAGTATATTGTTGATGGCCACAGGACCGCATTTGAAGCTGTGTTAAGATAACGTAGTGACAGTGATCCAAGAGCTGGAGCCTTGGCATAACATATGCAGCTGGCAACAGTCAGATTTAAGTTGTGTCTGTTGGTGCAAGGCACATGACTAGCAGCTGTGGGCACAGTAAGTGACTTCTAAATTGGCCGGTGGTGGCTGGTACTCAGCGCTGAAGGATGTGTGGAAACAGGGCATAGTTGACCTGGTTGACAGGACATAGTTGACCTGGTTGACAGGACATAGTTGACCTGGTTGACAGGACATAGTTGACCTGGTTGACAGGACATAGTTGACCTGGTTGACAGGACATAGTTGACCTGGTTGACAGGACATAGTTGACCTGGTTGACAGGACATAGTTGACCTGGTTGACTGGCCTGGAAACAGGACATAGTTGACTGGCCTGGAGACAGGACATAGTTGACCTGGTTGACTGGCCTGGAGACAGGACATAGTTGACCTGGTTGACTGGCCTGGAGACAGGACATAGTTGACCTGGTTGACTGGTCTGCAGACAGGACATAGCTGACCTAGTTACTGGCCTCAAGTACTGGTAGATTAGCACTGCATGCTGAACCAGTTGTCATGTAAAGGAAACACTAATCCAACACAGGGAAATAGATTAAGGCTTCATATAGAAAGAATAATGTTTATATCAGGATGTTGCACTCTCATGACTTAAAATGTGTGGCGTTTACTGCCCTACGAAGACTTCATGAGCAGTTAGTGTGTTACGGGGTACTCGAAGCATACAAATATGATCCCGGGGCTTCTCAGAATCTTCATGGGCATAGTAATTGATGCAGGTATTATGCACTAGTTCATGCCCAACACGATCGTTCACGTGTTTATCATTCGTTTCTCAAATATTAATGTAAAGAACACAACGCAATCTGAAAGCGCGTACTACGTGTCATAACGTTATTAAAAAAAATAATTTGTGTTGTGATATTACATTCAACTGAAGACTTAACACGCAATATGAATTATATATATATATATATTTTTAACGAAGCAGGTTTTTGTACGAAGATTTATACACCTAAACTAGGCTTACACAATAATAAAAAAAGCCCTCTAGTGTCTCTTCGAACCTGGAGAAGCATTTGACTATAAGTTGATGCATTTTTTCTATTACGTTAATAAAATGAATGGTGCAAATCATTATTGTAATCCAACAAATTCGAAAATTTTAACAACCCTGAGGTAGAGGTAACTACCTCAGGGTTGTTCAAATTTTCGAATAACTTATAAACAGGATGTATACTCGAGCCATGAAGATGTTGACACTAATGAATTTAGTGAAATGCGGAGATATATATATATATATATATATATATATATATATATATATATATATATATATTATTGTAACACGAGCGTTTGTTCGTTCGTTCGTTCGTTGATATTGGGAGAGGTGAGGAGTGGTGGGCAAGCCCAGTCATGCAGGGGAGTGCCTTCTCTCACCTGGATCTCGTGTGTGGGTGGGTACTATGTAGGTGGTTGTTGGGTAAGCGGGTGGGGTGTATGTAGTTGTTGGGTGCTTGTGCAGGTGGGTAGGATATAGATGGTTGTGGGTGGGTGGTTCGGGTGTAGGTCTTGTAATTGCTACTCTTGAAAATAGTTTGTCTCCCACTTCCACATTCATCTCATTCCATTTACTAAACTGAGCCTGAAATGTTTTCTAACATTTTGCATATTTGTATTTTAGCTCCACTGGTCCCTTAATCTCTTCCTCGTTCCTCTTCCTTCCATGTTAATCAGTATGACACTACAAGTCGTGTTAAATATTCTGAATATCTTGTACGTTATAATGAAGTCTCTCACGTTCCGTCTCTCGTAAGGTCTTTTAAGTTCCAATTACTTAGTTTCTACTCTCGTCGTGGTTCAACTCTCTCAGCCCAGAGGCTAAACTTGTTGCAAATCTCTTAATCTTCAAGAGTTTCTTAACTTGTTTGACCCAGTGCAGGCTCCATGTTGGTACTATAACATATTCGTGGATCTTTGCCAAGGTTCCTGAAGGCAGATCTAACATTAAATAACATCGCTTATACTGCCCATGTTATGCAGTTTTTGGCTCTGGTGACATGTTCCTTGTATATTTCCTTTCAACTCTTTGTCCTTGTACGATATTTATTGTTTCTCAACTTTCAAAGTGTATTTTGTCTCTGGTCTCTCTCTCTCTCTCTCTCTCTCTCTCTCTCTCTCTCTCTCTCTCTCTCTCTCTCGTAGCATCTTATTTGCTTATCCTTGTGGCCAAGTCTTTAAATAACTTGTCATGTTCTCATTCTGATTCTTCTAATTATATTCTCATTATTCACGAAATCGTAATGACACGATTGCAAACAAACCATACCACGGGTGGGGATGGAACCCACGGTCTGGAGTTTTATGACTCTCTGATCGCGGGTTTTATCCCTGCCCGTCGTATGGTTTATATTCTCATTGTTAGCAAATAACGGTACCCAAAAATTATCCCCTCTGGCAGGCAATATACATATATTATGAATAGTAATTGCTTCCATCCTCATGCGTTTCCATGACCATCACATAGTCTTCTCTTTGCTACGTATTCCTTGAAACGCTTTTTCTTGTACCTCTGCTGCTGCTGTCGTTTGTAGATCAGTCGTAGACATGGTAAGTGTGGGTGGTATTGCATTAATGGTATACAATACCGACCAGTTGATGTATAACACACGGGTGCAACACTTGTCTGTGTGTTGATGCAACACTTGTCTGTGTGTTGATGCAACACTTGTATATGCTTCAAATTCATCAAGACTTGTGTGATGAACGCCTTCATCTAGACTGATGGACTGATTACCTCGTCTTCTGAGGATAAATGGTTTAGATAACCAACAAGTTGATAAATTAGACATGTGTGCAACTCTTGGGTTTCTTGTAGAAACGTTTCGCCTCTTAGTGGCTTCATCAGTCCAGTACAAAAAAGATCCCACAAGTGTAAGAAAAGACACACAAAGCACCGTAAGCCTTTATTATATTGTTTCATTCAAGAAGAACTTTTTCGAAGCGAAACGTCGTTATCATAGGGGTTTTAAGATGTTTTATCTCTTCATTCTACACATAGAATTTTAGTGGTATCCCGTATTGTTATTATTATTATTATTATGTTTATTATTTTTATTATTATAAGCATCTGAACTACTCAGGGCACAGAACGAAGGGGGCTGTGGTGACGACGCAGGTGAGGGAGTGTAGGATGCCAGTGTGGCCAAGCCCTGTGTTAGTTACTAATTGTCAAAGGCACTTGTCAATAGACACTCGACCCGTTATTTGTCATTTCTGGGATGTGTGTGTGTGTGTTTACTCACCTGATTGTAGTTGCAGGGGTCGAGTCATATCGCGTGTGTGTGTGCGTGTGTGGGAATTCCCTAAGTTACGTGTCTGAGAGGAATGGCGGAAACAAAACAGCATTCTTCCTCTTCCACCTCTCTTCAATCTAGTTACTGCCTGGTTCACATCTTTCTCCATCCCCTGGCCAGCTATCACCTTCACCTCTGTTTCTTTTTTTCATCCTTACCTCTCAAAACTAACTTTTATTCCCACTGTGTAACTATCACTTACAGTAGGGTAGCCACACGCTGTGGGTTTTTTTTTGTTAAGATTGTTCACTATAAAAAAAAAGGTTGAGCGTACACTGACCCCGAGCTTACCAGAATGTTGTATAGCGGTTTCTGAGACCGGAAACCTTGGACGTGTATGTATATATATCCCCACAGGTGAAGCACTTGACTATTCCACCACGATGCCACCCATAAGTCTCGCACCAGTTTTCCTTTCCGTGGATACTTGCTTCTTTTAATACATTGTTAGAATCTCCAAGCTTGAGAACAGTGGTTACTTGACCTGACCTTGGCCGTCTCCTCTCACGACCAGGCTTCTCACTCGCGACGATGGCTCATGACGGACCGAAATATCATTTAGTTCCTACTTCCTCCGTATATGTCAGTTGTAAACCCAGGTACCTATTTATTACTAAGTGAACAGGCGCAGCAGGTGTAGGGAGACTTACCCGAGAATCACAACCGGGAATTATCGAATCCTTCCACGTTGTCCGGACTCGCCCACTTTTCCTGTACCCTTTCATCTTTTTTCCAGACCTATCTTGGCCGGACCCTCCCACCCCGCCGCTAACCCCTCACCTTCCACCGTGCCCGGAAGCTTCCTCGAACCCTCTATCTCACACTACCTACAGTATCTTATCCGCACCATTGGCTTAGGGGATGGGGTATATATATAGAGGGCAGATGGTGTTAGGGGGTCAGGTGCCTTCCCTGCCTGGGGAGCCAATGACGAGTCACCTTATGGAAAAGACCCGGGCCGGGTCCTTACCGGCGAACCACTTCGAACTTTGTGTTAGGGGTCACAGCAAGGAGGAAACCCGGGATAGGACCCACGCGGCTAACTCCCCTAGTCGAGTCATTCAGCTTATTGACAGGTCTTATTCTAAAGAATACAAAGTCACAATACATTGTTCTGTCTTCTGGCCTTCTGTCTTTTTCCCGCTCAGTTGTGATTTGACAGTGGTCCGGGACAGACCAAAACGTCATCCTAACTATCTTCTCTCAAATGCAGGGTTTCTGGTGAAAAGAAGTCTTATTCTGTCAAAAAAAAAAATTACCTTTACAGTATGTATATTTTTTGAGGGTGGTGCAATTTCCGTTTCCTGGGATTACAAAAATTATCTTGACATTCAGTTGTTGCTGATGATACTACTACTACTACTGCTACTACTACTACTACTGCTACTACTACTACTACTGCTACTACTATTATTACTACTACTGCTATTACTACTACTGCTATTACTACTACTGCTACTACTATTACTACTACTGCTATTACTACTACTGCTATTACTACTACTGCTATTACTACTACTACTGCTACTACTATTATTACTACTACTGCTATTACTACTACTGCTATTACTACTACTGCTACTACTATTACTACTACTGCTATTACTACTACTGCTATTACTACTACTGCTATTACTACTACTACTGCTACTACTATTATTACTACTACTAATACTGCTACTACTATTACTACTACTACTAATACTGCTACTACTATTACTACTACTACTGCTACTACTATTACTACTACTACTACTTTTACTACTACTGCTATTACTACTACTACTGCTACTACTATTATTACTACTACTAATACTGCTACTACTATTACTACTACTACTAATACTGCTACTACTATTACTACTACTACTGCTACTACTATTACTACTACTACTGCTATTACTACTACTGCTATTACTACTACTGCTACTACTATTACTACTACTGCTATTACTACTACTGCTATTACTACTACTGCTATCTACTCTTACTGCTACTACTATTATTACTACTACTGCTATTACTACTACTGCTATTACTACTACTGCTACTACTATTACTACTACTGCTATTACTACTACTGCTATTACTACTACTGCTATTACTACTACTACTGCTACTACTATTATTACTACTACTAATACTGCTACTACTATTACTACTACTACTAATACTGCTACTACTATTACTACTACTACTGCTACTACTATTACTACTACTACTACTTTTACTACTACTGCTATTACTACTGCTACTATTACTACTACTATTACTACTACTATTACTACTTCTATTATTACTACTATTACTACTGCTATTATTACTATTACTACTGCTATTATTACTACTATTACTACTGCTATTATTACTACTACTACTATTACTACTACTACTATTACTACTACTACTACTGTTACTACTATTATTACTACTACTACTGCTACTATTACTACTACTACTACTGCTACTACTGCTACTACTATAGATGCTCCTGTTGATCCTTCTGCTGATCTTGTTGATCATTTTGTTCCTGCTTATCTTTCTGCTTCTACTGATGCGTCTGATACACAAATAACCCGCACATAGGAAAGAGAAACAAACTTATGACGACGTTTCGGTCCGACTTGGACCATTAACTAACTAGTTCAAGTCGGGCCGAAATGTCGCCATAAGTTTGTTTCTCCTGTGTGATGGTTATTTGTGTATTGTTCCAGTCACGGTATTGTGCCTTTTTATTCTTCAAAGATGGAAGTTGATCGCATAGATGAACCACAAAGATGGTAGGAAATAGTTAATTTCTGTAAGAATAGTAAAATGTGAAACGAGCTGGTTGGAAAGGTAGGGGGAAGCCTTTTAAATGGAGATTATGATGTGCCGAAGAGGCTAAAAATCAGTAATAGCATTAAGAATCAGTTAAGAATTAATTAAAAGGCGGGACCAGGAGTTGAAACTAAGCTTTGGCAGGCACAACTCTCGGTAAAGAATTTACGTGTGTAATATCTGGGTATCTTTATTTGTAGACGTTTCCCCATTCAGAGGATTTATCAATGCCATACAATGATATAGGACTATCACCTTTTGTATATAGTTCTATATTATTTACTTAATGTCCTTGTATTGCATTGATAGTCACTGGAGGGCGAAACGTCTACAAATAAAGATACCCAGATGTCGCACGTGTCAAATCCTTTATCTTGTCTGTATTATATACCATTCATGTACAACTCTGAGTAAACAGAGTTGTATGAATATGGGCTCGTGAGAGATTGGAATGGTGATGGAGTCAGATGATGACTGTGGTCCGATGAGTTAGTGATTTGCTTGGCCAGTGTTCATGCTCTGACCTTAAACTGCGATAGGCGATTGTGACATATTGTGAAAATCAGTAAAGCATGAGTTAGGGGAGAGGTAAGCACACGTGAACCTAATGTAAATAAACCATATCCTGACCCGTTAGTGTTGACGCTAGTCTCAAGTGTAAATAAACTATCGTGCTTGATTCCTCACTTTTAAGCTTGACGGTAAATAAGTCTCTCGTCTTAAGTGTGAGGCGGAGATTAGTGAATGACTTAGGCAGGCGGCTGGTAGGGAAGGAATAGACAAAACACACGGAGAAGGGAGGGAGGGAAGGCAGTCAACTACTCATTTTAACATTAAGATAAGAGGTACTGAGGCAAACAGGCAGGGCTGTACCAAACTAGATGCAAGTAGGCAGGTAGATTGGAATTCAGGGATGTAATCAGGAAAACGGGCAAGTAGGCATTTAGGCAAGCAGTCATTCATGTGAGCATTCAGGCACAAACATGCATGCAGGCAGGTAGCAGAGAGGCTGAGGGGAGGTGGGAGACGTGAGCATCACACACTGGGGCCGGGAGAGAGAGAGAAAGGGAGTGGGACAGTATACGGT
>WNWK01000415.1:350000-355000 GCA_009830355.1 Cherax destructor | reverse complement strand
ATATATATATATTATATATATATATTATATTATAATATATATATATATATATATATATATATATATATATATATATATAATATATATATATATATATATATATATATATATATATATATCTATATATATATATATATATATATATATAAATATATATATATATATATATATATATATATATATATATATGTGTGTGTGTGTGTATATGTATGTTTTTGGTGTAACACTCTAGGTATAGGTGGAGAAGCTCTCTAGTCTATTTGAATATCGAAATATCAAGAAAATATTTAAATATTTAAGAAAGGTCAAAGGTCGAGCTCTCCTTAGGCTGTTGGTCAAGTGCCAGGCGTTGATGAATGGGTAAAGATCAAGCTGCTGTGAGATGACTCATAAGGTAGCTAAAACTGGACCATTACTAAGTCGCAAGTAAGAAAGCCGGAAGCCAGGTTGGATCAGGAGGTAATGAGAGGTGAGGAGGGAGTCAAGGTCATGGTGCCACGCGTGTTCAGAAGAGACACAAATCATGTAATACAGCATTTGTCTCTCTTTTCATCGTGTTCAGAAGATTCGAGCATTTGACAAGTCTATTGGGAAAAATAGTAATAAACTATAGTAACCTTTTTAAGGAATGAGAGAGTCTTGAACCCGCGTAGCACTGTCCACTAGAGGGTACTAGCTTCAATAAGGATCACAGCCTTATTCCAGGACATGTTATCAGTTATCTCTGACGACAATTGTAACAACTCGGCCACAGGTTCGAGGCTCATTCATTCGTTAAAAGATTTAAGATAGTTTATTATTTTTTTCTTGCGTATTGATATGGCTTAGAAGGTTATGAGCTATGTCTCATAAGACTGTTGTTGGTGAGAGATTCTCTATAAAACAACAACAAAAAATCTGTAGTCACAGGGCAGCCTAGTAACATGATCTAGAATAATAGTGCAATTTTTTTTAATTATAGCCAGTACGATCCTGTGGTCAGTGCGACAGACTACTCTGTTCCAGATCACAATGCGACAGACTACTCTGTTCCAGATAACAATGCGACAGACTACTCTGTTCCAGATCACAGTGCGACAGACTACTCTGTTCCAGATCACAGTGCGACAGACTACTCTGTTCCAGATCACAGTGCGACAGACTACTCTGTTCCAGATCACAGTGCGACACTACTATGTTCCAGATCACAATGCGACAGACTACTCTGTTCCAGATCACAGTGCGACAGACTACTCTGTTCCAGATCACAGCGCGACAGACTACTATGTTCCAGATCACAGTGCGACAGACTACTCAGTTCCAGATCACAATGCGACAGACTACTCAGTTCCAGATCACAATGCGACAGACTACTCAGTTCCAGATCACAGTGCGACAGACTACTCAGTTCCAGATCACAGCGCGACAGACTACTCTGTTCCAGATCACAATGCGACAGACTACTCTGTTCCAGATCACAATGCGACAGACTACTCAGTTCCAGATCACAGTGCGACAGACTACTCAGTTCCAGATCACAATGCGACAGACTACTCAGTTCCAGATCACAATGCGACAGACTACTCTGTTCCAAATCACAATGCGACAGACTACTCTGTTCCAGATCACAATGCGACAGACTACTCAGTTCCAGTTCATAGTGCGACAGACTACTCAGTTCTAGATCACAGTGCGACAGACTACTCTGTTCCAGATCACAATGCGACAGACTACTCTGTTCCAGATCACAATGCGACAGACTACTCTGTTCCAGATCACAATGCGACAGACTACTCTGTTCCAGATCACAATGCGACAGACTACTCAGTTCCAGTTCATAGTGCGACAGACTACTCAGTTCTAGATCACAGTGCGACAGACTACTCTGTTCCAGATCACAATGCGACAGACTACTCTGTTCCAGATCACAATGCGACAGACTACTCTGTTCCAGATCACAATGCGACAGACTACTCAGTTCCAGATCACAGTGCGACAGACTACTCAGTTCCAGATCACAATGCGACAGACTACTCAGTTCCAGATCACAATGCGACAGACTACTCTGTTCCAGATCACAATGCGACAGACTACTCTGTTCCAGATCACAATGCGACAGACTACTCAGTTCCAGATCACAGTGCGACAGACTACTCAGTTCCAGTTCATAGTGCGACAGACTACTCAGTTCTAGATCACAGTGCGACAGACTACTCAGTTCCAGATCACGGGTTCAAGACTAATCCATTTCTTGACATTGTACTGGAAGAGGCTGGCGTCTTCTGACCTTCGTTGTCTCCTCACCTTTCTGTGACCTGACCTCTGACTTATATCACTTGTGACTTGAGAACAGTCCAGGACGAACCGAAACATTGTCAAGTTTCCAATTTACTAGTGGTTAATTCTTCCAGCTTTGGCATGAAGATTTATACGTGTGATAGTGCAAAAATAAAGCTGGTGAGGGTTTACCTGTAAGGGTTTACCTGCAAGGGGATCATTTTCCCCTGTGACTGTCCCAGACCATATTTCCCTGTTGGCTTGATATTATCTACACACGTACTTTTGGTGGCGACACCACACTACCCCTGAATATTCCAGCTTCAGTTTAACTGTATTATGAGCACTGTTATTTAGCTTTGAAATATGCCTATGTTTTCGTGCTGGGATTTGGGAAGGGGAGAGGAGGACTTCTGAAAGACACCGTTGAGTAATTTTGGCAGTCTTGTTGCGGAGGAGTTAGTGCCAGTATTATTTTCTGTCTTGCAGGGAGTTTGTGCTTGTGTTATATTGTCTTGCAGGGGAGTTTGTGCCCGTATTATGTTGGTTTTAAAATACACGTGAACAAACACCAGTTTTTGCTCGAATGTCTTTTTTAAACCACGTTGTTGGTATCAGCTACCAAGGTTTATACTGTATTACATTGTCTTGGGCAGGGAATTTTATGCCCGTGTCATATTGTGCCTGATGCAGTAGGGTTTTGAGAGTCATATTCCCCACGTCCATTAAAGGTGATTTGTCAAGTGTTGTTGGTGTGGCAGTGTACGCTTGGCTAATTTAGTGCCATTAGATGTGTTATCTTATTCTGATGGGTTTTCTTCCGATTCACTTTCGTTTGTATAGCGTGCGACCTCTAATTAATGTTTTATTATTATTCTTTAGGTAGAGTCGTGATAAGGTAGACTGGTGTCACAAGGATGTTATTGGTGGCGCTGGTGGTTGTGTTGTTGCGAGGCCTCAAGTGACCACTTCTTGCCGCAGTAAAAGCTTTCCATTAGTTAGATGTTTGTTCATGTTTGATCACAGTCTTGGCCAGCCCACGCTGGTCCAGGCGCTCGGTTTTATGCACCCTCCGTGCTCTTGTCCCTTCCTGTACCCTCTCCTTTTTTCATCCCTGTGTTCTCCTGCTCCTTTACATTTAGTCATTCCTCATTTTGCTGCGTTAATTTTCTTACGAACTTCCCGACGTCAGTTTTTTGACGTTTCTTGTAAATTTGCAAATAATGTTTATTTTGTTAGGTTGGATCAAATTATCCCTACACTGAGGTCTGTCTACATTAATTAAAAAATGGGCGTCGAGTCCCTGTTTATTCCAGCACCTCTTTTATCACCCCCTTCCCTGAGAACATAACGGAGGAGCACTACAGCAGTTCAGTTGGCCCATGCTAGGCACATCCAACTCACAACCGGTTTCTCTCACCCCCTGTCGTCTGCTCTAGATGTCCCTTTTATTTCTCCCTTTACCTCTCATCTCTCTTCACTCGTTTCCTTTAGTCTATTTTCTTCCTCCCTTCTCACGTTTTCTTACTGACTCTCCCTTTCTTATCCTCTCACTTTCAATACCCCTCTCTTTTTTCCCCCTCTTCCTCTTCACTCCCTCTCCATCTTTCTTCCCCTCTACACGTGACTTGATGGACCATGTGGGATATGCAACTCCAGCTCATGGTTTGTTGCACACTGCAGCTCATGGTTTATGCTGCACAATGCAGCCCATGGTTTATGCTGCACACTCCAGCTCATGGTTTATGTTGCACACTCCAGCTCATGGTTTATGTTGCACACTCCAGCTCATGGTTTATGTTGCACACTCCAGCTCATGGTTTATGTTGCACACTCCAGCTCATGGTTTATGTTGCACACTCCAGCTCATGGTTTATGTTGCACACTCCAGCCCATGGTTTATGTTGCACACTCCAGCTCATGGTTTATGTTGCACACTCCAGCTCATGGTTTATGTTGCACACTCCAGCTCATGGTTTATGTTGCACACTCAGAGTGGGAAAATTTTGGGTAGCTTTGAAAATAGGTTTGACGAGTACACGAGTGTGTTTGGGTGGGTGTGAGTTGGACTTTCCTAGCATGAGCCAGTAGACCTGCTGTAGTGATCCTATATATTATGTTCCTAGATAATTTGTAAGGATTGCTTGCAGCGAGCACCAACACCTTCATTCGTAAGTAAGACACGTGTGCAACATTTAGGCAGTCCCTTGAGGTGGTCAGTCCCTCAAGGGACTGATCACCTTAAAACTACGTCTTCAAGGGTGATGAGCTCTACTGCTTCTGCTGCCTCCTCTGTACTCGACTGAAGAAGCCTACTGTGTAGGCGAAACGCTTCAGAATAAATATACCTAACTGTTGCACATGTGTCTTATCAGCCATCAATGTGTGTAAGAAATCCGGAAAGTCGGGCAGCAAATGGCAGTATGACAGGCCATGGTAGCAGCGATCGCTGGCTTACTAGTGCTGGATTCGGTGGTCCGAGTGTGTTCCATTAGGCTTTAATTGGATAAATATAATCTTGTTGATGACCTCTGACCTGACTCCCAGCTCGTCACTCTCCTGGATGTGACCCTGGAAGTCTGAGGTACTAGACACACACCCTGGGCTTACCTTTTCTAACTCTTTCTCTATTAGCCCAGTTTATCCACTCGTGACCTGCACGTTTGTCGTGGTTCTGAATATTTACGTATCAACTGCGTGGTTGTAAGTCTGCTTAATTTTCACATATTCGTAGTCACGGAACT
>WNWK01000415.1:315000-347500 GCA_009830355.1 Cherax destructor | reverse complement strand
TGCTGCACAGTTTTGGTCACCGTATTACAGAATGGATATAAATGCTCTGGAAAACGTACAAAGGAGGATGACAAAGTTGATCCCATGTATCAGAAATCTTGCCTATGAGGATAGACCTACTAGGTCAGATGCCGTGCTCCTTAAGTGAATGTAACCTGACCTGGCTGGGTCGGGGCATTGGCTTAAGCCGGTGGGAGACTTGGACTTGCCTCGCATGGGCCAGTAGGCCTGCTGCAGTGTTCCTTCTTTCTTATGTTCTTATGAATCTGCACACTCTAGAAAGGCGTAGAATTAGGGGGGATATGATTGAAGTGTATAAATGGAAAACAGGAATAAATAAAGGGGATGTAAATAGCGTGCTAAAAATATTTAGCCAAGACAGGACTCGCAGTAATGGTTTTAAGTTGGATAAATTCAGATTCAGGAAGGATATAGGAAAGCACTGGTTTGGTAATAGAGTTGTGGAAGAGTGGAACAAACTCCCGAGTACCGTCATAGAAGCTAAAACGTTGTGTAGTTTTAAAAATAGGTTAGATAAATACATGAGTGTGTGAGAGTTGAACAAGACTAGCTTGTGCTGGTGGGTCTGATGCCGTACTCCTTCCTTAAGTGAATCTGACCTGACCTGACTAGGTTGGGTCATTGGCTTAAGCCGGTACGAGACTGCGACGTGCCTCGCGTGGGCTAGTAGGCCTGCTGGAGTGTTCCTTCTTTCTTATGTAACCCGCACATAGGACTTTGTGACTCTTTGTCTCACACACACACACACACACACACACACACACACACACACACACACACACACACACACACACACACACACACACACACACACACACACACACACACAATATAACACACACACATTAAATTTTACACACACGCACACATACCTCCTTCAACAACAAACACACACACTACAAACACACCATAGAATCACACACCACACACACACATTACATACACACACACACACACACACACACACACACACACACACACACACACACACACACACACACACACACACACACACACACACACACACACACATATATATATATTCACTCTTTTGTTAGAATTAAAATATTTGTTACAAGTTGCTGATACTGCTACAGCAGTTGAGGCCTCCTTTGTCTTTTTAATTTGTCAAGTTTGCATGAAACTGGATCACACTTTTGTAAGAGAGTCTGATCATCCTGGTTATGATGGTCTGCAGGCCGCTAGGAGCAACTTTTTTTTACATTGATTGGTGGGCGTTGTATGAGTCATACGTCGCTTTGGGAATAGGAAGCAATCTAGTTCAGTTTAAGGAAAGAGGTCAGGTCCAAGTCCACGAATTAAGATTCCTTTACCGGCATTAAGGAACCTCCCTTGAGGGATCTAGGAGCAAAAGCCTTGTTCACTAGGTAGTCAACATTGAAGCTTGACCTCAGGCCGGGATGGAAGAGTAGGAGTCCTCGAAATCGATCACAGGTAACCACCAGTCCTAGGCACGCCTCCTGTGATGGCTGCCGCTTGTTTATCTCTTTAATTTGCTCAGTTGTGAGGGTGAGGCAGCACGTATGGCTACAACTGCCGCGACCATCACGTCTGCAGGGTAATATCGTTTTTATATTTATACTTGGTTTAGTCATATCTGTGGGGAGCAGCAGTTGGAAGGGGGCATATGGGGGTAGGTGGGTTGTCTTGTGAGGGGGGAAGGTGTGATGTTGATAGTTGGAAATGCCAAGGTAGTAAGACCCTTATAAACTTCATATCCCAGAGACCAAACTTCCCTGGCTGCTTCAGTCCGGTGGGAGAGGGCAGCGTGCGTGTTCATATGCGTCTTAGCACGAGTGTCCGAAAGCAAGACCTCGGTGTATATTGTCTTACGGGTCAAAGGGCCTTTTACACGGTATTTCTGGTGTTGATACGGTCCTGCCAAATGCCCACCAGCTGGGAATGGGGGTGTAAGGAGGGGAAGCAAGGGAGGGGGTGTTGGCGGGGAGGGAAGAGGCTTTTGGTCTCGCTTTGTCGGTAGTTCCGCATCTTTGGCTGGCTGACGTATGGGTGAAAATGATTTGATTGGCGATTTAATCTCTTTCTAATATGCCGGTGAGGAAGAGGAAAAATAGTCTCCTGGAGAAGGTAAAAGCCCGGGGGTGAGAGGGAGCGACTGTCAGGGTGTGTGGAAGCGGCCGACGTGGCGGATGGGATCGTCTTGGTCTCCAGAGACCTGTACCTCCTTGTGTCGTGGCGGATGTCTTGACCTCTCTTAAAAACATATATGTGCTCGTCTCACTTGTCGATACAGTGTCGCAAAGTGAAGCATATTGACAGTATTTACTAGGTGTCTGTCAGTGCGTGAGAAGAATTCCAGTTTGACGAAACACACTGTTGCTTTAAGTCAACATCTTTGCAACAGCTCAGTGGAAAGTGTTGTGGTTTCCGGAACACGTACATCTTCAGCCGGATTTATAAATTAACTCGAGCAACTTGCCACCACGTAATCACCGCAGACTTGTGCTAAATTGCCCAGTCACCCCCAGGTAGTGGTAATGACCCCATTATCGTGCACTTCACAGAAGTGATTCACCTTAAGAGGAAGAGAACGTCAACCACCCCAGCCGGAATTTAAAAGAAACTCGGTGGACTGAAAGGCGTCCTAGTGGGAATAACTTATAACCTAAAACATTAACCAGGAACAATAATAAACAGGAACAAGTGAAGCAAACACAACCAAGACGTGTGCCATCACTTTCCTCCTGACCCTACACCTGTCAGTAGTAGTATTGACCAACATCACCAGTCATCGTAACTACCTTTACCACCAGTGGTACCTTAAGCATTTCCACAATTCGCTATCAGCGAACAGTGTCTTCCAGAATTCCTGTTACTTCTACCTTCATCTAGAGACATAGGCATAATTCCTATTAGTTGCCACCACAGCTCTACTACCAGTAACAGCAACATCTTTTTTTCCCTGAACTACCACCACCACCACTGTCAAGATGCTGCAGAAGGGAACAGAACATACCTTAATGTTCATCAACTATCTCATTCTCATCCTCTTATTAGTCATCCTGTGGATCCTTTGGTACACCCTCGCCTAGGAACCTTGGGAGCAAGTGGAGGCGAAGGTAGGAGAAAATAGTGAAGAAAGAGGGGAGAAGTCAAGGCAGTGGCCAAGAAAGGCCACGAAGCTTTTGGAAAAGATGGGAGTGAAAAAGGAAGAGAAGGGGGGAGGAGGATAGGTGTTGGCGGGTGTCGTCTTGACCTGTCACTCCTCCCCCACTCACCACCCCAGTTGACCTCGTCCACACCTTATTCATGCCTTCCCCTCCTTTTCCCAGCGCCGCCCTCCACTACCCTCTCCACTCCACGTTAACAGGTAAGTGCTTGTCATAACTAACATTAGTTAATATAAATTATCCCAGACGACAGCTTTTTATGTTCTTATTTAGTGTGTTTATTATTGAGTGCTAAAAGCGCTGAATAATCAACATGATTGGAGTGCTTTTCAAATTTCAGAAGTATCAACAACAGGGGAGCCATGAGTAAAGTGAGAGAGAACTCAATAAGTTTTAAGGGACCATGGCTTTTCAACACCCTCACCTTATGCAAAAGGGGAAAATACCAAAATACCCGAAGCTGTTTTCAAGAGTGTAATAATATTGGTAGAATTACCGACAATATGTTAAGTAAAAGGACACAAATGCATCTAATGTGACATTTTATTGTGGTAACGTTTCGCTCTCCAGGAGCTTTGTCAAGCCGTTACAAACAGTACATGGACACAGAGGGTATATATAGGCATGT
Source organism: Cherax destructor (assembly GCA_009830355.1). Classification (NCBI taxonomy): domain Eukaryota; kingdom Metazoa; phylum Arthropoda; class Malacostraca; order Decapoda; family Parastacidae; genus Cherax; species Cherax destructor. Next base: position 343,699 of record WNWK01000415.1, on the reverse strand, counting down.
ATTGTTTGTAACGGCTTGATAAAGATCCTGGAGAGCGAAACGTTGCCACAATAAAATGTCACATTAGTTGCATTTGTATCCTTTTACTTAACATGTTTTCAAGAGGGAACGCCATAAATTCTTCAAATTAGGTCCTGATTAGTCGGGTTTTGGTGCATAAGTTGGACTGCAGGTGGCGGGCACCAATAGTCTGATTGAAAGTGACTACAGGCAACCTATTGTTAGTAGGACTCGCGTCTTTCTTGCTTTAGTTCGAGGTCGTTAGGTGGCGTCTCTGGGCTCTGACAACACATCGAAAGCAAAAATATAATCTCGGAGAGCTTTCTCATTTTCGTCAAGTATAAGGTAGAAAATAAGAGAGGATATTTGTAGATCGTAGAAGATGCTTGTATACTCCATCGCAGGTTATAAGAAATCAGTGATGAAATTTTCATTTTCGTGAAGTAGAATTAATGAAGGAAGTAAAGAAGGCTATATACGTGCTACTTTGGAGAGAGTAGTGTCCGGGTGACACGCTGGATCCCAGTGGTGTACTGCCGACGCTAATGAGGAAAAGACATATTGCAAAACAAGCTTTTTATTGGAAGCTTTATCAAGTAATGACTAAATAAAGGCTCACCCAGAATGAAAAGTCATGTCAATATAAGCTTGTTCTGCAGCAAGTTTATTTTGTTAGTGTATGAGACGCGGTGCAGCATCCTTCACAACTATGTGAACGATGATAAATGAGACGCGGTGAAGCATCCTTCACAACTATGTGAACGATGATAAATGAGACGTGGTGAAGCATCCTTCACAACAAATGCAACTAATGTGACATTTTATTGATGCAGTGGTCGGAGAAGTGGCAGATGCAGTTTAATATAGATAAATGCAAAGTTCTAAATATTGGACAGGACAATAACCATGCCACATATAAACTAAATAATGTAGATCTTAATACTACTGATTGCGAAAAGGATTTAGGAGTTCTGGTTAGCAGTAATCTAAAACCAAGACAGCAGTGCATAAGTGTTCGCAATAAAGCGAACAGAATCCTTGGCTTCATATCAAGAAGCATAAATAATAGGAGTCCTCAGGTTGTTCTTCAACTCTATATATCCTTGGTTAGGCCTCATCTAGATTATGCTGCACAGTTTTGGTCACCGTATTACAGAATGGATATAAATGCTCTGGAAAACGTACAAAGGAGGATGACTAAGTTGATCCCATGTATCAGAAATCTTGCCTATGAGGATAGACTGAGGGCCCTGAATCTGCACTCTCTAGAAAGGCGTAGAATTAGGGGGGATATGATTGAGGTGTATAAATGGAAAACAGGAATAAATAAAGGGGATGTAAATAGCGTGCTAAAAATATCTAGTATTGACAGGACTCGCAGCAATGGCTTTAAGTTGGATAAATTCAGATTCAGGAAGGATATAGGAAAGCATTGGTTTGGTAATAGAGTTGTCGAGGAGTGGAACAAACTCCCGAGTACAGTTATAGAGGCTAAAACGTTGTGTAGTTTTAAAAATAGGCTAGATAAATATATGAGTGGGTGCGGGTGGGTGTGAGTTGGACCTGACTAGCTTGTGCTACTAGGTCAGATGCCGTGCTCCTTTCTTAAGTGAATGTAACCTGACCTGGATGGGTCGGGGCATTGGCTTAAGCCGGTGGGAGACTTGGACCTGCCTCGCATGGGCCAGTAGGCCTGCTGCAGTGTTCCCTCTTTCTTATGTTCTTATGTTCTTATAAATGAGACAGCTGTGCAAAATTTGGGTATCTTTATTCTGGAGACGTTTCTCCAACCAGTGACTTCTTTAGTCCAATGCAGAGAAAAGTGGAAGATGAGGAGTCGATGTGTTCAGTCAATCAATCTTGATTGATGGACTGAACTTGTTGGTTTTCTAAATCATTCATTGACACGTGTGAAGGCTAACCATCCCAGTATATCTTGGGTAAGGTCAAGGAAGCTAAGTAGCAGACACTGGAAATGTACGGCTTCAGGTGACTGTTTATGTATAATATTGACGTTGCTGGACTGTGCACTATAAAGTGCTAAACCCGTCTGTGTCATGAAACACACGGAACAGTTGAGGCTCGGTTTTCTATCCAATAATCCTATCAAGGGATTTTCCTTGAAGCTAATGACAGGTTCTTGATCTAAGGAACTGGACGTGTTCCAATTTCGTGAATCAAGCTTAAAGGTCTTCTATTCCCCCAGGCACTGTAGTGTGACTCCAGGGGGTTTAGCGGTCCCCGTGAATATAATATTCTATCTAATCGCAAGACAGTTTCGCTACAATAGAGTATACACTTCAGTGAGAGGTGTATCACCAATGATATTGTATACCTGTTGAAGATTCGGGGGGTCATCGCCCCCGCGGCCTGGTCGTAGACTAGGCCTGTTTTATGGATTGTTCAATGTGGCTAATTGCATCGATTTGTCTCGGTGGCTCTACACAGTGTTTAAGAGGATTTCTTTTATATTATACTATTCACCGGGTCATTCATCACGAGGAGGCTGGATACTCCATCCTTTGATATAGTTCCTCACAAGAGACTGCAAGAAAGTAGCGGCACACGGAATAGGAGAGGAAATTTTCTCTTAGATCGAGGAACGGTGATGTTATAGCTGTGGTGGTGGTGTGGCTGGGGGTGCTGATGTTATGGTTAGGGTGATGTTATGGCTGGGGTAATGATGTTGTGGTTGGGATGGTGATGTTGTGAATTGAGCGGTGATAGTGGCTGTGATGTTACAGCTGTAGTGGCGATGTTATTGTTTTGGTGTTATGGGTTGAGGCAGTAGTGGTGTTTTTTTTTATGGTGGATGGTTGTGGTGATAGGAATATTGGTTATGTTTCAGTGAATGTTGTAGTTGTGATGTGTGGTGGTAGTTGAGTGTTGTGCTGGGTGTGCTAGTGGTTGTGTTGTGCTAGTAGTTGTTGTATTGGTTGCGTGGTATAAGCGATTTCTGTGCGACGGTGGCGTCGATGGTGGTGGTGGTGGTGGGTTTGTGGTGTTGGTGTGGGTTATGGTGCTGGGTGGGCGGCGACGACCAAATTTAGAAAAATAAGTTAAAAAAAATCCACTAGTGATTGGTGGGTTTATATCGAGTTACAACCAATGAGCGAGGTCGTTAAATCTGGACTTGACAATGACCAGGGATGATGGTACACTCGCCAGAGTAATTTTTTTTCCCATTACCTTTATCACTTGCCCATGAACGTAATAGTTCATTATTCACGTAATAGTTCATTATTCACGTAATAATAATTCATTATTCACGTAGTGATCGACGGAGGCGTGCATCCTGAGGGAAAATTGTGATACTGTGATATGAAAACATAATAAATCATGTTGCGATACTGAATAACAAACGTAACAATAACAATAACTAGTTCGATCATGTTTGTCATATTTGAAAGCAAGTATATTTTAATTTAAATGATCAAAAAGAAATAATGTTTCACTGTTGAACAATGCAACATTATTTTGAATATCTAGACATAATATTCAAAATGAGTATATATTCCACAAGTATATTACTAAGCAAGTGGGTTAGAAAAACAATTACGTGGGTTAAGAACAGTAGTAGTTAGACTGACACACAGCTGCAAGACTATAATGTGCAGGGCACTTTATGTATTTAATCTTGATAGTTGCTTAATAAGATTTTTGCCTGAGTCTCGAGCATTATTTTTCAATGTTTAACCAGCAAACCGTCCTCAAAATGCGCAGCTCATAATAACGCGACAGTTAAAAAAAAAAAGTTATATTGTTTTCACCTAAATTAACCAAAATTTGTTTTGTTATTCATTAACCAAATTAATAGACTGGTGGGTAACGTCGGGCAGTTGCTTAATTAGTGGGAAACAATATGCTTGTTAGAGAAGACTATTTGGATATGTAACCTCTGGGAGCTAATAACTTAGGATAACCAAATGAAGCCAAGCAATGTTGCTTGTGTCCACGGGAGTCTTTTCCTAGGATGCGACGCACAACAAACACCCAAGCACGGTATATGGTTATTGGTAGGTAAACAGGGGTAGCATTCGTTAGGAGACTTAACCATATGACTCGCCCAGCTCGGAAATGAACCTAGGGCCTTACAATGATGATCCACAGATATACAAAGGTGATAGAGGATGCTTACCAGACCCTATTAGGAACCATGGTGACCTTGAGCAGGCAACGTAAGTCTCTCCCTCTTGGGGAGTTACTGACACTTGCTGGTACTGACACTTGCTGGTACTGACCAACAAAAAAAAAATAGGGAGCAGCAGAACATTAATCACAAGTTGTGTATACTGTATGTCTGTACGAGCATTCTGCTAGTGACTGTACAAACATACACACTCCTCGCACAGAACTAGTAAATATATGTCAAAAACTGTGGCCAGAACAGTAGATGTGAATAAAAAAAAAAGTCAGTGGACGCACTTAGGTGAGTTAATCCCTTGTCGGTTTGCAGCAGCTGCTGCTAAGTGCACTTAGCTATGATAAGCTAAAAAAAATGTTTGTTTGAGTGTTCATAACAAGGTGAGCACCACTGCCAAGGGCTCGCACAGGTACCTCTTGTATACTAATGGAGATGGTGTTGTGTATTAGTGGAAGTATGGAGGGGGATGATCCTTAAAACAGAGTTGGAGTTCTGGAGGATTGAGGGCGAGGAGCTGAGGAGGAGTCCTTATATTATAGTTGATAGTGAGGAGCTGGGAAGGTGTCTTTATATCATAGTTGATAGTGAGGAACTGAGAAGGTGTCCTTATATCATAGTTGATAGTGAGGAACTGGGAAGGTGTCCTTATATCATAGTTGATAGTGAGGAGCTGGGAAGGTGTCCTTGTATCATATTTGATAGTGAGGAGCTGAGAAGGTGTCCTTATATCATAGTTGATAGTGAGGAACTGAGAAGGTGTCCTTATATCATAGTTGATAGTGAGGAGCTGAGAAGGTGTCCTTATATCATAGTTGATAGTGAGGAACTGAGAAGGTGTCCTTATATCATAGTTGATAGTGAGGAACTGAGAAGGTGTCCTTATATCATAGTTGATAGTGAGGAACTGAGAAGGTGTCCTTATATCATAGTTGATAGTGAGGAGCTGAGAAGGTGTCCTTATATCATAGTTGATAGTGAGGAGCTGGGAAGGTGTCCTTATATCATAGTTGATAGTGAGGAGCTGAAGGTGTCCTTATATCATAGTTGATAGTGAGGAACTGGAAGGTGTCCTTATATCATAGTTGATAGTGAGGAACTGAGAAGGTGTCCTTATATCATAGTTGATAGTGAGGAGCTGAGAAGGTGTCCTTATATCATAGTTGATAGTGAGGAGCTGGGAAGGTGTCCTTGTATCATAGTTGATAGTGAGGAGCTGGGAAGGTGTCCTTATATCATAGTTGATAGTGAGGAGCTGGGAAGGTGTCCATATAGCATAGTTGAGTGTTCTAGCAGGCGGTTATCACAAAGCTAGTTTTGAGTGCTAGGTAGGCAGGTGCAGCAGGGGTGTCATAGGGTGTGGAAGGTGCTCTGGTGGAGGGGATGGTTTTTCTTACAGGCGGAGTGTTGAGTGGGGTAGGATGTTGTGAGCGGGGTGGGGTAGGATGTTGTGAGCGGGGTAGGGTAGGATGTTGTGAGCGGGGTAGGGTAGGATGTTGTGAGCGGGGTGGGGTAGGATGTTGTGAGCGGGGTGGGGTAGGATGTTGTGTGTGGGGTGGGGAGGGTGTTGTGTGTGGGGTGGGGAGGGTGTTGTGTGTGGGGTGGGGAGGGTGTTGTGTGTGGGGTGGGGAGGGTGTTGTGTGTGGGGTGGGGAGGGTGTTGTGTGGGGTGGGGAGGGTGTTGTGTGTGGGGTGCGGAGGGTGTTGTGTGTGGGGTGGGGAGGGTGTTGTGTGTGGGGTGGGGAGGGTGTTGTGTGTGGGATGGGGAGGGTGTTGTGTGTGGGGTGGGGAGGGTGTTGTGTGTGGGATGGGGAGGGTGTTGTGTGTGGGATGGGGAGGGTGTTGTGTGTGGTATGGGGAGGGTGTTGTGTGTGGAATGGGGAGGGTGTTGTGTTTGGGGTGGGAGGGTGTTGTGTTTGGGGTGGGGAGGGTGTTGAGCGGAGCATTGTGTTGTGGAGGGTGAGAAGGGAGTTCGGAAGGATGATGGCAAGTGTATTGTGAAGGGTTGTGGGTTGTGGTTATTGGAAAGAATGGAAGAAGTGTTAAGGAGAGGTTTGGAGGGGAGGGGGTGATGAGAGTTTGAGAGGGGTAAATAATGATAGGCTGGAGTGAGGCTACTGTGGAAAGCGGAGATAGATGAAGATTCTAAATATTATTATTATTATTATTATTATTATTATTATTATTATTATTATTATTATTATTATATGGGACAGAGAAGGGCGAACAGTGGTTGAGGAAGATCGGAGAAAGTGGGAATGAAGGAGTGAAGGTTGACTGCTCCGTGAGGTGAGGGTGAGCTGTCAGGGGGGATGGTTGAGGTGGTGATTGTTGGTTGTGATGGCAGTGTGCTGGGGATGGGGAGTAGGATAGATCACGTGGGTGAAGAGATGAGCAGTGCCAATACACACTGTCCCTGGGGCACTAACCAAACATAAACTGCGGAAACCATTAGTCACGTGGTATTAATGATCACTACCGCCAGCTGTCTCCCTCTTTTCCCTTCCCCATCCCTTTGTCTTAGCCTTCTTAATTTCTCTTAACATTTTTTCCTTGTCTTCATCTTCCTTCTTGTTCTTCATTATGGGGACTCGTATATCCATTGGAGATATGTCACTGACTTTTTTGGATTATCCTAGGTAATTTGCACATGTTAAACCATGTATGGTAATTGTACCTAGATAAACTTGCTATTCAGAGAACATGTTGGAGCCAAGACCACTACCAGCTGGCCCGACTACGTCAATTGAAATCAGTGTCATCGTGTATCACACACTTTCAAAATGATAATCCTCCACTCCTGGAGCACTCAGGATGCAACCAACAGCGCTCACTGCTAAAATCTAAGCAGTACCACTACAAAGGCAACAAATCAAAATGCAAAGAATACAAAGCATATTGATCCACAAAGCAAATTGCTCTTGTTGATTGCAAATATCTCAATAGGCTACAGAATTCGGATGGAACAAGTGGGTGTACACATCCTGCAATATAAAGCCTCTTAATAGAAGAGTGCACCGCCTAGAAAAAGTTGGTATACCTCTCAGACCGCGATGATTAGTTTTCTGTAAACAACACCAGCTTTAAAAAGTCGATGGCATGAAAACAGGACTGAGGATACTAAGAACTTTTTATAAAAAGTAAGACGAATTAGATCCTTCCACCTTTCCCCTCCCCCGAGCGCCTGTACCTGGACTGTACTTGTCTAACACGTTTGTTGGCCCCAACACTGGACACTTTCAGACAGCTCGTCTGAAAGTGGGACACACATGCAAATAAAATTGGCCCCAACTTTGACGACTCGAAGTTGCTGACCAAAATATTATGACACGAGTAGTCCCCTGGACCTCGGCAGAGGAATTGCAGGTGGTCTTTAAAGCAGAGTTAGAAACCCCAACAGCCTGATAAACAATTACGTCATTCAGAAGGCATGAAGTAACAGGATGCAGGGACGATGATCTACGGAAGCATAAATACGGTAGGTATACACCAGGCAGTGTTTAAAAATAAATTAGCAAAGATCTCAAGCTTTCCAGTGGGTGACTAAAGATTTTCACTTTGCTGGTGAAATCCGTCAACCTGTGGAGGAAAGCAACATCTCTCAACCTTCGCAACACTGGCCATCAACATTGGCCAGCAGCCAACTTAATAAAGGTAATAAAAATAAGTGGAGGAGGGAGGGGAAAGGGGAGGAGGAGGACACATGAACAAGATCACACATACTTCACTTGAAGACAGAATTCAAGATACAAAAAAATCACACTACACAAAATTGCTATAAACTATAAAACTGAATTGGGTGGGAAAACACACCTCACCCTGCCACTTTGGAACCCTACTCACTGTACTGGAGTATCTCATTCCCGCATCCCCTTCAATTCATTGCAAGTTCTATTATGGCCAAAACTTGATGATGTACTTCCTCGTGTTGATGTACTTCCTCGTGTTGATGTACTTCCTCGTGTTGTTGATGTACTTCCTCGTGTTAAGGTTGTACTTCCTCGTGTTGATGTACTTCCTCGTCTTGATGTACTTCCTCTTCTTGATGATGTACTTCCCCGTGTTGATGTACTTCCTCTTCTTGATGTACTTCCTCTTCTTGATGATGTACTTCCTCGTGTTGATGTACTTCCTCGTCTTGATGTACTTCCTCTTCTTGATGTACTTCCTCGTCTTGATGTACTTCCTCTTCTTGATGTACTTCCTTTTCTTGATGTTGTACTTCCTCGTATTGAGGTTGAACAACCTCGTCTTGAGGTTGAACAACCTCGTTTTGAGGTTGAACAACCTCGTCTTGAGTTGAACAACCTCGTCTTGAGTTGAACAACCTCGTCTTGAGTTGAACAACCTCGTCTTGAGGTTGAACAACCTCGTCTTGAGGTTGAACAACCTCGTCTTGAGGTTGAACAACCTCGTCTTGAGGTTGAACAACCTCGTCTTGAGGTTGAACAACCTCGTCTTGAGGTTGAACAACCTCGTCTTGAGGTTGAACAACCTCGTCTTGAGGTTGAACAACCTCGTCTTGAGGTTGAACAACCTCGTCTTGAGGTTGAACAACCTCGTCTTGAGGCTGAACAACCTCGTCTTGAGGCTGAACAACCTCGTCTTGAGGCTGAACAACCTCGTCTTGAGGTTGAACAACCTCGTCTTGAGGTTGAACAACCTCGTCTTGAGGTTGAACAACCTCGTCTTGAGGTTGAACAACCTCGTCTTGAGGTTGAACAACCTCGTCTTGAGGTTGAACAACCTCGTCTTGAGGTTGAACAACCTCGTCTTGAGGTTGAACAACCTCGTCTTGAGGATGAACTTTCTAGGTTTGAGGTTGTACATATTTGTCTCGAGGATCCACATCTCCACATCGAGGTTCAGCCTCTCCACATCGAGGTTCAGCCTCTCCACATCGAGGTTCAGCCTCTCCACATCGAGGTTCAGCCTCTCCACATCGAGGTTCAGCCTCTCCACATCGAGGTTCAGCCTCTCCACATCGAGGTTCAGCCTCTCCACATCGAGGTTCAGCCTCTCCGCATCGAGGTTCAGCCTCTCCGCATCGAGGTTCAGCCTCTCCGCATCGAGGTTCAGCCTCTCCGCATCGAGGTTCAGCCTCTCCGCATCGAGGTTCAGCCTCTCCGCATCGAGGTTCAGCCTCTCCGCATCGAGGTTCAACCTCTCCACATCGAGGTTCAACCTCTCCACATCGGGGTTCAACCTCTCCACATCGGGGTTCAACTTCTCCACATCGAGGTTCAACCTCTCCACATCGAGGTTCAACCTCTCCACATCGGGGTTCAACCTCTCCACATCGGGGTTCAACCTCTCCACATCGGGGTTCAACCTCTCCACATCGAGGTTCAGCCTCTCCGCATCGAGGTTCAGCCTCTCCGCATCGAGGTTCAGCCTCTCCGCATCGAGGTTCAGCCTCTCCGCATCGAGGTTCAGCCTCTCCGCATCGAGGTTCAACCTCTCCGCATCGAGGTTCAACCTCTCCACATCGGGGTTCAACCTCTCCACATCGGGGTTCAACCTCTCCACATCAAGGTTCAACCTCTCCACATCGAGGTTCAACCTCTCCACATCGAGGTTCAACCTCTCCACATCGAGGTTCAACCTCTCCACATCGAGGTTCAATCTCTCCACTTCGAGGTTCTACATCTTTGTCTCTGTCAACTCTCTGGTCTGGAAATCTGGAGAGACCTAGTTCTTTTTTGTCACGTTTTTCTTCACATGTATATTATTTTCGCTCTCTTCCGGTAGTCCCGGGGCCTCAAAAAATATGCCTTTGAACAAAGGTTACCTGGTGCTGGACCGGGTCGCGGGGGCGCTGACCTCCTGAAGCGACTATAGTCAACCATATTTTATAAGTAAAATGCTGTATTGATGTTATTAAAATTCAATTACAACAAGCAAGCACCAAATAAATGCAATTTAATGAAAGGATGGATGTGTATTCCGCATTCTGACATTATCTTTGTGAAATTAATATTACCGCTGAACCTCGATGCGGAAATTCCTGACGTCCTTTATATGCCATTTTTTTTCACTTTTGGAGAAAAGACATGGTGTAAAACAAACTTTTATTGGAACAACGTTTCTCTCTGTAAAGACTATGAGAGCATGACATGATAAAGCTTCAGCAGAGCGAAATGTCCCAGTCAGTACTTCTGCAAGTGGTGCCTCTACTTCAATACTGTCGGCAGTACGCGATCTGAGTGTGAAGAATCGACTAATTTGCGAAGTTTGATATACTAGGACAAACTGCACTAACATTGTTTCGTACCATCAAAGATATTACTGAAGGTTCTTCGTGTTCATTTGTTTGCTTACCATGCAGAGACGACGTGCTGCTGTGCACGCCTCCAGTAACACCTACACAACTACAATAACTAACTACAAGTCTTGTAGATTTGCAGAATATCCTGGCGTGTTTTGTATGTATATGATATATATGTCGTGCTGAATAGGTAAAACTTGCGATTTTGGCAACGCTCTAATTGCCGAATAAGACAAGCGAAAATTTGTGTATACAATAATTTCGCAAAAATCATTCTGAACCTAACGAAAAAAATATATATTTCATTTTGTTTGTTTATAATTAAATTATTGTTAACTTATCTAAAATATATTTAGTTGGATTAGGCTAAGTTAAATGCGTTTGTTATAATAAGGTTACGTAAGTTTTCTAAGGTTCTTTTGGTACAAAATTATTAATTTTTACATAAATGAAAAAATATATTTCTTTAAACATATAAGAGAAATTTTTAGAAAGGACTTAATTTTAAATAAGTTCTTGCTAATTGACCAATTTTACCTATTCGGCACTACATTATTTAGTAATATTTCCTGTGTGTCCAGACTTTTTTTTTTCCCGCAGTTACCGGAGTTGGTGCATCGTGTTCATGTGAATCTTGCAAAGCGCGTTGAACTTTGGATCGAAAATTTTAGACATGTTGAAAATATTCATTAAAATTACTGTATAATTACAAAAATGCAATTTCGCCTATGTGTCCAGACTTTTGGGTGACAGTAAGCGTCATAAATATACAGGTGCATTAATAGATCACACAGAAAATAAGACTTCACCATAACCCAATGTTTTAAATATATAATACTGAAATATGAATGTGTTCCTCACCTAAACTATCATTTCGTAGGAATACTCTTGATGCACTCCTTAAGTATCCTAGGTACTTAAGTATCCTAGGTACTTAAGTATCCTAGGTACTTAAGTATCCTAGGCTAACTTATGGAGGACAGAATAGTCAACACCTTGCCACACCTGCTTAATGACACTCTAGATGGTGGGGTTAGAGGACACGTCCATGCCACCAAGCTTGCTTACACTTAACCAGTTCCCAAATGTTCTCTATCGGATTTAAGTCCAGTGAGTTTACAGGCCAGTCATTAAAAGTATGGAAAAATTACAATAATTTAACCAATTATTTATGTCATTGGCAGTATGGCAAGGGGTGCCGTCTTCCATACAAAAGTTGCCCTGGCACTTCTTGAATCTGTCTGGCAAATAGTATAATAAAGGCGTACTTATGATGGTGCATATATATATATATATATATATATATATATATATATATATATATATATATATATATATATATATATATATATATAGTGTGTGTGGCTGAAAAAAACGAGTGTGGTACGTGTATCAAAGGGCTGGATGAGCAGTACTAGGGTAAGAAACGTTCTTACCCGTATCATCGTGGTACGAGACTGGGTTGGGAAAAAAGGGCTCGTCCTACGACTTATTTAAAGTTGCCTGCCCACCGGCGCTCACTGAGGCCTCATTGAAGGTGTAACTTGCCTGCTGGTTCGTAAGTAAACTTGAAAAAAACTATCGTAAACATGATTAGAGTAGGAACAAAGCAAGTCACGGAAAAAAATCTTTGCATGGTTTAGAATTTTCGCATATTTTTGTCATCAGATCTGTGAATTAAGATTATAAATTCTGCCCAGGATGAGCGAGTTTATTGGACAGTGTCACACTCATACTGAGTGAGCGTACTGGCATTATACTGGGCAGTGCCACTCATCATGCGGGTGAATGTTATACTGTGGGTGAGCATACCACCATACAGTATTGGGCAGTGTTATTCATTCTGTAAGTGAACATATCAAAATAGACAGTATTAGGTAGTGTCATTCATCCATGTGATATAACAGAGTTCGTTGTTCATGATAATGTAGGTTTTCAGTGGTGTTATTTTTCCAACCTTCTACCCCGGTATTGTCCTCATCTCTTTAATAGTATGAAAGGTATTCAGATGTCTTTAATTTCTTAGTTACACATATTTGGCTTCCGACTGCAGTCCTGCAATTTTCATAAATTTTCTCTAAAACAGCTCGGTTTTTTTTTTTTTTTAATTTTGTTTTAGCAAGAGTCGGTTGAAGAGCAGCACAGTATGCTATGTACATGATACTTGGTACTCGTGTAAATGTTACTGTGATGTGTTCTCTCTCAATTATGTACTATTTTATCTAAACATCGTCGTGGTGCTTTTCTATTTCGTTCATACTTACCTACACAGGTGTGTATACAGTTGGCCTGTGGATATAATCCAACCTGTTCTCACAAGACATGTGTTAATCTTTTTTATTTATTTTTGGCTCAAGAACGTTGGTAAAGCGACTGTGGCATAAACTGTCAATGTGAAGTGTTGATGGCATGCCTATACATCACAGAAAACTTGTCCCCATTTTCTGTTCTCACTTCAAAACATAGTCTTGTTGTTTTTATGCCTTATTACAGTTGGTGCTATTCTTTTATAATTATTGAAATTTGGTTAATTGGGGTTAACCTAACCAAACCAACTTAACATAATCTACCCTAACGTAAATAATGCATGTAGTGAACAAGTTAAGTAACTACATAAAAATTGCATACGTTGACGCTAGGACGATTGTTGTAACTTGTATGTATCGTTTCTACACTTAGTCTGCCGAAGAGGGCCCCAATTGAAGGCCGAAATATTCAGTACTACTTTTGTTATATTTTCTGCATACTGGTTAATTTGTACAAAATATCTACACAAAGGTAGCCAGGTATCGAGGTACGAGGTTTCTGACCAGAGCTTTGGTAAGATGGGTAAGGAAGAAGGATGGGTAAGGATGGAAACATGGGAAATGGTTGGAGGGGGGAAGGGGAGGTGAGGGTTATAAAGGTAAGTAGCCTAACCACTTTGGCGCAATTTTAATAAGTGTGTGTGTGTGTGTATGTAGAGTTATTCGTGAATTAATTTCATGAGGTAGTTATGCCAGGTATCTTGGTCTTCTGTTATTTCTTTCACCACCACAATATTCCAAAACATTGCACAATATTAATCAACACTATACAAATCCGCGTGATTATTTTGGATTCTAGTTTTCAGTAGAAATTTAATCTTTTGGGTGTCTAGAGTGATAATCCAGTGAGTGCTACTCTATTCACTCTTGAGGAATTTGAAAAGTCCAAGACAATTGTCAATCTGTTCTAGATTCGCCGGTATAATCGCCCGGCCCGGGCCTTTTCCAAGAGGTGGCCCGGCCTTGGCTCCCCGTCGAGGGAGTGTCTCAGACCAATGTCTGCCATGGGAGGAGGTACAAGTACCTCCTCGTCTTCTGGGACCAGCTGTCCCAAGGCCTAGCTCCATTCCCCGCCCCCACGGGACTCGGAGGGAGAAGCTAGGCACCTTGGGCTGCCACAAACCCCGCCCACACTGGGCTCGAAGGGTGTGGCAGCTGTATAGCAGCAGACGATGTCAGGAGGTGCGAAGGAAGCAAGCACTACAGGATCCTTTTCGAGCCACACCCCAGCTTTGGGCCGAGGCCCGAGCGCTGGGGAAGCTAAAGAATGCCTCTTGCTGTGAGTGTTGTTTGCTGCTGCTGCTGCTACACTTGTCCGTTGTACTCTTTTCGACAATTGCCAAGGCGGTCACTGAGTTCAGGATATTATACATCAGTATGAATGATGAATGTTTTAATAAATTTTCACGTTTTATATTTAGTAGGTCAAAGGAGTCAAATTTCATGTTCTCATCATGACTGGATGAGTCAGTACATGACACTGCAAGACAGCTTAATGTTTAATTCTGCATATTATCGACGAGTCATGACATGTTTTCCTTCACTCTCTCTCTCAAAATGCCTCAGTTTTTTACTTTTTTTTTAAAGACAGTAAAATCAAATTTTCTTGTTTTTAGAAAGAAGTGAAATCTGATTACATTCATAAGTCGTTACACAAATATTTGGATGAAAAATTAAACCATTACCAACATCAAGAGCTCATCTACATCCATCAGACTCGGGGAGTAAAACCGTCCTGAGATTAGAATTGTTAACATAAATTACAATGTTTTTCATGTGGGAAGATATACTAGCGTGAACATGATCTAAGTAATCCTTCCAAGTGACAAACAGCATATCTTTGTAGAATGGCAAGCCGTTTAGGTGAGGCTTCAAGGTGCTGTCAGTAATTTGCATGCAGTAGATGCTTTTTACTATCATTGTTGTCGAGAGAGATTCATGACTGAGAGAAGAGAACAAGCTGATGGTGACGCCAAACATGTCAATGATTCGACATTTGATAAGCGTTTTGTACACATCAGTGATGAATAGAAGACGTGGACTCCAAGTGAGGTTCATGAATGTTATTCATCATTTGGTGAAGAGTGTCACAAACATGTCTTATAAAGACTGCAGAAGTATTTTTATACAAATTAGTGTTTCTCTGCTCCAGGTCTGTCTAGTTTTATGTGATACTTTGCCTAGTATACTCGGACATTTTTGAAGATGTCATGGTCAGAAATATCTAAAAAAATCCTGCGAAAGTGTCGAGGTTCCGGTCCCCCACTAAAGACAAGTACACACCCGTTTTGACAAGGAAACCTGCCTTGATGCTGTCACTGTGACTCTTCTTCACGTTTAAAAAGAAAATCTTTCAGAAAATGAGCTATGAACTAGCACCAGTTCTAACCTCAATGTTTGACGAGAAAAGTCAGTATTGAAAAAAAAAATCTTGTAGTAGAGCAGTTAGCCCGTACAACTGGGAAGCTTGATGTCACTGTCATACATAGATTTGTCATTCTTTGCATAGTTCATAAGCTGAATAAGGACAGTGCAAAAGACCTAGTTGCGAATTTTGTGAAAAATTTTACCCGTAAAATTAAAGAAAACATCAGGGTGCCCTAATCTTGGACCACGACATTAACAGCATCAAAGTGGTACTAGATGTGATCTAGCAGGTAAGGTTTCCAAAGCACATCAGCTACATTTGAACTTTCTTCTAGCCTCAACAGGTTGTGTTACTATCAAAGGAAGATAATTGATTGATATTGTATGTGGAGAGCTTTTGACTAGTCTCGATTGTACTGGGAGATAATCTGTACCTTCGTCAGTTAACATTGGTGCTACAGTAGTTTCACATTGACTTACAACTGCCGTCAGTTCACACAGTCACTAGTTGTGATACGGTTAAATATTACCTTGGCATAAGTAAATATATGGCCGTAAAGGCTCTTGAAGCAAGAGATGAGTTGAAAAGTCTAGGAGATCCTTCAGCAAACACGAAATGTTATTCATGAATCACCGGCCTTCACTGTAAGGCTAGAGGAAGTGTCAGATGTATGCTATACAGGTTGGTCGGCAAGGACGGGGCGAAAAGTTGCATGTCTGGTGCTCAAACTTAAAGCTTCTCCTCCGACTGCTGAAACATTCACTAAAAATGTGAAGGCGCTCTGTGCATGCATATGAAGGACTGTCCTGGATGAGGAACCTTCACACCTAGAACCAGTAAAATTGATGTGCAAGTATGGCGGTGTCAGTCCATGCTTATCTTAGTTGTGGATAGGCAGTTTAACTTTTTTGGTCAGTGTTTTGCATAATTTGAGTATCTGACAATTTGTATTGGATGATGTGGGGGAGGAAGCTGATGATGATGATGATGGTGATGATGATGATGATGGTGATAGAGATAACATTATGGAAGACTTGGTTCATTAATATCTTAGTTAATAGTTTAACGTTAGGGGAAAGATTTAATATTAGGGTGTCAGACGATACCTTGTAGTCTTATCATAGTTTTGTTCTTATGTCAGTGCTGTGTCATTAGAAGAGGTAGTCTTAATTGCAAGTACAGATATTTTCTATACCATTATATACAGAGGTTATTGAACTAGGATGATTAATAGTGTAGCAGTAAAAATCGATTGTCATATACTGCCCTGGTTACCAATGAATAATAATTATTCTTAATCATAATGCATTACCATTTGAATGACATTGGTAGGTACATGATACAGTGTTTGGTTAACGTTCTTTGAATCTGACCCAAAATAACTTTATGCTTTACTAAACTATAAATGTCTTGTTTACTGTCCATCCCCTGATTAATGCAAAGAACGCTGGAAGAGTCTCACTGCTTGTAATCACTACCTTATGTTAAAGATGGCAGCCATCTTAGTTATTGATTTACCGTATATGAAATCTTACCAAGATACCTTTCAACATGAAATTATACAAAATGTTACTTCCTTCACCTAAAAAACAGCAATAAATTGAGTGAAAACACTCAATATCCACGTTGATTTATGTCTCTCAGTATCCATGGACGATCAGCGACTACCTTGGCAGCCATCATGAATTTCTCAAATTCCTCAAGAGTTACAAATTGGCATTTGCTGGATGATCATTCTAGGCACCTCAGAGGTTCATTATCAGCTAAGGAAACATCAGGATTTATCCAACTTTCCACCAAACTAGTAATGGTACTAATATACATTCCCTTTATTCCCAAAGTTCTTATCCAGTCTTGGTAATGAGTTCTAATATGTTAGTGTCCAACTCATCGTGGCTTTACTTTGTTCCTCAATACGTTTACATTTCATAAATCTACGCTCCTGTGGGATGGTCTTTGAGGCAGATGACCTTGTTATGTGCCCTGCGCTGTGGGCACTTCTTCCACCTGACCTTGTTGTGTGTCCTGCGCTGTGGGTACTTCTTCCACCTGACCTTGTTATGTGCCCTGCGCTATGGGCACTTCTTCCACCTGACCTTGTTGTGTGTCCTGCGCTGTGGGCACTTCTTCCACCTGACCTTGTGTGCCCTGCGCTGTGGGCACTTCTTCCACCTGACCTTGTTTCTCCTTCATATCTCTTCTTGTCCCTCTTGTTGTTGTCTCCTGATAGTGTGTATACACTGAGTGATAGTGTGTATACACTGAGTGATAGTGTGTATACACTGAGTGATAGTGTGTATACACTGAGTGATAGTGTGTATACACTGAGTGATAGTGTGTATACACTGAGTGATACTTTTGTATATATATTTTGTTCACCTTAAGAAATTAACTACACAACTTTACTGTAAAAAAAAAAAAACGCAGAGAGAGGATGAGAGAGACGAGAGGGATAGAGGGGAATGGAGGAAATGAGAAAGAGATGGAGAAGAGAGGAGGGAGAGAGAAGAGAGACTGGGGGAGGAGAAAGGAAGGTCGGGACCGAGCTTGCATACATTCTTGATCACAGTCCGTGTTTAAATGTGGATTGGCACTAAATTAACCATAATTTAAGCAAGACTGACTTCGTGTAATGACGTAAATTAAAGGTGTGGGGGTGGGTGGGGAGCGGGGGGTGGGTGGGGGTTTAAGAATATTTACTATGATTAGAGCTGACACTCTCCAGAAGAACGTTCATACTCTTGTTATTAGAGCTGACACTCTCTAGAAGAACGTTCATACTCTTGTTATTAGAGCTGACACTCTCCAGAAGAACGTTCATACTCTTGTTATTAGAGCTGACACTCTAGAAGAACGTTCATACTTATGTTATTAGAGCTGACACTCTCTAGAAGAACGTTCATACTCTTGTTATTAGAGCTGACACTCTCTAGAAGAACGTTCATACTCTTGTTATTAGAGCTAACACTCTCTAGAAGAACGTTCATACTCTTGTTATTAGAGCTGACATTCTAGAAGAACGTTCATACTCTTGTTATTAGAGCTGACACTCTCTAAAAGAACGTTCATTCTCTTGTTATTAGAGCTGACACACTCTAGAAGAACGTTCATACTCTTGTTATTGGAGCTGACATTCTCTAGAAGAACGTTAATATTCGTGCTTAAAAAGCAAGTTTTTCTGCCGAATGATCAGTGGACAAAACATTTATGCCATAATTCTGTGAAAATCCGTCTGAACATATATATTTTTTTTCATTTTATTGATTTAAGTAATCTTAAATATAATAACCACCCAAGGGAGGTTCCTTGACGCTGGTGAGGGGCTCTTGATCTAGGTAATTGGATTTGTGCTCCAGTTCCCTGAATTGGGCCTGAATTAGACACGACATATATATATGCATGCAAAACAACCACTGTGGAAAAAATTGAACTTCCAAGCTCTTTCGGGATTTCTCACATTATCAAGGACCTGTAAAATAATAGAAGGTTTATAAGGCTGAGATATCACCTCACATACGACATTACACCCGTCGTGAGAAATCACGAAAGCGCTTGGAAGTTCACCATTTTTTCACAGTAGTTGATTTGCGTATTGTGATATCACCTATTTACTGTGATCTTGTTACATATGTAAGTAAAAGTACTTAAGGTGCACGTAAGTTCCCCCGTCTTCTAATAACATGTTCATTTTCCCACTATAATCTACCTTGTCCATAATTACTATCGCATTTGCTTTGTTTCGTAAGGTGAAGTCCAGGATCTTTCCTTAATTCATGGTATAACTTAACAAATCTTTGATAACAATTATGTTGTAGAGGTCTGAGCAGTTGTTAAGTTATACCATGAATTAAGGAAAGATCCTGGACTTCACCTTACGAAACAGACAAATCAAATGCGATAGTAATTATGGACAAGGTAGATTGTAGTGGAAAAATGAACATGTTATTAGAAGACGTGGGAACTTATATGCCTCTTAAGCCTTTATTATAGCACCACTTTGCACAGGTGAAGCTTTTTCAAGTTGTCAGTAGTGTGTATCGTGTGCATAAATGCTCCCTGGTGCTGTAGTGTCTGGACACGTAGGATGAAGCAAAGCAAGTGGATAGAAAGATAAAGCATAATAAGACTTGAGTGTGTGTGGTCCACTTGTTGGCTCGTACATCTTCCTACCAGTGTGCTGTAAGTCTGTCAATCAAGATTGATGGATTTGTTATATAGACTCCACCATGAGGGACTGATTACCTCAAATTCCTTCTGATCTTCACCATTCTTCTTTGTATTGGACTGATGAAGCCACTGTGTGGCGAAACGTTTTCATAATAAAGATATCCAAGTGTTGCAAATGTGTTTAATTTATCCACTTGTCGGTTATCTGAACCATTTACCTTAATGCTGTAAAGCGTTTATCTACGTTTATGTGCAAAACTTATATACGGCCATTTATAGGCTAAACTTACCATACGCTTTACAGTATAGTTTTTATTTTCTCAGGCCATTATCTGATTTTGTTTTAGCATTAATACAGCGAAGACTTTGTTTTATTTTCAAAACAACGTGAAAAATATAGTGGACCGCATCCTGTTCTTCTTCCCTTAGTGTGGATAGAGTCAGCTTTAAGTCAGCTTTAAAGGGTGAACTTCGTTTAATATTATAATATACCAAAACGCAGAATTTGAGGTGTTGTCCAGTAGTTTATAAGCGCGTTTGTACGCGTTTGGTTCTGACGTATCACTCTGGCAGACACGTTTTCCTCTAAGCGGCATTTACACTTCACTCGGATTTCAAGTTATCAACTGCTTAAAAGTCTCGCGGTTGTCTTGACTCGTCCAGTTATTCTACCGAACATGGAACTGACATCCACTCTCGAGTACCTAAATGCGTTCACTTCCTCCATAATTCAACAAATCTGGTCTGGTCTTTCAATCCTTACATTTCTTGCTCTAATCACCTTTCTCTTTATTTTGTTAACTCCAAGACTTAATTTTTTTGTGCAAATCCTTCCAAATTCCTCCAACTATGGCATTTTCTCTTCCGGATCTCCCTTTGTCATGGACGGGGCCGCTGGGGTATTGACCCCCGAAACACCCTCCAGGTATACTCCACGTATACCACTGCTATCGTCAGCAAATATCAACTACGAACACATTATTGAACTACGATGACATACACATCTAACACTCACTTTCCTGGAAAGTGAGTGTTATTACTTATTATGTATTCTTGCGACGTTAGTTACGCCAGTTTTTCCTCGAGGAATTGGATTCCAGATCCCATGACTAACAGTTTCTTTCTCAGTCATTTTAATGTAGCAGTGTTAAGGGCAAGCTAATTAACACATTCTGTATCCTAAGTTCTCGTCTGGTTTCTGAGCTAGAAGAGATCCACAGCCAAATTTGAATGTTGATAAAACTATATTCAGGTTTGTATGTGCTATGTAATCTTAGATTGTGTGTCAGGGCCGTGCGAGGCCTCAGAACCTTGGCCCACAGTATAGCAGTCATTTACGTTGTCAAGCATCCCATGAACAAGTGTAAGTATCGCAACCCATTTCATATATGAAAGATCTGGTTGTGGTAGGCACAACGAGATGACACTCGTCACGTCATACAGAATATTCGCTGTGTTGTCTACTAAAGTTTCATCTTTATATATGTTTACATATTTACATTTGTTCATGATAATTGTTGATAAGAGTGACTGACTACCATACTGGACGTCCTGTAGTTCACTGATGCGTTAGTGATATACGATTGTCTTATGCTGCTGAAGCAGGCTTCTTTGAGAAGCCTCATCCCTCATCCATTTTTGTTTTCAACATAGACCATTAATATGACTCACTGATATTCGAGTCAGTGTTTACGTCCATCAATAACGCTTGCATACATAAACGGTGTTTATGTAACTTGGATACATGTCAAACTCTTTGCCATCACGAATGCCAGCACCAGTGGAAATTTTCTGCCATATATTTACGTACGTCACAAACGAAGATCAAAAATAGTTTTTCTCCCCACATAGTCTTCGAGGTGAGGAAGGGAGGGGGTAGGGAGGGCGATGAAGTGTTCTGGCTCCAACCTTCGTTTGCCTATTTATGCATTTACACTTCTCTTCAAATCTGCGTGTGCGCTGCTCTGCTTGACTGAAGCAATCCACATCACTCCCAGTTCCCACTCTCTTTCAACTCCGTTCTCTCTACATTTTTTATCAATCTCTTGCTGCTCCTGGTTCCTCCCCACCTGTGCTCCCCACTATACCCCTGCCCAGGTACACCTGGGCAGGGGTATAGTGGTTGGAGTCATGTGCTTGCCGGACTGCTGCTTCCTGGCCACTCTTGTTGGTGACTTCCTCTGCGGTGGTTCTCCGGTGTCTTGCATCGTGACTATTCTTTCCCTTTCGTTCCTACCGGCTGTGTGTCTCAGTCGTCTTACAGTGATCCTTGCCCTTCCGTCTTGCGTTGTCTACAGTCTTCCGCAGTATACTTGTGCCTCCGCTTCTTCCAAACCTTAGGAGTAGCGCCACATCCGCTGCTACTCCTCAAGCTCCTCCATAATTTTTTTAAGCTTGGTGTTCTCGCCTCGTACGCGACCTCAGTCAAAATGTTGGAGAAGGGGACGGAGCAGCGTGCCATGGCCAACAATTACTTGGTCATCTTCGCTCTGCTACTCATAATGTATATACTGTGGCACATCATTTTCTAATGAGGTGAGTATATACTGAAGCAAGTTTACGGCCACACTTACCTAAAGATATTTTAGATGCAAAGTCTAGGCGTATTCACGCTCTTTAGTGTGTTTTATGTCATGTGTTGATGGATTAGTGTATTTTACATTTGTATTTGTGTTGCTTGTTGTGTTCTCAAAACTTTGTACGCTAAAATCTTTTCCTGAGTGCTTGTGTATGATAAGTAAGGCATATGCAACAGTTAGGTATTTTTATTCAGAAACGTTTCGCCTACACAGTAGGCTTCTGCAGTCCAGTACAGAGGAGGCAGCAGAAGCAGTAGAGATGTAAAGACAATGTAATCAGTCCATCACCCTTGAAGATGTAGCTCTGAGGTGGTCAGTCCCTCGAGGGACTGACCACCTCAACACTACTACTGCTTCTGCTGCCTCCTCTGTACTCTACTGAAGAAGCCTACTGTGTAGGCGAAACGTTTCTGAATAAAGATACCTAACTGTTGCACATGTGTCTTATTTATCAACTTGTCGGTATTGTATACCGTTATTATATTCGCTTGTGTATGCAGTTCCTTGGAAACACTCAAGAGTTTGCGTCACAGGCAACCAGAAGAAGAAAGGTACCTTACGTATATTGGACAAGTTTGGTACGAGTGATGCTGTGTTGCCGGCAGTTTTCACGCAGCAGCTGCTGTGTTGCCGGCAGTCCACGCAGCAGCTGCTGTGTTGCCGGCTGCAGGAACTGAAAGAATTAAGACACAATGTTGCCCAGAACCCGTCTTAACGCAAGTTATGATCTCCGCCTCAACATTTGATATGACAGGCGACCTTGTCCCTGATCTCAGGAGCTAGAGCTAAGTAAGTTACTTTCTTCGTATCACTCTCAAAAGAACCTCTCCTCCCCTACCTTCCTGTAGTTTATATTACATTGTAATATCTATAATTTCAGTTCAGTTCAGGGACTCACAGGTAAGGACCCACTAGGGGCGAGGGGGAAGTAGGGACAGACGAAGAATAGCAGGTGAGAGGAAGAGCTGTAGTTGAAGAAAAAGAGTCAGGACTAAACCCAACCGTTTGTGGGTAAACCCCCCCCCCCCAAAAAAAAAAAAAAAAAAAAAAACTATAATTTAACTTTTGTCCTATAATT
The DNA here is from genome assembly GCA_009830355.1 of Cherax destructor. NCBI lineage: Eukaryota > Metazoa > Arthropoda > Malacostraca > Decapoda > Parastacidae > Cherax > Cherax destructor. The sequence continues at coordinate 320,793 of WNWK01000415.1, read as the reverse complement.
TAAAACTAATTACGGGCATGGATTGTGACATGCTTTTAATTATTTATGTAATGTGACACTTTAATGGTAAATATTGTAGGAAGTTGATTACGAAAAACGATTGATAATATCAATACAATTTTGTGTTCAAAATGGCTTAATAATCAATGGATTGTAGAGCATTTTAAATGCAATAAATTAGCCAGTTATTCCAAGGCGACTCCCGCTAAGCGTGTCAAGTGCAGAGCTTGTCACTGGTAAAAACGTGCAGTGTGTCATCCAAAGGAAAGCACGCTCTTTTAAAAGCTTGAGTGTGTGTGAAAAGAATCGTCTATTACTTTTCTAAAATTCTCGTCTTAATCGAGTTATCAGTATACATTATTTTCAGGTAGGCTAATGTAAATTTATCAGGATGAACCTTTTTTTTAATATCGAAAAGGAAAATAATAATATTTGTAATATTAAATTTTTACGGTGTGAATCTGTAAGGTGTTTGTCAAGTGGCCAAAACTCCACTGAGTGGGTCAGCGCATGACTAAAATCCGCCAGCAAAAAGCTTCCCATTTCGCCTGATGAGCGAAATGTTCCCTTGGATCAGAGGCTGAGAATTAGAAATTGCTTCATCGTAAAACCAACGACCTACTCATTGGTAAACGTGGCTTTCCGCACGTTCTGTAAATTGTAAATAGAAATCCATTTGCTCATGAGAGGTTGAAATAAATGCAAGAGTAAAAGGATCTTCGAAACCAGTTACATGTGTGTCACAAGCGGTAACAGGTTTTGTACATGTTGCATCTCACAGCAGGTTAAATGTCATTATCTTGATACGTTATAAGTATTTTTCTGGTGTGTTACGTAATTCTCTTCTGATTTGTTTTATCTCTTCATTTAAACATTGGTTATTACGTTGTTATAATTCGCTGGTTTGGTGGAGATATTCCACTGGTTCATGCCCTCTGACTCCCACACTGGTACCAGGACGCTACTGGGGCCTGGTTGTTCACTCCTGACTCCCACACTGGTACCAGGTTACTCTGGTTGTCTGGCTCCACCTGACAGACTTACTGGGCTGTTGTTCACTCCTGACGCTCGCACTAGTACCAGGACGCTACTGATGCCTGGTTGTTCACATCTAACTCCCACATTGGTACCAAGACGCTACTGGTGTCTGGTTGTTCAACCCTGACTCCCACACTGGTACCAGGACGGTACTGGTGCCTGGTTGTTCACTCCTCCCGACTCCCACACTGGTACCAGGACGCTACTGGTGTCTGGTTGTTCACTCCTGACTCCCACACTGGTACCAGGACGGTACTGGCGCTTGGTTGTTCACGCCTGACTCCCACACTGTTACCAGGTCGCTACTGGCACCTGGTTGTTCACGCCTGACTCCCACACTGGTACCAGGACGCTACTGGTGCCTGGTTGTTCACGTCTGACGCCCACACTAGTACCAGGATGCTACTGGTGTCTGGGTGTTCACTCCTGACTCCCATACTGGTACCAGGATGCTACTGGTGCCTGGTTGTTCACTCCTGACTCCCACACTGATACCAGGACGCTACTGGTGTCTGGTTGTTCACTCCTGACTCCCACACTGATACCAGGACGCTACTGGTGTCTGGTTGTTCACTCCTGACTCTCATACTGGTACCAGGATGCAACTGGTGCCTGGTTATTCACTCTGACTCACATACTGGTACCAGGACGCTACTGGTGCCTGGTTATTCACTCCTGACTCCCATACTGGTACCAGGACGCTACTGGTGCCTGGTTGTTCACTCCTGACTCCCATACTGGTACCAGGACGCTACTGGTGCCTGGTTGTTCACTCCTGACTACCATACTGGTACCAGGACGCTACTGGTGCCTGGTTATTCACTTCTGACTCCCATACTGGTACCAGGACGCTACTGGTGCCTGGTTGTTCACTTCTGACTCCCATACTGGTACCAGGACGCTACTGGTGCCTGGTTATTCACTCCTGACTCCCACACTAGTACCAGGACGCTACTGGTGCCTCGTTATTCACTTCTGACTCCCATACTGGTATCAGGACGCTACTGGTGCCTGGTTGTTCACGTCTGACTCCCACACTGGTACCAGTACACCTCCTGGTTTCACACTGGTACAGGTTGCACTCTGCATACACTTATTGTTTAAAATTTTATTTATATTCTTGATTCATTGGTTTTTAAATTTACAACAATCTTGTACATATATCATTAGAATGCTGTAAGTAAATTATTTTTTTTTAGCGCGTGACTGTATGTAATGAAAAATGCGTTATAAAGACTGTGTTAAAAAAAAATGGATACATACACAGTATGTGGCTACAGTGTTGTGTTCCCGCAGCTGCACTGTAAACATGTGAAGTGTGTGGCTGTAGAATTCTTGACGAGTTACACGGTAGGAATATCCGCTGCGCACGGCTACAGCATTCTGTATGAGTTACGTCGTCGAAGCACTCGTAGTGTGCTGTTATTCTGGTTGAGAGTTACAGAATGAGAACTAAAGCTAGCTGTGTTTCCCCTATTCTGTTCCATCACATATAATGTTACCCTGAGCCGAGACTGATGTTGGGATTATATTTAGATTTTACAACCGAAGTGCGCTCCATATCCAGGCAATGGGCAGTAACATAAAAACACAGAGTAGTCAGGAAGTGGAATGGACTAGAGAAAGATATAGTGGAGGCAGGAACCATACATAGTTTTAAGACAAGGTATGATAAAGCTCATGGAGCAGGGAGAGCAGAGACCCAGTAGCAGACAGCGAAGAGGCGGGGCCAGGAGCTGAGTCTCGACCCCTGCAACCACAATTAGGTGAGTACATGGATACAGAAAAGACCTACAAACTAGGCCCATAAAAGGTTAGTAGCAGGAGTACATTTGAGTACATATTTAAAATAATTGTTGTAAGAAAATTTAGGATACTTGCTCAAAAGTTCTGGTATCTTATTTTCGGTAATAAGATACTTTGAGTGGATAATCAAACATACAATGTTCAAGAAAACATTAGGCTGACCACATACATTGCATTTAGTGTGATCATAGGCTGTGTGTGTGTCAAACTGCTAGAAATATTTGTCACCAAACCTGAGCTTCTTTACTACAATATTTATTAGTATGTTTACATTGTAAGTTGCTCCGTTAATATGCTTATCTAATTTCATGTTATAGTGGGTTACAAATCTCAGGCTTTTAATTGCATTTCTAAGGCACTCGGATTAATTACATAATTCTCTTATAGTATTACTTAAAATGCTTGACACAGGCAAACCAGTGATGTATTCCACTCTCCTTTCAAAAGTACTTTGTTTGGCTAATTTATCAGCGTTATCATATCAGAATAATTGAGCGTGGTATAGAGTACATAAAATTCAAAGCAAATACATTTGCTTTGAATTTTAAAATCTATTAATGACTTTTCGTGTGAGCAAGTTGTTACTCATTACACGAGTCAGGCGCGTGTAATAATGGCATACAATCAGGAATGTTCAAGGACTCCAGTTGACTGTCACAAGTTTTCCTCTTGCGCCATTAGGAAAGCGATAAGAATATCGCTTCAGTAATATTGCTTCAGTAATAATGGGAGTTTCAAAAGTTTTGTTTAGTAGAGCTGGAGTTGCTATTATGAATAAGGGGACAGAGGGTGTCTAGGATTCTTGTACAGAAGAACAAAAGGAACAATACATAAATAACCCACACATAGGAGAAAAATCTTATGACGACGTTTAGGACCGACTTGGACCATCTACTAGTCACACACGAAGGCAAGAGAGCCAGTATTTTGTTATATAATGTTAAAAATCTCATAACAGTTATATCTCGTGCAGTACTGTAAGATTTTATTAATTCATAGCATTTAAAGCAGAGCTTGAATGAACGTTGTTTTTATTGTCCTTTTCTGTTTTTTGTAAATGATCATAATCATATAGTCCCGTTGTAAGTTATGGATCCATTCACATAGGTGTTCTGTAACCATTTCTAAAACTACTAGTCTACAATAGAATTTTTTGCGAAAGTGTTCCTCTAAGCATAATTTCCATGACCCTTAACAGTTAAACCTTCATTTTATGGCGTTTCGGCCACAGTGGGTGAAACGTCGCATGACAAGTTTTCCCTGCTGAGTGTGTCTTTTAAAATTATCACTTGCCTACCTCTTGTTGGCATATTTCATGATGAAGAAAATTGGGGTTAATTCACATCTGGTGGTTTGTCCCACCTGAAGTGGGGGGGGCCTGGTGTACCCACCTGATGAGTGGGGGCCCTGGTGTACCCACCTGAAGTGGGGGGGGCCCTGGTGTACCCACCTGAAGTGGGGGGGCCCTGGTGTACCCACCTGAAGTGGGGGGGCCCTGGTGTACCCACCTGAAGTGGGGGGGCCCTGGTGTACCCACCTGAAGTGGGGGGGCCCTGGTGTACCCACCTGAAGTGGGGGGCCCTGGTGTACCCACCTGAAGTGGGGGGCCCAGGTGTACCCACCTTCAGCAGCCTGAGACCCCTGGTTGGTTGTGTTCTTGGCTTAGCAGTATAAACAGTGGGGGCCATGTGGGGCTCCGGCTGTGTGAGACATGACCAGGGATGCACATGGCATCTCCCGGATACACTTGACATGATTTAGATGTACATGACATGATCGGGTATACACATGACATGACTGGGGATACACATGACATGACTGGGGATACACATGACATGACTGGGGATACACATGACATGACTGAGGATATACATGACATGACTGGGGATACACATGACATGCCTGGGGATACATATGACATGCCTGGGGATACATATGACATGACTGGGGATACACATGACATGACCGGGGATGCACATACCTGAAGAGTAGAGCTTTAACTCAAAACAAATTGATGTAGTACCCATGCTTAAGCTTGGTGCGGCCAACAGTAACACCCTGGTTGATCAGGCCCTGATTCACCATAAGGCCTGGTCCCAGACCGGGCCGCGGGGGCGTTGACCCCCGGAACCCTCTCCAGGTATACTCCAGGTTGCAAGTACTTCTGGCAGTTTGGCTCACGCACATATGATCTTGAAACTAAATGCAATGTGGATAGCCTTATGTTCTCTTTCTTGAACACTGCTTGAGTGTCCACTTATTGAGGAATATAGAGATAGTATAATAACCTATGTGATATGTCAGGGTACCGTATTAATGAAAATAAGATACCAGTCATGAATAAAGGAAGGCACAGTACAGACTGGTCCAAATCATACCGAAACGTCGTCAAACGTTTCTCTCTCCTGTGTGTGGGTTGTGTATTATACCAGACGTATTAAGCAGATATCTTAAATTTGCTTCCAACAGATAAGCCTAAATTGTAGATATATATCCAGATATACTCCTGTTAACTGTAGTTTCTAAGCTTTTCGTGTTTCCATATGCTCTTACGCTACCGTCCACAGGATGGATAATATGGGGTGCACAATAAACCAGTAGCCTAGGCGGCAAAATGTATTTGGCTTCATCCTTGGCTTTTTCATCATTTAATTATCAATTTCTTTATAAAGTACCATTATGAGCCAACCCTGCAGCTTTATATAAAATGTTAATATTTATTAATGTGTTTACATTGTTCATAAATATTAATGGTATTAAATATTATTGTGCTCTATATTTTTAAGATTGTTGCTCTAATGCGTTTATCACTCTCTGCTACACTAACCTGCCCAGGTATTCAGGTGACTAGCAGACCTGCTCTCTGTTACCTACCATAACCTGTGAAGTATTGCCTTGGACTCTACCACCATAGTCACCATTATGTACCAAACATTTTAAATATGTCTG
>WNWK01000415.1:285000-310000 GCA_009830355.1 Cherax destructor | reverse complement strand
ACAGTGGGTGTGGGTGGGTGTGAGTTGGACCTGACTAGCTTGTGCTGGTGGGTCTGATGCCGTGCTCCTTCCTTAAGTGGATGTGACCTGAACCTGACTAGGTTGGGTCAGTGGCATAAGCCAGTAGGCGACTTGGACCTGCCTCGCATGGGCCAGTGTTCTTTCTTTCTTATGTTCTTATAGCACCGTATTATCCCTTGCAGACGATACTAGGGTCTGGATGAGTATGTCATCCATTGAGGACACAGTAAATCTCCAAGAAGATATAAGCCAATTTTTCCAATGGGCAACGGAGAACAATATGTTCAATGAAGACAAATTCCAACTACTCCGTTATGGAAAACTGGAGGAAATAATAACTAGAACTGAGTATACTACAAACTCTAATCACACAATAGAGAGGAAAAGTAATGTGAAGGACCTGGAAGTGGTAATGTCTGAGGATCTCACCTTCAAGGATCACAACAGTGCCACTATCACATCTAAGAGGAAAATAATAGGATGGATAATGAGAACATTCAAAACAAGAGATGCCTAGCCAGTGACGATCCTTTATAAATCACTTGTTCTCTCTAGGCTGGAATACTGCTGTACATTAACATCTCCATTCAAGGCAGGTGAAATTGCAGATCTAGAGAATGTAAAGAACCTTTACTGCACATATAAGTTCCATCAAACACCTTAACTACTGGGAACGCCTGAAAGCACTTGACTTGTACTCACTGGAGCGCAGGCGAGAGAGACATCATAATCTACACCTGGAAAATCCTAGAGGGACTGGTACCTAATCTGCACACACAAATCACTCCCTACGAAAGCAAAACACTTGGCAGGCGATGCAACATACCCCCAATGAAAAGTAGGGGCGCCATTAGTACACTAAGAAAAAACACAATAAGTGTCCGGGGCCCAAGACCGTTCAACAGCCTCCCACCAGCCATAAGGAGAATTACCAATAGACCCCTGGATGTCTTCAAGAGGGAGCCGGGCAGATACCTAAAGTCAGTGCCGGATCAGCCGGGCTGTGGTTCGTACGTTGGACTACGTGCGGCCAGCAGTAACAGCCTAGTTGATCAGGCCCTGATCCACCGGGAGGCCTGGTCATGGACCGGGCCGAGGGAGCATTGATCCCCGGACTACCCTCCAAGTAGGTAGGTAGACTCGTAACGTGGTTTATATAGGCAAGTTTTCTTACACCTATGCCCACCTAGCAGTAAAAACAGGAAACTGGGTGTTAGCTGGTGGTTGTGGGCCTGATGTGCTGAAAATTGAAATTCAAAAGTATTAGGAACACCCGTTCTGGAAGTCATTTACCGATCATAACTAATTTAAAAGAAAATTTCAGACTTCAGTATGTATGTAAGTGCTGGATAAAGGGTTTTCTTGATGCAGTGGAGCTATTTCGTTAAACAATTCAAAACAAAAAATACTAGTCTGACATAACGTATGTATTAGAAGTATTGAAGGCAAAAAAATTGTGGTAGTGATTGTGACTTAATGGAGAAGGAAGACAGGAAAAATGTTTGGAAAGGATGTAGGGTGGTATAGGCAATTTCAAGTTCTTGTGACGGGTTTTTATAACATGATTTGAGAACCAAGTTAGTGCTGAATAGCTATTTATAAAGCTTTTAACAGCTATGTTATTTGATAGTTAATTTAATTTTATCTGCTGTAAAATGACTTGTCGCCGTTGGCGTGGATGCGGCGGTAATAAGGTGTTCCTCTGGCAACACCTTGCAATAGACTTGTGTGTTGGTGGACGCATCTGGCAGCTCAAGACGATTATATCTTTATGATGCTGTCATCACTGTAGCTTAGCTCTTGTAAGATTGACACTTGGAAGAGCGGACATTAGGCGACAGTAGTTGACAAGCTGTGGACTCGCCCAGATTGTGGGAGGAAAAAAAAAGCTTTAATAAGGGTTTGGCTCCGTAGATGGTAGTGACAGACGTGGGGGAAGACGGGTGGCAGGTGTATGGGTTGGCAGGGTGGTGGTAGGAGGACGGGCTTCCTGCTGAGAAAATTATTCCTTAACGCATGAAGAACTTTGGTTAATTTCTTCTGGATAAATGTAGCTCACTTAGAGGCTTCTCCTCCCGATAATTGTGCGAGTTAGTGTTGTCAGTGTGTGTGTTGCTTCGTTGATGTCTGGTGTCACCCCTCATATAACCTTGATGTTCCCCTGTGCTAATTTGGTCAAAACCGGAGCTCCAGTTTGTTTTCTTTGGCGCATCACTGTGCTGCCGAAACTTCCAACCACCTCTGCTGCACGTTTCTTAAATTCACACACTATCTTTACACCTCACCCTTAATACTTGTTTAGTTTGGAAGGTGGTGGACGTGTGCTGCCTTTCCGCTGTGGCCAACATTCACTCTCGTGTCCTCAACCAATGTGTTTATATTAGGAATCATATGAGTTTAGTATTTGTAAGTTTTTATTTTTGGAAAATTTGCAAATCGTTTTACAAGCTGAAGTATAATTTGTTTAAATGATTTTGAGGGCATGTAGATGTTGACTGACACACACACACACACACACACACATACACAAACTCTCTCTCTCTCTCTCTCTCTCTCTCTCTCTCTCTCTCTCTCTCTCTCTTCTCTCTCTCTCTCTCTCTCTTTCTCTCTCTTTCTCTCTCTCTCTCTTTCTCTCTCTTTCTCTCTCTTTCTCTCTCTCTTTCTCTCTCTTTCTCTCTCTTTCTCTCTCTTTCTCTCTCTTTCTCTCTCTCTCTCTCTCTTTCTCTTTCTCTCTCTTTCTCTCTCTTTCTCTCTCTTTCTCTCTCTCTCTCTTCTCTCTCTCTCTCTCTCTCTCTCTCTCCTTCCCTCTCTCCCCTCCCTCTCTCTCTCTCACACACACTCTATTATGTAAATATAAGCTAGGATACCCAATAAAGTCAATGCTATTTTCACTGAGGTCCTTGTAAGGAAATACATAATTGAATTTATCAGCTTTGTTTGAAACTGTGCTGTAGGGTCGGTGAGGGGTTGTTGGGGTGGGCTGGACATGAGAAAGGATGGAGCAAAATGGGATGACTTGGAAATGTATAAATCTGTACTGGAGGGAAGGCAGTGTAAGGTTCGTCCTAGGAAAGGATTGAGGGAGGGGTAAAGGAGGTTTTTGTATGCGAGAGGCTTGGACATCCAGCAGGCGTGTGAGAGCGTTTTAGATAGGAATAAGAGGAAGCAAGTGAATTTTGTATGACTTGACGTGCTATTGGAGTGTGAGCAAGGTAACACTCATGAAGGAATTCAGGGAAACCGGTTAGCCAGGGTTGAGTCCTGGAGGTGGCAAGCACAGTGCCTACACTCTGAAGGAGGGGTGGGGATATTTACAGTTTGGAGGGGCATCTGAATTGTAGTATCGGCACCCCTCTAGGAAGATAGTGATGAACTGAGTGATGGTGAAAGTAATTCGTCTTTTTCGGGTCACCCTACCTCTGTGGGAGACGGCCAGTGTATTAACAACAAATGGTGTTAGTCTTCAGATTGTATGTATAGTGGTAGAACGTCCGGCTCATTATCAGGCAAAATAAGAGTAATGGGCGAGTCTCCAAACACCAGTTGTCCCTATTCAACTAACAGTAAATAGATACCTAGGAGTTAGTCAACCACTGTGGGTCACACTCTTGGGAAGAACACCAATGGAAATAAGACACATTGCTTGGTTTTCTTGGATTAACATAAGTTCTTAACCCTCCCGGATTAATCAGTATAGACTATTCTTTTTAAATTCAAAAAAATCAAATTCAAATTTTTATTTCTTTGCAAAATTTACAATAGGTGACTGACGTTATAAGGAGTCTATTTCCACGCATAGTTTACAATGTGCAATTTCAGTATTGATTTGCAAGTGCAAAAAAGTCACTGTCATGCCGAGGCATTTCGGGCTGACTAAACTTAATGCCTTGCAGACTACTAAATACTAGACATATATATCATAGTTGATTCGAATTGGATATTGTTTTGTTATATATCAACAGAGGTAGTTACATATAAATGGTTCAAATTTAACATTGATTTTATATACTATATCAAAAGAGGTAGTAACAGTATTATATTTTAGCACATTGTAATAATGAGATTGAGACAATTTGAGTTTTGAAATAATTTATAAAATTTGGTAAAATTTGGGTTGAAGGTGGCGGTAGTATATAGTGTGTGTGTTGTTAGTTTAGGGAGGTGAGGCGAGTTCTAAGTAGAGCCTTGAATTGGCATTGAATTTTCAGGCATTGAATTCCAGATCTTTTGGCCCTTTATAAGCATTGCATTTTTGCATAGGGAGAGATGGACACGAGGGATATCAAAGAGTGTTTTGTGTCTTGTGTTATGCTAGTGCGTTCTATTGTAGTTCTCAAGGAGTTTGAGGGAAGGGTTTATATTGGAGAATAATGTTCTGTGTATGTAGCAGGCACAATAATATAAGTGGATATTATGTATGTTAAGCAGGTTCAAACTCTTAAATAGCGGTGAGGTGTGTATAATACGTGTGATAATACTTGTGATAAATACTGTCATAAATGCTGGGGTATTCATAAAAAATATAGTATAAATGGAAAATAAATGCAGATAATATCCTAGCAGTAAATTATGTGAAAGATACAATGAAGCATATCTGACAAAGAAAACAATGACATTAATGTCTCTCTCTAATAAGGTAGTGATAGAAGCTATAATAATATCGAAGGTGTCTATGATAATAGTAATAGTGACAAAACAAAACTATAAAAAGTATACAATACACAAATCATAAATAGATTACTGAACATTATGTAACATATATACATTATATACCGGAAGTTAGCCTAGGTTAAGTAAATAGGTATTACCGCCGTATGCATGTAAGATGCAGCAATATAATTTCGTTTTATGTAAAATATTTTTAAGCAATTTAAATTTGGCCACCGAAGTGGCTAGTTTATTGTGCAACCTATATCCATCCGGTGGACGATAGCACAAGAGCACATGGACACACAAAAGGCCTAGGTCCTAGTCCCAAAAAGGGTTAACAGGAGTACATTTGGATTTATATCTACAGTTCACTTATCTGTTACAAGCAAATTTAGGAAATTTGCTTAATATATCCTGGTATCTTATTTTCATTAATAATATATCTTGACATATCACATAAGTTATTTTATTGTTTATCCATATCACTTAGGTTATTATATATTGTTTATCTCGATATTCCTCAATAAGTGGACAATTAAGCACATAGTGTTCAAGATAGTGACTATAGGGCTGGCCACATACTTTGAATTTGGTTTGATCTTCATGTGTGTCTCTCTCAAACTGCCAAAAGTACTTGTAACCAAGCCTAAGCTTGGCCACTACAACATCAGTCAGTCTCTTTAGATTGCAAGTTGCTCCATAAACGTACTTATCTACGTTCATGTTATCATAGTGGGTTATGATCTACTAAGGCTTCTAATTGCATTCCTATAAAATTCAGTTTCATTATTTATTTCTCTCCTAAAATTATTCCTATTTTTAATATATTTCAAGGAAATGTCTCGTGATACAGAAGTCTAGGGTACATGTGTGCCACACTTTATAACGGTGGAGCATAAGAGAAAACGAGGGCAGGGGGAACTAAGCTTAAGTAAGTTTATTTAGGTTCAGGTACACAAATACATTTACACGAATTATCATACATGGTAACATGTGTGTAAATTACCTAGGATAACCCAAAAAAGTCAAAGTGACTTATTTTCACTTTGGTCCTTGATTTATTTCCATTGGGGGTTCTTATAAGGAGACCTTATTAACCAGTCAGCCATTCACCCATGACTGTTCGAAGAGATCTAATCTATTCAGTTTACCACTCTTTTCTTTCTGGATATATTGTTCGAGAACGGTAGTGTAATAAAAACAAGAATAATTTACTTTAGGCTGGGTATAGGACGTGTGAACGGTACATTCCTCGGTAGTATAGTGGTGAGTATCCCCGCCTGTCACGCGGGAGACCGGGGTTCGATTCCCCGCCGGGGAGGAAACTTTTTTCAAGAATCTTAATGTAAATAAGTCAATGTTTGTCTTTATTGGTTTATCCTTTATTAAATCTACATTATTTAACATTTACGTGCTCTCAGAATCATTGTACAAATTTATACTCTTGTAAAATAATTACAAATTTCCCGAGTAAAGCTTATCGTGTTCTGCTTTAAGAAATTAAAATACATTTTAAAATAAAATGTTGCCCACACTTTAATTAAAAGTGATACTATTTTAAACTCGTCATTAACTAGGAATATATTTTAAAACGAAATTATTTAGTATGATGTAAAATATTAAAATTGAATATATCGGAAAAAAAACACAGTACTGCAGTGGGCTTGCTGGTCGTAATGAAAAAAATCTTTAGAGAACTATTTTCTCTTAACCTTTTTTTTATTGTAGTTTTCTTGTCTCTTGATTTCTTCCTATCAACCATTGAGAGTATTTCCAGTTTTTATAGTCTTTCGTCGTGATTCATATTTTAAGTACTTGGAGCCACTTTGTAAAATATCTTTGAGCTTTTTTTCAGTTTTATATACATTTTATTACTGTTGCATAGTCCCCTTTTGGCCTTTTGTATTGTGATTTTTTTAAATATTTCACCATCCATAATATCTCAAGGCTATGTTAATGTTTGGCAGCGTAGCGGACTTTTATTTCACTACTGCGTTTATGATTGCCGGTGATATATATTTTTTCCCAAATCCATCTCTGTGTTCGCCGTTTTCGTGATCATAATCGTTGGCCTACGTTTTCTTGCTATTTGTTTTATGTGGCAGTTATCTTCATTAAATTCCATCATCTCTCACTCCACTTCCTAAATGTCTGCAGGGGCTGCTCCAGAATTTCTATATTTGGGGAGGGGGCTTAGGGGTGGCTATCAGGTTGCAAGGAGGGCTAGGTGGAAGAGAATTAGGTATCCTAGTCGTGTCTTCAGGCTTAATCCTTCCTCTTTAGTTAAATTAAGAAAATTATTGTGTAGTGTAAATTAACACTTTCTATATAATTTAAAATTGATTTCACTTGACAAAAATAACATAAATTTTACATTGTTCTACGCTGTGCACAGGATATTTGATCTAGAAGTAATGCATATTTAAATTTAGATATTGATTTCACGTGTTTTAGCTCCGTAATTGTGAAAACAAATTCCTCATGTTGGTGCCATTTCATGTTTTGTTCCCAGTATAAATAACTCAATCAATCTTTCCTGCGTTGTTGAAGGAATGTATCAAGAATATAAGTCAGAATAGACTGGCTGAAGCCAATTGCTACTAAACCATTCAATAAGAGTAAAATTGAAAGGGTTTTCGGGAGTGTGAAAAAAGAGGTGTAGTGAAAGTAATGGCGGTCTGGAGTTACGTGTGTTGTGAAGATCAGATCACTTGACAGTATGCTGGAAAATGCTTGATTCTTCTATATTGTTAAATGCTTTAATGATCAGAACACACTTGGCTTCACCTTGGGTGTCTCCTCACTTCCCAGTGCCCTGACCTGACCCCCTGGCTTTGCCCCCCTTTCTCACTTGAGAGTTGATAATGACACAGGATGGATAGAAACGTCCAGTTTTCATTTCCAATTTGTTGTAAGTTGTGAATGCATACATGTTGTGATCAACTTTAACTCGGAAAAGCTTCTCTCAACACTGTTCACGCAAGCATTGATGATCAAGAGTGGAGCAACAAATGTCTTCAAAATAAGGTCAACCTGAGTGTATACACAGTGTTCAGGAACTCTTCTCGTAGTAGCTCTCAAATTACTGCACAAAACTGAAGAACAATTGTCTTTGGAGTCAGTTGTTTTACTGTTTTTTTTTCAATCGCGATTGAAGTCTCGTGCATATCTAGAATAATTTATAATCTTTTTCAGTCTTTAGAACTTTTATCAGAGATGTTACACTAATCGTGATGCTGGTAAACTGCAACGTAATATTATAGCCAGTGACTGTTTACTTCTCCAGTGGAAAGTCTCCTTTTTTTTATGTAATGATTTATTAAGAACTTTCTCTTGTCTATAGGGAAATCGAAATGTTGAGCTTGTTCTCGTCCATGTTCTACCAAGGTAAAATAGTAGTTGATTCTCGTACATCGGGATAGTGGCAGATGCTCCTCCATCGAGAGAGTATTGGATAGTCCTCGGCTACTAGCTTCGGTGTGTTGTTAATAAAGATCTTCTACCCGTGTTTATTGTTTACTCCCATGTATAAGAGAAGTCGCTTACGGACATCACATGTGGGCGTCACAGTGACCCACGCAGCAGGGTCATCATAGATCAAACTGGTGGAAGTTTCCTTCCTTTTCGAATCTTGATCATGGAGAAAGGCTTCGTTTAATTCACCTACATTCAGTTTGCATTGCTCAAAATTTACTTGAGACTTTAGGCAGAACTGTCGTCTCGGTTTGAGTTTAAAGTTCGTCCTTTGATGTCTTCATCTGGATGGTGTGAACGAAGCTACAACTGATACAAACCTAGTTGACATTATTGACATACACTTTATAAAAGCCCCTGGTTATGCAGAGCATTTCGGGCAACTTAGGTTAATGTTGTCCCCGCAGGATGCGACCCACAACAGTCGGCTAACACCCAGGTACCTACTTAATGATAGGTGAACAGGGGCAGGTGTAAGGAAACATGCCAACTTTTCACCTGTGCCCGGGATCGATTCCTGACCCTCAGTGTGTGAGATGAGGACGCTAATAATCAAGCCAACATAATTAAGATATAATAAAATTGCATTTATAGATATACCTTTAGAAAAAATTACTGTAATATTCATCTAGAAGGAATAGTACTAATAGGTCTAGATTAAGATTTGTAAATATTTATCATAATTCTACAATTGTACGTGTATATATATATATATATATATATATATATATATATATATATATATATATATATATATATATATATATATATATATTTTATAATGTAACCACGAACGAGTGGTATTGATCAATAACAATGTGCAAGCCAGGGTTCGTACCCATGTTGTACTGGCCGTCATTGTGAGCGAGAACCACATGACGCCTTTACTCATGATGTTCTCGCTCACAATGACGGGCCAGTTCAACATGGGTTCGAACCCTGGCTAGTGCAGTGTTGTTATTGATATATATATATATATATGTATATATATATAAACCAATGAAACCACGAATGTGGTGTGTGTGTGCCGAACAGGTAAAACTTGCGATTTTGGCAACGCACTTCTTGCCGAATAAGGCAAGCGAAAATTTGTGTATGCAATAATTTCGCAAAAATCATTCTGAACCTAACGAAAAAATATATTTTATTGTGTTTGTTTATTATTAAGTTATTGTAAACTTATCTAAAATATATTTAGTTGGATCAGGCTAAATTAAATTCCGCTTGTTATAATAAGGTTAGGTATGTTTTCTAAGGTTCTTTTGGTACAAAATTATTAATTTTTACATTAACACAAATAAAAAAATATATATCTTTAAACGTATAAGAGAAAATTTTGGAAAGGACTTAATTTTAAAAGAGTTCTTGCTAATTGACCAGTTTTACCTATTCGACAAAAACAAACACACACACACACACACACTAACAAGGTATGATAAAGCTCTTGAAGCAGGAAGAGTGACCTAGCAGTGACCAGTGAAGAGGCGGGACCAGGAGCTATGAATCGACACCTGCAACCACAATTATGTGAGTACACACACACACACACACACACACACACACGCGCGCGCGCGCGCACAGTCTGTTTATAACAGATACAATATTAATTGTAACTTAGTCTAAACTTTTGTCTCATGGTAGGTGGTCATATTAAGTAGGTCTATTATATCATTTTGACATTTACATGTAAACAGATCTGCTTTTGTATGTAATATTGTATATACAAAGTAGTACTGAAATGTAATGTTGAGTTTCCATATCAATACACTTAAGCGAGATTGTTTTTATTTAGCATAATTGGATACATCAGCAGTGTGCTGCTAGCCTATTCTGTACGATAGTTACATAGTATGAAGTAAAGCTGGTTCCCTGTTACATTCCATCAGGCGGGACGACTGTTATAAACACTAACATGAGAAGTAATGAATTGTGTCAGACTGAGCTGGGAGACTTCAGTGGCGCAATAAGGATATAGTCAAGTATTCCATTAGGGGTAAATGGGATTGTGGGGGTGCAGGCGGGGAAAGAAGACGAAGGAAGGGGAAGGAAGAAAATGTGAAGGAAGAGGAGCGTTGGGTTGTAAAGTGGGGGGGGGGGGGTAAGAGGCGAGGAGGGAAGCCAAGTGATGGGTGTGATAAGAGAATGGGTTAAGAGCGTGGGTAGGGAATGGGGTTAGAGATGGGGTATAGGAAGGTGGGGATCTCTGGGGTGTGGGGGAGGGGTTGCCGCTGCTGCTGGAGGCGTGAGGAGAATTATTATTTTTAATTAACCTTTGACTCACTTGTGTCGTTAAACCTGAAGATATATTTAGTAACGTGTTGGGGAGTGAGGAAGATTGTAGTGATGGTGGTGAGCATGATGGTGTAGGGACAAGGAAGATATTATTAAATTATTATTATTATTATTATTATTATTATTATTATTATTATTATTATTATTATATAACAATATTAGCAAAACAACAGGAGCAGAATCATATTCAAAATAAAATTTGGAACAAGTTTCTTACAAAGACAATGGTATCAATGGTACATATTCAAAGTAGGAACGAACTTGTTAAAAGTAAACTGTAGTGGCCACTAGTGTCGAGAAAGCTGCGAAACCCAACTTTAACACTACAAGCTTCTTGACTGCTCTGCTTGCAAGTTCCTGCATGCGGTTCTTTGACATCACAGTCTAATTTCACCCCCAGGTTATCCACTTGACTGTTGACAGCCTAGCTGCTGCTTCCTGTCATCACAATTAGCGCTAGTAATTATCTTGCGTTCTCTAGTGACAGTCACCTTTCTTTTCTCAGCAGGAAATCTCTCTCTCTCTCTCTCTCTCTCTCTCTCTCTCTCTCTCTCTCTCTCTCTCTCTCTCTCTCTCTCTCTCTCTCTCTCTCTCTCTCTCTCCCTCCCTCTCGTGGAGTTCGTGCTCTTGCTTGGTCTCCCTGGTGGTGCTCTTCCTCTAATGCCTCTGGCCCATTTCCCTCTCTCGATGGCTTTCCTATCCATGAGAAGAGTGGCTGCTCTTGGATTTCATCAGATGGAGAGGCTGGAGGAGAGAGTTGGAGTGTGGGGTAAAGTGGAGATGATGTTGGGGAACAGGGAAGGTGAAGGGGAGGAGGATAGGTGGGGAATGAGGTGGTGGTAAGGTGTGTGGAGAGAGAGAGAGAGAATTACTACTACATCATTCCTGGAGAAGAGCTAAAGCCACAGGTCACAAAAAACCTGGTGAATGGGCAATAATTAAGCTTGATCCAAGGATGGGGAGGATATCTCTAGTTCTTTGGATTCAGAGACCTTCAACGGTATGTAGGTACTCCCCTTGATGGGTGAAGAGAAGACGGAAGGTATGGAAAGGTAGATGTTAAGATGGAGGGTATGGAGGACGGGAGAAGCGAGACGATGGAATGTGTAAAGGTGTGAAGATGGGAAGGTAAGGAAGGAGAATAGAGAGAGCCACGTCCAAACAAGCGCTACAGGAGATAACCCACTTCATTGTTAATGAAGAAGAATCAGACACATATGCAACATCTGGGTATCTTTATCTGTAGACGTTTCGCCATCCAGTGGCTTTATCAATACAAATTCAAGTACATAATGAGATTGTGTCCATTTTGCACTGGCTGGATGATTTAACTTATATTTGATGATTGTGTAACCCATTAATGACCAATGTGTTTTAATGTTAGTAAGATAATTAAATTTTCTTGAGATTTTATCTCTATATTTTGTGTAGATTAGCTATGTTAAATAATTGTAATACTATATGAAATGACTAATACTTTTAAAAATTTAACTATGCCCAGCGGGGTCTGATGGAAGGCAGGGACGAGGGTGCTGAGGACAATGTGAGTTAAGGTATGGACTGGTGTGAGTTAAGGTATGCTCCTCTGTGTTACAGATGTTACATGGTGTCTAGTGTCCCGTCAAGGGGGGAAACAAACTTGTGAAAGATTTGCATATTTTTCAGATTTTTTTACAGTTGTGATTGAAGGTTAGTTATTCATCATGTTTTAGTAGTCAAGAGAGATAGTTCTTCAGGTTTATTACACTCTTAAAAGAAGAAATACTTCCTGATGTTTGTGTATGATGGTTTATCAAGCCTAAAGTTGTAAAACGTTCTTCAGTGAAGCATGGAATATCTGATAAACAAACCACCACATATGGTAGATAATATTTACGGGTAACTTTTTTTTTTCTGTACACTCAGATCTACAGAAAAATATACAAATATTAGCTCACATATGTGGAAAGGTCACCTCACAGGTGATAATCTCTAGCACATTTGAGGTCGGAGGTGATGCAGTTTTGAAAAACTTGGTTCCTTAGCGTTGATTGGTACTGTCCTAAGCCATGGTACGGGCGTTAGTATGCGTGTTACGCCAGCGTTGTTTTGGGTTCTCTAAGCATGTTTTCCTTAATTCTTAACTCTGGTGTCTAGGTCTCTGCAAGTCCCACCTATGAAAAATCATATGATATTTCCTGTTGTCATTGTTAGGAAAGTAATGTATAGGGATATGTTTTATATGTTGGTTTCTTATATACCGGGGAGGGCCATCCCTTCATGACCTAAAAGTCGTACAAAACTATTTCCAGGTAACTGACATCTGCAAGATATGGCTAACTTTTTCGTACAGGGACATAAATCAACATTTATATAATTAGTGTGCACTTTTTTCTTTTAACTAATCATATAAAAAGTGTTGCATATCCTGTCTAAATCTATACTCGGCATTATTGTATGGATAACTGTGTTCAGTATCCTGATTATTGCCTCGATGTGCCAGATGACGACGAATATCTGCAGTAGCGTGAGATCAGGAAGTAAACCTGGACAATGTCTCACGAACAACAAAAGAGCCGCATGCGACTTGCAATCTGTAGTTTGGTCACGTCTATTATACGCATTTTCAAGGCAAACAGTGTGTCTAGAAAAAAAAGTTGGCGTTTGAGTTTCATTCTTCATTGTGGACCAGTTAGAGAATTCAGTACTGTTTCTTGGTTAAGGA
Organism: Cherax destructor; assembly: GCA_009830355.1. Lineage (NCBI taxonomy): Eukaryota > Metazoa > Arthropoda > Malacostraca > Decapoda > Parastacidae > Cherax > Cherax destructor. Next base: position 296,859 of record WNWK01000415.1, on the reverse strand, counting down.
ACCAGGTCAAACAAGTTGTTTCGAGACAGAAGCTATTTAAAGGTTATATAACATAAAAGTTTAGTTTTTCAGATTGCATTAACTTGACCTCGCTCGTGTCTTTGCCACAGTCAGGGGCGAGGCAGAACAGTGGGGTAAGGGCACTTTTGTAGGTGAGGTAGTAGGTGGGGAGGGCCCTGGCAGCAGCGACGCCGGCTTATCACTGCAGGGCTGTGCAGTGAGTGCTGGGGTGACTTAACAACTCCACTATCAAAGTGGTGACCCTCCCAGCCCCTTTTCCTACTCGGGACAAGTGATTTCTCAACATATTTGAATCCCTTCTCCCTTTATCTTTGTCTCTCACTTTGCAGGAAGGTATTTACTCTTGTATATCTCTGTAGGCATTAGAAAGCTGCTATAAAGAAACCTCGTCATATTCTCTACTCTAGATGGTGTCTTGTTTATAACTTTATATGCTTGGCTGCGCTTCGCGCCACTAAATAATTGGAGCTCTTGATGTGGGAACCTGGATCTGCTGTGTCATACCATGTCTGGAGAATTGTCAGTCATGTAGCCTCCAGCTTATCCTGGTACTCAGACTCGTTTGGTCATTTGGTGACTTTGATCACTATACGCTAGAGTTTTGTCTACAACTCTGTGTGTATGATATTTAAAGCTATGTATTTGAGTTAAAGTGGGCCGTAAGATGTGTATTAGTATGACTGCGGGTTGTATAGAACTGTATATTAGTGTGAATATGGATAGTATGGAGCTGTGTATTGGTGTGAACGTGGGCTGTATAGAGCTGTGTATTGGTATGAACGTAGGTTTTATAGAGCTGTTTATTAGTGTGAATGTGGGTTGTATAGAGCTGTGTATTTGTGTTAATGTGATATGGATAAAGATGTATACGTGGATTATACAGAAATGTGTTTTGTACGGAGGTTTTATCTACTGCTGTATATTTGTGTGGATGTAGTTTGTCTATAGCTCTGTGTATATGACGTATCTAGAACTTTGTTTGTTTGGGTGGGTTTGATCCAGAACTGTGCGTGCCTAAGTAGTTTATCAAGAATTGTGTGTTTTTGTAGCTGTGCTCTTAAGTGTTTGAATACGAAGGTATCGCAGTAGGGGATTTCAGAAGCTGCTTCTCACTTTTCTTTTATCAACATTTGAATGGTTTGGGCGTCCCTTTAAAGGGGTGCTGGTGAAGGTCTCTCGATTCAAGGACACCAGAGTTACCCTCTCCATCCTATGATTAAACATGTTTGCCACCCATTTCTCAGGTTTACTAGTTTAGTACTTCTCCATGAATATACTGTAAATTAATAATAATAATACAATAATTGTTTGTTAATTATAAATATTTAATTGGTCAAACTTGATGGGTTGGTATTAAGGATTGTTGTAATATTTTTAAATTCCTCTTTTTTTTTTTTCTTCTTTAATGCCCAGATACCTGGGAAGTCTTTTTCAAAAAATAATTCAGACTTTTATTGTTGATGTTCGCATGTAGTAAACCGGGCTGTGGTTCGTACGTCAGTTTGCGTGCGGCCAGCAGTAACAGCCTGGTTGATCAGATCCTGATCCACCATGAGGCCTGGTCTCAGACCGAGCCGCGGGGCGTTGACCCCCGAAACCCTCTCCAGGTAAACTCCAGGTAGTCTTGCGCTTTGCTTCAGTGAAAACATCAGTCATCTGTTTTATATCAGTATTTTCGACGCGAATCTCTAAGCGTGAATTTTTAAAGTTCATTGTTATGATTAGCAGACTTAGGATCGAGCCTCCACCACTCCCTACACATAATGACCCACGGGGGTTTAATACCTCACAAAAATGTATAAAATAGATATATTAAACGCCTTAGTGAACTCCACATAGTGCGCAGTAGCAGGTGAAGCCTAGGCCGGGACTCCCGTTCATGACTGATTATGTTAAAAATTATGTGATTTTTTTCATGTTACTTTGAGTGTTTTCGCTCTTTAGTGTCTGTTTTTTTATGTAAGGATTGTCTGCACTCTCTCCTAGTTTATAGTTTTGGTGTTTCTAGAGTCTTCTATTCTTCTGTTTAGGTGAGGATTATCTATATGTACTTTCTAGTTTTCTAGTTATGGTGTTTCTGCAGTCTTCTGTTTTGGTGTTTCTGCAGTTTCCTTATTTCTAGTTATGGTGTTTCTACAGGTCTTGTCTTTACTTTTTTATGTCTTTCCTTTTTGTTTATGGCTGGATGAGTGATTCTGTTTCTGGCTGGTTGTGGCTGACTGCTTCTCCTGGCTTGTGAGTGACTGGTTCTCCTTGACTGGTTGTTTAGTTGGCTATGGCTGACTGGCTCTGTCTGGTTATCTGGCCTGCTGGCTGGTTCTCTGGCTGGTCCGTTTTAGCTCTGCCTGGCTACAGTTATCTGCTTTTCGTTCTTTTGGAATCTCAGAATTTTTCGTTGCAAAAAAAAATGCACTTGTATCGTCATAAATATACTACGATTGAACAGTTTATTTTATTAATGAGATGATTTCCGTCATTGTTCTTTCTTTACCGTCGTATACCATTGATCACATAACTGAAAACCCATAAAACTTGATGTGGAATGTTGCAGTATCACCAAGTTTAAAATATCAAGTATAGTACATGAAAATTATTTGGCACAGGAAAATTCTTCGTATCGAAAAATGCCAAAAAATGTTCAGCTTGATCTTCACTTCAATTGGGCGTTGATATGGCTGACTGTTACTGCAAAATCTTCATTAAACATGGAGAAATTTCTACAAGATTTGAGGGTTGTGTGATTTATGAAGATAAATTTAAATGTGACCTATTTTTATAATAAATAACAAAAAAGCACAATACCGTGACTGGAACAATACACAAATAACCCGCACATAGAAGAGAGGAGCTTACCACTACGTTTCGGTCGTCGGTGTAGTGTCACCTATTTTTCTTTTATGTTTAGCGTATGGTAGCTGCAGTTCTTCTCTGAAATCGAAGACTTACAAACTTATTTCGACTGCAGTCTATATTATCTCACCCAGAAATATTTAGGTGAATAATGAACACAAAAGTATTCAGCATTTCTTCTATCTTTCCGCAAGTAAGCGGCGGCGGCTTGCTTCTTGTTCAGCACGATGCTGTGGAATGTAAGTACTGTGGAACGTCTCTCAACACATTGATTCACTGTGCTCTCTTAGGTTAAGTGATAGCTTCTTTCATGTTCTCTCTCAGGTGTAAGTAATATCCTAGCTTCTTTTAGTGTTGTCTCTAGGGGTGTAAGTAATATCCTAGCTTTTTTAGTGTTGTCTCTAGGGGTGTAAGTAATATCCTAGCTTTTTTAGTGTTGTCTCTAGGGGTGTAAGTGATATCCTAGCTTTTTTAGTGTTGTCTCTAGGGGTATAAATGATATCCTACTTTCAGTGTGCTATCTGTTGTAGGTGATATCCTAGCTTCTTTCTGTGTTCTCTTGGGTGGGTGTAAGTGATGTCTTAGCTTCCTTCAGTATTATTTTACACACTATAGACAAAAATAACTCTCGACCTATGACTTAACATTATTTGTTGAGAGTAAACAGTTTCTCTCAGCCCACAAATTATATCAAGAGCCATCTAGTGAGAGCATGCATCTCTGATCCTATAAATTACATCGGCGCCATATATCAAGAATAAGCAGAATTTCCCTCATCCCTGCAAACTTCATGGACGCTTTATGTTTGTAAACACAGCGTATCTCACCCCATAACTTTCCTCAGTGCCATCTGTTGGGCACAAGTTGGAGCAAACACCGTTTGCTTCAGCGGCGTCCGTCAAGCAACAATGTAAATGTTTACATTACCACAATATGCTGCGCGTAAATCAACACTGTTCGCCACAACACGTGCTTTAGCGCATAATTAGAATGTAGGGATACTTGTTGGCTGTTACTTGCATGCTTATAAGAGTAAGGCCTGAAGGGTGTGACAGGGACAAAAGCTGACTGACAGGTAGCTGGTCTTGTCTGGCTGAGAGAAGGGCTTGTCTGACAGGGAGTAGGTCTTGTCTGGCTGAAAGAAGGGCTTGACTGATTGCCGGTAGGAAGAAGTGCATATCTAAGAGGGAGACATACTTGTCAGAGAAAAGGTATTGTTTTGTAGTGTTCATACATTGTGAAGACATTCTAGGCTCGACCGGAACTGTGGTGTTTGGTTGGAAGGTTAACTGGGTTTAAAACTTATCGACTAAACGAGAGCCGTTAAGGCTGAATATAAACTCCACTAATCAAAAAAACATTAATCAATACAATAGAGATTAACGTAAACACGTGTGTGTGTGTGTGTACCGTGCCGAATAGGTAAAACTTGCTATTTTGGCTTAAATAGCAACGCTCTTATTGCCGAATAAGGCAAGTGAAAATTTGTGTATGCAATAATTTCGCAAAAATTATTCTGAACCTAACGAAAAAAAATATATTACATTGTGTTTGTTTATTATAAAAATTACTGTAAACTTATCTAAAATATATTTAGTTGGATTAGGCTAAATTAAATTGCTCTTGTTATAATAAGGTTAGGTAAGTTTTCTAAGGTTCTTTTGGTACAAAATTATTAATTTTTACATTAACATAAATGAAAAAAAAATATCTTTAAACGTATAAGAGAAAATTTTAGAAAGGACTTAATTTTTAAATAAGTTCTTGGTAATTGATCAGTTTTACCTATTCGGCACGACATAATGTTAATGGTAACAGCTTGACAAAGCTCCTGGAGAGCGAAACGTTGTAGGTAATTCTACCAACATTAATACAGTACATGAGGAGAGGGTGGTGGGGGAATTTCTCTTACGTGTGCTTTTTTGTGTGATTTTTTCCAGTCACTGTGTTGTGACACTCTTTAACTGGAGAGCAAGTTATGTGTGGCGTCATTCCCCATTCGTAGCTCCAAAGATGGACGAGCAAACAATTCCACAAAACGTGGTTTTAATACAAATGATGTGCTTAAACAGCTGATGAAAACATTTTGTATTATAGGTAGTGTATTTTGTGAATATTAAAATGGTCTAAAATACCGACAGGTTGGTAAGTAACCAATATCAATGTATTTTGTATTTGAATGTTTAAAACAGTCTGTGACTTTTGGCAGCGTCCACTCCAACTTGTGCTTACCTGATACTCTACCTAGGAGACCTGTGGGGTGTAGTGGTGACCTGTGGTGACCTATTGTGGGGATGTATGGGTTGTAGTGGTGACCTGTGGTGAGGATGTATGGTGTGTAGTGGAGACCTGTGGTGTGTAGTGGAGACCTGTGGTGTGTAGTGGAGCCCTGTGGTGTGTAGTGGAGCCCTGTGGTGTGTAGTGGAGCCCTGTGGTGTGTAGTGGAGCCCTGTGGTGTGTAGTGGAGACCTGTGGTGTGTAGTGGAGACCTGTGGTGTGTAGTGGAGACCTGTGGTGTGTAGTGGAGACCTGTGGTGTGTAGTGGAGCCCTGTGGTGTATAGTGGAGACCTGTGGTGTGTAGTGGAGACCTGTGGTGTGTAGTGGAGACCTGTGGTGTGTAGTGGAGACCTGTGGTGTGTAGTGGAGACCTGTGGTGTGTAGTGGAGACCTGTGGTGTGTAGTGGAGACCTGTGGTGTGTAGTGGAGACCTGTGGTGTGTAGTGGAGACCTGTGGTGTGTAGTGGAGACCTGTGGTGTGTAGTGGAGACCTGTGGTGTGTAGTGGAGACCTGTGGTGTGTAGTGGAGACCTGTGGTGTGTAGTGGAGACCTGTGGTGTGTAGTGGAGACCTGTGGTGTGTAGTGGAGACCTGTGGTGTGTAGTGGAGACCTGTGGTGTGTAGTGGTGACCTGTGGTGTGTAGTGGTGACCTATGGTGGGGATGTATGGGGTGTAGTGGTGACCTATGGTGGGGATGTATGGGGTGTAGTGGTGACCTATGGTGGGGATGTATGGGGTGTAGTGGTGACCTATGGTGGGGATGTATGGGGTGTAGTGGTGACCTATGGTGGGGATGTATGGGGTGTAGTGGTGACCTATGGTGGGGATGTATAGGGTGTAGTGGTGACCTATGGTGGGGATGTATAGGGTGTAGTGGTGACCTATGGTGGGGATGTATGGGGTGTAGTGGTGACCTATGGTGGGGATGTATGGGGTGTAGTGGTGACCTATGAGTGAAAGATAAATGCTCCCCTACCTCTCCAGCCCTAGCGTCAGCTTCCTAACTCACTAGGCCTTACTAATTATTTGTATTTATCACCAAGCATTGATATATATGCGCTACATAACTATCCATCGAGTCACTTCACTTTATAACCTAAGGTTGCCACCGTCTGTATCCAAGTACACACGCCTGTGACGTGTGATGATCTGTGAGGTGTGACTTGTGGGTTGCCGTGGTGCCTGTGGGGTGGGGTGGTGACCTATGGGTTGTGGTGGTGACCTATGGGGTTGTGGTGGTGAGCTGTGTAGTGAGGTGACTGAGGTGGAGGTGAGGGTCGTGGTGGAGGTGCTGCGGGTGCATGCGCTGGGCAATACAAATAAGAGCTTCCTCCTAGCAGACACAAATAGACTACGAGAGGCGAGGTCATGGGGAAAAATGCCTCGGCCTTCTTCCTTAATCTCACCTCTCTGCTTGTTTACAATTGTTCACTTTTTTGAGAATTTGTATTGTGTGTTTTGCAGCAGAATATTGTTTGGTTCTGCAGACCCTCTTAAGTATGATTTGAGTTGATGCTTGGCTCTCCGGAGCCTTTGAGGCTGTCAGGTAAATCATGCGGCCGTATGGCCACGACTCTCAACGCATGCATGAATAAAGACAACAAAAGGAAGTCTTAATTGTATATGATGTTTAGGGAGCAGCCTCATGCAACCTAAGAGCTGCTGACGGATATTGAAGTAGCCAGGCTTAGGCTTGTTTACAAATATACAGTATATTTGGGAGTTTAACATATACACCAGGATCAAACTAAATGTTTAGTATGCAACCAGATTATGTCCACTTTCTTGAGCACTACGTGTCTGATTATTCACTTACTGAGGTATATGAAGATTGTACACTAATCTGTATATGGTAAGGCATTTTATTAGTGGACATGAAATAACTAATTCTAAAAAGGTATCCCAAATTTACTTGCAGCAGATAAATGTATACACATATTTGTTGGAAAATATACAATGGATGCTAGTATACTCCCTCTAACAGTCTACGTGAAGCATATATTAGCTTCCTTAGCAACAATTATAAAAAAAGTTGTGGCATTTTCATTCAGATTCAAAAACTGCTGTCATTATTTTTTTTGTTAACTGCTGATACTGAAGGAATGACAATTTTGCACTGACTCTGGGACCTCTGGCGGAAAGTTCGAGTGAGAAACTTGAGTGGCGTAGCTGTGATGTTCGCACACACATTACTACCACTTGTATAAATATACCTTGCTACTACTGCACCTGTTGCCACCTTCCTCTTGTGTATTTAAACTGTTGACTGGTTTACCTGCGCCGGACTGTTGGTCATTGGCGGCTTAATCAAGGCCACAGTGAAGTAAATAGAATTGCTGCGTAGGAAACATCGATTTGTGTGTGCTTTCCTAATTGTTATTGAGGGTTGACCGCCAGCTCCTGGCCGCGTTTTTTAACTGCTAATCGTCCGTTGTGATGCACATGGAATCTTGTATTTATGTTTGAATTCGACTAGAGTTGCCCTCCAGTACCTCTAGCGCTGCCCACTTGCTCATCACCCGCGAGCTGAAGTTAATTATAGTGGCTCATTTAGGCATTTGTTTGTTTCCTCTATTTCTGATTCCACCAGTTTGTCTTATCTTTATTCATTTTACCGATGTCTCTGAGTATCTTACATATTACGATTATGTTTCATTTGATCTCTTTTTTTTTTTTTCATCTTTTTAAAATTTGAGTTCTTTAAAGTTTCTAACCTCTGGATCTAGTCTTTTGTTAAATCTCGGAAATTTTTTAAACTTTCCTACTTGCTTGTGGTGATGTGGTTTCCATATTGGTTCTTCATATTCAAATAGGTTAATAAAAGTCATTTTGTTTATGATAGTGTCGCATATACAAGTGACGTTGTCCTGTTTGTAATTAACAGTTGCCTCCCTTCAGTTTATAAGGCAGTAGTAGCCGCCTTTCTCTCTCCCTTCCTTAAGGAACACTTTAAAAAAATCTTGTAGTAGCCTCATTGATGCCCCAACCATGTTTTCCAGTTTGTAAATTGATCACCTGTGGGTCCTAGTAAAGGCTTATATGCAGTTTAGCTATGTTAAGTAAATCACTTGTCTGCCATAGAAATCTATTAGGTTGGTGAACTATCTTTGGTCTCATTCTGTTGGTCCTGTATGAAGCCTCTTTTCTCCAGGTGGTTTCTGATTATTGTAATTTCAGTGTTACAGGGTTTACTAAACTTTCAGGTACACTAAACCACATTTGGAGCTTTTTCAGTTGCCTGGTCTTTCTCCTGTCTGCACTGAGGTATTACGGGTCATAATCATCATAAGCATCAATCTCTCTCTCTCTCTCTCTTTTTTTTTTTTCTCTCTCTCTTCTCTCTCTCTCTCTCTCTCTCTCTCTCTCTCTCTCTCTCTCTCTCTCTCTCTCTCTCTTCTCTTTCTTTCTCTTTCTTTCTTTCTCTTTCTTTCTCTTTATATTTCTTTCTATTTCTTTCTCTTTCTCTCTCTCTCTCTCCTTCCTAGGCAAGATCTTTTCCGGTCATATTTTATTTTTTTCGCATGTTTTTTTTTTGAAGTGTGTTTATTTTTTACCCCTTCTATCAACACTGTCCAGTATTCCTTGGGGTTGCGCCCCCCTATTTTGAGTCCAGCTCTTGTTCTTGTTCAGTTTTTAAAATCTCTCGAATCTTTAATTGATTTCTTCGTATTCATTATCTCAGAGGATTTCTATCATTTGGAAAATACAGTAAGGCAAAGACCAGGAAAATATGACAGGGTGGATTATAAGAACTTTCATAACAAGAAAAGCAACACTAATAATAGTACTTTAATACTGTTCTGTGCTGCTTAAAATGCCTTTCAAGCTGCGAGAGAGAAGAGAGCTGCAAAATGTATGGTCGTATACTGCTCGCATAGACTCGATAAAACATCGAAACTATTGGGAACGCCGCGAAGCACATAGATTATTCTCTCTTGAACGAAGAAGAGAGCGATACCTGATAATATACAGTATATATGGAAGATATACGAGGGCCTGGTCCCTAACCTGCACACTACTTTAACAAATGGAGTGAAATACTGTATATGAAAGAAAGTATAAACCCAGTGAAGAGCAGGGTAGCCATGGGTACAATTCGTGTCAACATCCGTGGCACTAGACTCCAACGTTCTATAAGCAGATACCAGAAAATTGCCACAACAAACATAGGAGATAACTTCCTTTTATAAGTGCCTGATCAGCCAGATTGTGATGGTTATGTGAATTTGCGGGCCCAAAAAGCGTTACCTCGCTCAAGAATTCCCATACTTTCGGAGGTTTCTTACAAGCATGTGTGTTCGGTCAACGGCGTGTTTTGCTCGCTATGATCCTCATCAAACAATGGTCGCAATGTGACAAACATGGTTATTTCTCACCAGCTCTCTTTCCTCTTTTTACCTTGCTTGTCCATTTATCTTATTTAATTTTTTCCCAGTTTTCCAATATTTTTCTTTTACATAAGCCAGTTTACTATAAGCACAAAATTAGCAAACACTTGCTGCTCTCTCTCTCTCTCTCTCGCCGGGTTGAATTTACGGGGTATTATTCACAGCTTCTGATGGCGCTTAAGGCCTGTCATACCTTCTCTAGGAGCTGTGTATAGAGTTTTCTCCTGCCACTTCCTCATCTAGCGTTTCCACTTACATACCACCTGACACTAATTTTTTTTTTAATTTACCTGTAGGTCATCTATGTATACAGCCTCGTTTAGATTTCTGTTGGCGGCCGCTGCTTGGAGTCCATACCTGATTAAGGTAGGTTCAGAAGGTCTGCAATTAGATTTGGAATAGAGCTGACTGGAATGTGGTTGAAGGACCTGAACTTTGTTAGTAAAGAGGAAATACATAATTACAATGCAAAAAAATATTTGAAGAAACTGACACCTGCGGACGCTGAAGACAAAGATTAGTCAGAGAGATGTTAGGAAGTAGTTTTTTATTCTGAGAATGGTAGAAAAATGGAATGAATTGGATGAAGAAGTGGTGAAAGCAAACTGAATATATCGTATATAGATTCAAGAATATGTGTGATAAGGTTCAAGAAGCCAGAAATCAGAAATAGTTTAAAAAGAAGGATCAGGCGCTGAGAATCGACCTTCGAAAATGCAAATTGGTAACTACGCGTACGTCTGTACACTCGCCGCATGGTTAATTTTGCAGGGGTCGATTTATATAGGTCCTGGCCCTGCCTTTTAACTATTATCGACCGAATTTACTGACTCCTGGCCTCCAAGACTCGATCATACCTTCTCTTGAAGTTATAGTATGTACCTCACAACTCGTTAGTGTTGCTATCCTCAGACTTTAAAAGTACTTCCTGACATCTCTCTGGCATAATTATCTGGATATTGGGGTGTCATTTAAGTCCCCGGGTCCCTCTGGTTCCCCTCTCCTCCCATCTCAAACTGCCTGTTCTTTATGTACTATTTAGTCTCATTATTTTTTATGTCATCTTGTTTCCCTGGTTCACTTTTAAGGTCGTTGAGTTCCTTAAGTCTCCTCTCATTGTCCATCTTCCACACCTCTGGTAACAGTCTCGTTGAGAACCTTTGGATCTTCTCGAGTATTATCACATACATGAGCCATGCTGGCTCCACGTACTCTAAAATGGACTTCTTGTTTGTTAATGTTTCTGAACGAATTCCCTACTTTAAATACTTGCACTTATGCCAGTGAGGTTATACAGTTTATATGTACTTCTGTTCATAGGTTTATTGTGTTGCTGCTGCCACACAAGTCTGTGCGTGTTGACACGTACACACACAGTCGTCTCTGTTTCAGTCCTAAGGTGATGAGTGAGTGGGACGCACTGGATGAAGTAGTCTGAGAAGTAAACTCTATACACAGCTTCAAGAATAGAAGTAATCAGGCCCTGTATGTTGGAAACTAGTAAAACTGGTGATAAAAGTTAAGAGGCAGGGCCAGGAACTATGACTTTACTTCAGCAAATACAACTGGGTGATGAATAGAATAAAGGTATATAATACCGACAAGTTGATGAATCAGATATAAGTGCAGCATCTGAGTATATTAAAGTGACGTTTCGCCCGCACGGCAGACTTAAACATCCTGCTGTAGAGGCGAAACATCTCTCAAGTAATGATGCCCATATGTTGCATTTGTCTTACTCATCACAACTAGGTGAGTCTCAGAGTGGCAAGGTAGTGGAATGAGTTAGATGAGGAAGTGGCTGAGGCAAACTTCATTCACCTTTTCAGTTGTTGTGTATGACAAGCCCAAGAGTCTAGGAACCACGAGAGCCAGTCGCTAGTAGTAAGAGGCGGAATTAGGTGGCGAGTCTCTGTCCCTGCAGGCACAAATAGATGATTACACACACACATACTACAACATTCCTGCATTCTAGCCCTGACATAGTTTTCATGGTGACAGTTATACAATTATTTTGTGTGCCTAGGAATGTGTTGCTCTTCCTACATGGCACTTGTTTCGTGTCACGTTGCCAAGTTGTCTTCAGTTTGATCACTGGTTTACGGAGGCACTTCAGTGAACGCTCTTTTATACAGAGGATTTAACTTGTCTGATTATGAATATTTACACACATTAAGTGAGGCTGTTGAAGAAGACAATGTTTCTTAAGGTTTCCTCGTGATAATCAACACGATAGTTGTGAGTGAACATAATTTCGAGTAAAGCCGCACATACGTCTGGCCAGTTTTTAAAGGTTCTAATACCCTCACAGCCCGGCCTAA
>WNWK01000415.1:272500-280000 GCA_009830355.1 Cherax destructor | reverse complement strand
GTAACTCATTGTGTCTTGTTTACATTGTTGTAGTGTCTCGGTTCTTGTTCTCGTCATAAGGCTCTCAGATCCCTAATGTTTTATTATACAGACAAAAAAAATCAGGAGCTTGTTTATTTCCTTCTCAGATGTGTAAAGGTTTACTGCATTGTATATCAGCCCTGATGATGACCTGGGCTCAGCATTTCATTGAGTTTCGGTACCTCTAGCGTCTGTGAGTCCTCAGTTTGTCTTCAGTCAAATTATTTGGTCCTTTTGAATTTGAAGCAGTTTTAGCGAATTTTTTGGCGGTTGCTTTTTGTCTATTTGGGCATTCTATCATGAGAGAGAGAGAGAGAGAGAGGAGAGAGAGAGAGGGGGGGGGGAGGGAAGAGATAAAGGTCACCCATGTCAGAAAGACTTGATGTTAGCTGGAGTTCTCTGGTGGTACAGGAAGTAGTGGAGGTGGCGGTCGCCACGGTAATGTGTTGATTGTGGCACCCTGGCACCATCTCCTCCACCGCTTGTCACCACCTGGTGTGACCTAGTCTAACCTGGCATCTTAGCCAGCTTCTTACACCACTAAGTGTGACCCGGTATAACTTGTCCTGACATGTCACGATCGGGTATGTCCTCGTATCACTTCTCCGCGTCTAGGTGATGATAGATACCCAGTGAGGACGGGGTATGTCCAGGCAGTGATGGGGTATGTCCAGGCAGTGATGGGGTTATGTCCAGGCAGTGATGGGGTTATGTCCAGGCAGTGATGGGGTATGTCCAGGCAGTGATGGAGTATGTCCAGGCAGTGATGGGGTTATGTCCAGGCAGTGATGGGGTATGTCCAGGCAGTGATGGGGTATGTCCAGGCAGTGATGGGGTTATGTCCAGGCAGTGATGGGGTTATGTCCAGGCAGTGATGGGGTATGTCCAGGCAGTGATGGGGTATGTCCAGGCAGTGATGGGGTTATGTCCAGGCAGTGATGGGGTATGTCCAGGCAGTGATGACTCTTGAATTCTCGGGTGTTTGATGCTCACGTTTTGACCAAGTATTATGGAGTCTTAATATTTGTCAAGTGTATAGATAATGAGAGTAATGTTTGTATAAGAAGAGATAGCGAGGTCATTCACTACTACTGTGTAAGATAGCGAGGTCATTCACTACTACTGTGTAAGATAGCGAGGTCATTCACTACTACTGTGTAAGATAGCGAGGTCATTCATTATTACTGTGTAAGATAGCGAGGTCATTCACTACTACTGTGTAAGATAGCGAGGTCATTCACTACTACTGTGTAAGATAGCGAGGTCATTCACTACTACTGTGTAAGATAGCGAGGTCATTCACTACTACTGTGTAAGATAGCGAGGTCATTCATTATTACTGTGTAAGATAGCGAGGTCATTCACTACTACTGTGTAAGATAGCGAGGTTATTCACTACTACTGTGTAAGATAGCGAGGTTATTCACTACTACTGTGTAAGATAGCGAGGTTATTCACTACTACTGTGTAAGATAGCGAGGTCATTCACTACTACTGTGTAAGATAGCGAGGTCATTCACTACTACTGTGTAAGATAGCGAGGTTATTCACTACTACTGTGTAAGATAGCGAGGTCATTCACTACTACTGTGTAAGATAGCGAGGTTATTCACTACTACTGTGTAAGATAGCGAGGTTATTCACTACTACTGTGTAAGATAGCGAGGTTATTCACTACTACTGTGTAAGATAGCGAGGTTATTCACTACTACTGTGTAAGATAGCGAGGTTATTCACTACTACTGTGTAAGATAGCGAGGTTATTCACTACTACTGTGTAAGATAGCGAGGTTATTCACTACTACTGTGTAAGATAGCGAGGTTATTCACTACTACTGTGTAAGATAGCGAGGTCATTCACTAGTATGTAAGTTTTCATTGGGACACAACTTTGCAAGTTAGACGTGAAACAAAATCGTTCCTAGATGTGTTTATTCTTGCCTGTTGGTACCATTCATGTCTTGACGGTTTCAGTTTTTTTGGGGGGGAGTTCTATCTGGTTTGTGAAGGTGGCTCTCCGTGTGCGCGCCCTGCCTAAAAGACGAGAATGGAGCCTCCACTTGTGCTAATTTTCCCAAATGGACGAAGGATCGAGCCTTTGCTGCTTCTACTGATAATGAGGGGCTTTTAGTCCAAGAAATTTGAGTTACCCTCCTTTTCTAATCAAACTTATTACCTCCCCTAGTCCATTTCCTCAGGTGCTCTATGACCCTTACATTTTTAACTGTTACACATTAATTTATTAATGTAACTAGAGTGATGTACACAACAACTGGTCCGTGTCAGTAAAGGGATGGTCTTCACTGGCAGCCTCGCACCGGCTCTCACAATTTATGTACTCAAAATTAAGTAACATCCTCAGTGTGTCGCTACTCTATTATATATGATACTTGTGTATTGTCTTTCAGACACATCTCTCGATGTTGACTCCCATAGTAACGATGGTTCACTCGGTGTAAATTAACCGTTGCAATATTTCGACAAAAATCAATGTGAAACTTCGTAAAATTAATGTAACTGATGTTAAATAATAGTAAATTTATTCACTGATAAGGTAAATTTGGCAGAGTAAACTAAAGTATGTTTAGGTTAATTTTGTGAAGGTTAAGCGAAGCTAAGAAATTACTCCTGGCGGAAAACTAAAATATTTTATATCTTGTTTATTAACAAAATATATCTTCTGATGAATAAGAGAAAAAAATTCGAAAGATCTGTTATATGGCAGTTCAGGTTATTTGTGACAGTGTTGTCAAGGAGTGTAACATTAACACTGATAGAAGAAAAGGTAGTTCTGGAAGTGGTGGCGGGAGAGCCAGGGTCTGGAATTAGCAAGAAACGTACCAGGAAATACCTGTGTGTTGCTCTCTGACTGCTATCATAAGTAGTCAAGTATCTCTTTGCACTCACCAAAGTTAAGTCCTCACTGCGCTCTTTTGATAAACTTTGATGAGTTTCGAGAGTTTTTGTACTCCCAGAGCCCGGCTTTGCGCCAGGCTCAAACATACAACATTGAAGGCCAACATAGCAACATAATAAATTATCATGGCCATTATTTAAAAAAAAATGCGCATCACACACACTTCACAAGGTGAAGGTTAATTTGGCTGGAATATGGGCTGTTTACACAGCCTTTATTGTGGCAGTGTCTAGTGCGGGATGTGCATCACACAGCTCCAACCAGAATACTTTCCTGGGTAAGAAGAACTGAAGAAGCCATTCGTGGCGTAATGTTTCCACAGTAAAGTATCCTAGTGCTGCGCATGACTTCACAATACTGGCAGCAGGACAGGGTTGAGCTGAGCTAGTTGCCATGTTAGTTTTTATCCTCGGTATAATCAGAGAGGTTTACACATTACCTTCTCACGCCAAGCCGTCATTAACGTTGAATTTTGGTCTCGCCTTAAATAATGCAGAAATTGACGTTGTCTAGATGAAGAATTAATATAGGGAGGACGGTTCCTCACACGTACACTTTGTGCATGCAGTTAGTTAGTTACCATTTTGTCCTAGGCACATGTCGATTAGACACTAGGCCTGTTGTATGTATGTATGTATGTGTGTGTGTGTGTGTGTGTAACGAAACAATTCGAAATGTTTCGGCCCCGCCGGGAATTGAACCCGGGCCCTCCGTGCGTGAAGCAAAAACGCTAGCCACCATGCCATCGGGGGCAGTGGATCACTGTGCATGCAGTGGTGGGTCAACATATGACAGAGCCGTGTAAGGAAACACTTTGTTTCCTGACAAATCTCAAATAACCTAACTAGGGTGGCAGTGTGAGGAGGTAGTGTGGCAGGGTGAGGGGAGGGGGGGGGACGGAAGAAGAGATACAGGGAGAGATGAAACGAAAAAGGAGGAGAAATAAAAGAAGGAAGATAAAGAGAGAGGAGAAAGGGATAAAAGCTAAAGGCAGGAAAGAGATGAGGTGGGAGGGAAAGGTGATGGATGAGATAGAGAGGGGAGAAACAAAATTAAGGGGTGGGTGAAAGAGAGAGGGTGAGTGTGGAGGAGGAGAGAAAGAGAAGGAAGAGGAAGGACTGGAAGAGGTTAAATGATAATGGTTCACTCTCACCACAGTAATAGTGTTCTCATCTGCGCACGCGTTCCTGCACGCTAACGTGCACTTACAACTGCACGCAAGCGTTCGTGAACGCTCACGTATACATATTTACATGCTGACGTTAGTAAATGCGCACGTATACATATTTACATTCTGACGTTCGTGAACGCCACGTACATATATTTGCGTGCAGACGTTCTTGAACGCGTAGGTACACATTCGCACGCACACTGTATAGTTTCACTTTTATTATAAATTAATTTAACAGTTAACTTTACTGATGTTGACGTCTCTTGTAAGTGCTCATGTTATTGTTATTATTATTATTGTTGTTATTCTCAAACATGCGTTACATAAATATGTAAACACACACACACACACACACACACACACACACACACACACACACACACACGAGCTATGAATCGACCCCTGCAACCACAACTAGGTGAGTACACACACAGTCTAGCATGCACGCAAACTCTTTCGGGTTGCTGCCCTTAAAACAGGCAAGCGGGTGTGTAGGCCAGGAACATTTTCGCTGCCCCAGATGTGTGTACTCACCTAGTTGTGGTTGCAGGGGTCGATTCATAGCTCCTGGCCCCGCCTCTTCACTGGTCGCTACTGGGTCACTGTGTGTGTGTACTCACCTAGTTGTGGTTGCAGGGGTCGAGTCATAGCTCCTGGCCCCGCCTCTTCACTGGCCGCTACTGGGTCACACTCCCTGCGCCGTGAGCTTTATCATACCTCTTTTAAAGCTATGTATGGAACCTGCCTCCACTACATCGCTCCCCAAACTATTCCACTTCCCGACAACTCTGTGACTGAAGAAATACTTCTTAACATAGCTGTGATTCATCTGAGAGTCTTCAACTTCCAACTGTGTCCCCTTGTTGCTGTGTCCCATCTCTGGAATATTCTGTCTCTGTCCACCTCGTCAGTTCCTCTCAGTATTTTATACGTCGTTATCATGTCCCCCCCTATCTCTCCTGTCCTCCAGTGTCGTCAGGTCGATTTCCCTTAACCTGTGTGTGTGTGCGCGCGCGCGCGCACACGTGTGTGTTCGCGTGTGTGCGTGCGCGTGTGTGTACAGGATTGACTCCCGGAAGTAGGCGAGTGTCCAACACACAGGTGGTGGTGGTAGTGTAGTTGTTGGTGGTAATGGTAGTGTAGATGGTGGTGGTAAGGCTAGTGTAGATGGTGGTGGTGGTAATGGTAGTGTAGATGGTGGTGGTAATGGTAGTGTAGATGGTGGTGGTAATGGTAGTGTAGATGGTGGTGGTAATGGTAGTGTAGATGGTGGTGGTAATGGTAGTGTAGATGGTGGTGGTAATGGTAGTGTAGATGGTGGTGGTTATAGTGTGGTGGTAGATGGTGGTGGTAATGGTGTAGATGGTGGTGGTAATGGTAGTGTAGATGGTGGTGGTAATGGTAGTGTAGATGGTGGTGGTAATGGTAGTGTAGATGGTGGTGGTAATGGTAGTGTAGATGGTGGTGGTAATGGTAGTGTAGATGTTGGTGGTAATGGTAGTGTAGATGGGATGGTAGGTGGTAATGGTAGTGTAGATGGTGGTGGTAATGGAGTGTAGATGTGTGGTGAGTAATGGTAGTGTAGATGGTGGTGGTAATGGTAGCGTAGATGGTGGTGGTAATGGTAGTGTAGATGGTGGTGGTAATGGTAGTGTAGATGGTGGTGGTAATGGTAGTGTAGATGGTGGTGGTAATGGTAGTGTAGATGGTGGTGGTAATGGTAGTGTAGATGGTGGTGGTAATGGTAGTGTAGATGGTGGTAATGGAGTGGATGGTGGTGGAATGGTAGTGTAGATGGTGGTGGTAATGGTAGTGTAGATGGTGGTGGTAATGGTAGTGTAGATGGTGGTGGTAATGGTAGTGTAGATGGTGGTGGTAATGGTAGTGTAGATGATGGTGGTAATGATAGTGTAGATGGTGGTAGTGTAGTGGTGGTGGTAATGGTAGTGTAGATGGTGGTGGTAATGGTAGTGTAGATGGTGGTGGTAATGGTTGTGTAAATGGTGGTGGTAACGGTAGTGTAGTGGTGGTAATGGTAATGTAGATGGTGGTGGTAATGGTAATGTAGATGGTGGTGGTAATGGTAGTGTGGATGATGGTGGTAATGGTAGTGTAGATAGGGGTGGTAATGGTAGTGTAGATAGGGGTGGTAATGGTAGTGTAGTAGTGGTGGTAATGGTAGTCTAGATGGTTGTGGTAATGTAGTAGTGGTGGTAATGGTAGTGTAGATGGTAGGTGGTAGAAGGATAAGGTAGAAAAGAAGAATGTTAGGGGAAATATAGAAGAATATAGCGAGGGTCAAGGCAGAGAGAGACTGGTAGGAAAACACAGGAAGACTAATTGAGAGAGAAAAGTAAGGTAGACAGAGAGAATGGTTGGGAAGTATTGGTAGATGGGCAAGGGAAAACGATAGAAAAACGGGAGGAGGGAAAAACAGAGATATGTAATGAGAATAATGAAGGAAGAAAAACACACACAAGGTGACGGCAATAAGACAAAAGAGAGAGGGGTGGGTAGATTGCATTTTCTTGGACTGTAAGAAGGCATTTGACACAGTTCCACACAAGAGATTAGTGCGAAAATTGGAGGACCAGGCAGGAATAACAGGGAAGGCATTACAATGGATCAGAACGCGGGAGCCAGGAGGGAGGGAGGGAGATATGAAGGAAGAAAACAACTAGACAGTCACCTCCCACACGTTGCATCACGACGTAAACAACTAGACAGTCACCTCCCACACGTTGCATCACGACGTAAACAAACTCGACACAATATTTACTCTTCTCCCCCTTCACCACTTTTCCCCCTCTTCTTATTTATGTCATTTTTTTTTAGTCAGAGTGGCTAAAATGCCCGAATATTCTTAAGAGCTATGGGATCCTCGATTTTCCCAATGAGTTTTTATTCAGCTCTTTCAGAAAACTGAGTACTTATTTTTCCCGCGAGTCGAGGGATCTAATGGATGAGAAATATTGCACAAAGTACCGTTATATTATTTTTGGGGACCCCTTGAAGCTGGCACCACCACCACCAATTTTCTGATCTGCTGTATGGATAGGTTTCTCTAATACTAGAAGTGTGTGTGTGTGTGTGTGTACTCACCTAGTTGTACTCACCTAGTTGTGGTTGCAGGGGTCGAGACATAGCTCCTGGCCCCGCCTCTTCACTGGCCGCTACTGGGTCACTCTCCCTGCGCCATGAGCTTTATCATACCTCTTCTTAAAGCTGTGTATGGAACCTGCCTCCACTACATCGCTTCTCAAGCTATTCCACTTCCCGACTACTCTGTGACTGAAGAAATACTTCCTAACATCCCTGTGATTCATCTGAGTCTTCAACTTCCAACTGTGTCCCCTTGTTGCTGTGTCCCATCTTTGGAACATTCTGTCTC
>WNWK01000415.1:152500-267500 GCA_009830355.1 Cherax destructor | reverse complement strand
TGGCTTTGAGAGCTTTATCGTACCCCTTCTTAAAGCTATACATGAATCCTGCCTCTACCACTTAATTCTCCGGATCGTTCCATGTCCTTACTAAGGCTGAAGAAATACTTCCTAACGTCCCTGTGACTCATCAAAGTTTTCAGTTTCCAGCTGTGCTCTTGTGTTCCTATTTCCCGCCTCTCAAACAATTTGTCCCTGTCCACCCTATCAATTCTCTTAGTATTTTGTAGCTTATCATATCACCCCAAGTCTTTCTTTCCTCTGATGTCAGCAGATTGAGTTTTCTTAACCTTTCCTCATTGGACATACCCCATAGTTCTAGTCTTAGATTTGCCAGACGTTATTTGGTTGATCTGCGCCTCAGGAGATATGCTTGGTACAGTACTCACCTCAAGGTCCTCCTTGAGTGAGGTTTGCAGCCTTTTATCCCCCGAGCCTGTATTCTGGAGTTAAATTCAGTAGACACTTACCAGACCAGACCTGAAGCCTGTTCAAATCCATATGTAGCCTTTCATGGGCGACGTGTGCTTGTATGTATTCTCATGAGTTTCGCATCATCTACGAAGAGGGATACCTCTGACTTTATCCCTTCTGTCATGTTCGTGTATACAAGAAATAGTACCGGTGCTGGTGTGTGTGTGTGTGTGTGTGTGTGTACTCACCTAGTTGTGGTTGCAGGGGTCGAGTCATAGCTCCGGTGTGTGTGTGTGTGTGTGTGTGTGTGTGAGAGAGAGAGAAAAAAATGCACATACTTACATAAATTCATACGCACACATAAACACATGTATACATTTTTGTATTTTACTGCACTGGAATTTTATCACCCTCTACTGTGCATTTCTTAGATTGTATAGCGACCGAAATACAACTAGTTTTAGAAGTAACTATTTTATGAGTTATCCTATATTCTAACATCTAAACAAGTTTGTTCTCTACCGTCCTTACTGCTGCTACCCATTGTTTATCAAACTTACCCTTACGTTATCTAATATAAGTTTAAAGTTTTGCACAATTTAGCAGCGACTCCTTCGGCTGTATTAGTTATACTGTGTGTGTGTGTGTGTGTGTATGTGTGTGTGTTTGTGTATTAAAATCAACAAGTCAGTCAACACTTGACAAAGTGACAGGATTCACGCCAGGTTAATTCTGCTTGGGATCATTTTTCACCTTCAATCACTTGTCTCGCTGCTGGAATTTCACATTCACACTGTTGACTACATTACAACAAACATAAAAAACGTTTTCATTCAGCCGCTTCATATCCATACAAACTGCAGTCAAATCAAGTTAAAAGCCATAAATTCCATGATGGCGTGTATATTTTTCAATTAGGCCAGCGAGTGTGGCGGCGTGGCCGGCGGTCTCACCCAGGCTCGTCCAATTACACACATTTACATAGAACCTGATTGTGATTCCCGTTGTGGGTGACTGGTTGCCAGCGCATCTAAGGTAGGAGAAAAAAGGGACCTCAGGGATAGACGGAGGAAAAGGATGGAAGATCTGGGAAGATGGAGGAGGGTTTGGAGAGGGAGAATGTGTGTAGGTGTGTATATTCACCTATTTATGGTTGCAGGGGTCGATTCACAGCTCCTGGTCCCGCCTCTTCGCTGATTGCTACTAGGTCCACTGTGTGTGTGGACTGTTATGCTTTCTATGCATGTTTTTGTGTGTGCTTGTTCGTCCGTGTTTTTTACCTTTGGTGTTTTTTCCAGTATACTTGCATCTACGTTTTCCTTGCTAGGAGCACAGTGTGCTCTCGTAGGAAACTGAGTCATACATCACTGGGTCATAAGAGATAGGTCACTATGTCATAGTTCAGTTATAGGTAACTGAGTCATAGGTCACAGTCCTAGATCACTGGGTCATAGGTCACAGTCCTAGATCACTGGGTCATAGGTCAGTCATAGGTCACAGTTCTATATCACTGGATCATAGTCGTAGACCACAGGGTCACAGGTCAGTCATAGGTTGTTAGAGTAACAGCCTGTCCCTATTCACTATCACTATTCTCTGAGTATTCTACAAGTCATCTTAGGTTTATGTCTATGCAAATTACTATATAAGACAGTTGTAAAAAATTATTCTTGCATATATGCTCATGGTCATGTCTTGTATGGTTCCACTCTTCCAGTGATGGTGGGTGAGAACACTAAGTCTTGTCTATCACTCTGTTCCAGTACCAATCTCTTTGTGATTCTTTGAGTCTTTTGTGGTTGCTTTGTATGTTTGATCTGGCGGAAGCTCCATTACTACACTGCATGTTTGTACCTGCTAGTGGTGTGTGCACCTGAGGGATGTGTACCTGTGTAGACATTTACAAGTAAAGTGTGTAAACGTGTATGTGTGTGTGTTTCTTCGTGCAAGGTTTCTTGTGTGTGTATTTCTCCAGGAGGTGGCAGCACTGGGGTGTGCTGGCAGTTGTGCCCAGGAACTTGCCACCATTTATCCAGGACACACTTTACTGCCTGCCAGACCTGTCCGTGTCACAGATCACACACCATCCTTGTTGCTGTTGCTCTACACTGCTCTGAAAATAACTTACCATACCTCTGCAACACCCTCCCCCCGTCCACCACCCACGCACCTGTCGCCCCGCAGTAGTGTGCGACAGGTAGCGTCAGAGGTTGTTTTCCTTGTTGATCCCAGCCCTTGGACGAATTATGCACCTCCGCATTTGTTTTAGGGAACAATGATTTTTGGGTGGATAATAAAGCTAGCTAGCTAATCGCTGCCATGTGTCCTTAGATGAAAAAATGACAAATGTGGTATAATTCGATCCGTTATTGACAACGTTACCCCCACACATTGGGTTTTATCAAGTCACAAACATTGGCAATAAAGTCTCTCATTATACTGCATTTGTCATTTCCATCGTGTCGGTATTGTATACCATTTCTCTCCATGTGTGCTTAGAGTTAGGAATTTCATTCTTTTTGCACTTTGCTGTCGGCAATCTTGGTAGAAATATAAAAGAATTCTCCGCTTTGGTTACGTCGAAGTTTGAATTTATTTTTCCCCTTAACATTATCTGTGGCCAGTATAGCTGCATCACCCCTGAATCTTGCAGTTTGTAAAGCATTATGAATATGGTTTGGTCTGCGACTCATGGACTGTAATTTGTTTTATTTATATTTTGTACACGATAGCTGACATTTGACGGTAGGTTAAGCACGATAACAGCAATTGTTATTAATAATAACAGTATTAAGTTTTTGACAACTGGTAATGATAAAAGCTTATTTTTAATATTAAATTTTTTTTAGGTGCTTAATAACCACTCAATTCTAGTGTTTTGTAAATTATACAATGTAAACAGTATACGCTAGTAGAGCAGCTGTGAGGGAAAACAATCAGCATTGTACACAAGCAGAGCAGGTGAAAGGAAGGAGACGCAGCAAAAAAAATATATACGTATATATAAAGCAAAAAATATCCATTGTTCTTAATTTTAGAACGAAGATACATACTGTACCGAGGATGGCTAGTCAGACGTCTTAATTTTATCCGAATTTTTCAACTGTAAGGCAGCAACCGGACTCAGTGTCGTGGGAGAAGGGGGAGATTTTTATCACTACTTAGGATAAGACTCATCGAGGTAGTTAATACACTTGCAGATTTCATGTAGCTTCCAAATGGCTAGCTTCTTCCAGTGTGTTGGAGACTTCTTGTCATCGAGGTGAAGAAGTGGCTGGAAGATCATACCACTCCTTGGAAGAATTGGTTCGGAAACTCTTATATGAACCCACCATTTCCCGTTTGGGAATGGTGGGACCGGAGATGGGAAAGAGGCAGCCACCTGAGGAACTGAAAGGGTAGAAAGGGACTGACAAGTCGACAAGGACATGTACAAGAGTTGAAACTGAAGACTCAGATTCCACACTGACGTTTGACAATATTTATTTAGCCTCATGGCGGTGGAGAAATGGAGTGAGCTGGACAGTGATGGTGGCAAACTTAATACACTGTTTCAAGAACAGGTACGACAAAGTCCGTGGGGGGTCAGAACAGTAAATGTCAGTAGATTTAAGAAACGGGGCCAGGAACAGTTTGTCGGTCACCTGCAAATAATTATAGGAGCATTCTAATGTAGTTATTTTAATTGCATGCAAAATTAGCAAGATTTAATTGTAATTGTAGTGTAGATATATCATAGATTTTTTTTAACCAAGTATGAGCTATCATAGGAGCCCAGATTAAAATAAGCATTTTGCACTCTTGTAAGATTGCTCACCTTTCAATATGTACACTTATCTTTCTCATATGTTTGTTAATAGTTCTTATTCCTGCAATATGTTGTCTTCCATTTAATCCTTGTCTGAGACTGAGCCTCAGGACAATGATCCCAGGACCAGTTAACACTTATACTATTCAGGTTAATAACAACTGGTGCGCGGTGAGAGGCAGGTGATGAGCGTGATATACTGACCTTGTTTCTCTCTCTCTCTCTCTCTCTCTCTCTCTCTCTTTCTCTCTCTCTCTCTCTCTCTTTCTCTTTCTCTCTCTCTTTCTCTTTCTCTCTCTCTCTCTCTCTCTTTCTCTCTCTCTCTCTCTCTCTCTCTCTTTCTCTCTCTTCTCTCTCTCTCTCTCTCTCTCTCTCTCTCTCTCTCTCTCTCTCTCTCTCTCTCTCTCTCTCTCTCTCTCTCTCTGTTTATATAACCTCTCTGTGAATACTGTGTAGAGATAAAATATTTTGTTCAGTTGGACAAGCCGTCTTTCACGCCTGGGGGCGCACTGTGTTCCCTGTTGCTCTTGGCGATGCTGCTGCTGCTGCTGGAGGATGGGGTCGTTGTGTTTGATGGTGGTGGGTGTGGTGCTGGGCAACTGTGGTCGTAGGTGGTATTAGGGAGGTGGGAGCAGGTTTATAAGTGTTGTGGGGAGTGAAGGGGGTACCGGGCCGGGTATCATCAATGTTGCTGTCTTACATCATCCACTGATCACCAGTTAACTTCAGGCTAGTGACGCACCACCGGCAACCAGCTGTACTCGGCACCGCCTTCCTGTCACGCACCACCGCTGTCGCCGGCACAACTGTCACCTCTCATACTACCGCCGTTGCCTCTTGCACGGACAGAACAATGTTGACTTCTCCGTTGAGCGCAGGGTCGATACCAGAGCTGGAACAGATACAGATCATTCACGACCATTTAAATTACTGGGAACGTCTTAAAGTCCTCAATATGTACTCGCTGGAGCGAAGGAGAGAGTGATCATAATATATACCTGGAAAGTACTTGAGGGCCTTGTCCCAAATATGCACACTGCCATATAAACATACTGGAGTGAGAAATGTGGAAGTGCAAAATAAACCCAGTGAAAATCACTGGGTTTATTTTGCACGTTCCCAGTAAGAGAATATTTTATCAACATTAGCATCCCAGTTTATTCAAGATCTTACCAGAAGATATCAGAAACACTACCAAGACAAGAAAAACTTGTGGCGTGGGGGTAACTGTGGAACACATTTCAACCATTTGCCCACAGCTTCCTTTTTTTCTCTCTTCCACCCTCTCTTTTCATTTTCTTTTCACTTTTTTGGTGTACTGGCCGAGTTGTGTCTATGGGAGTGGAGACTCTGCTCTTGGCCCCACTTTCTGGACAATTCTGATATGCATTACTGATATCCGGTCTGATGGATCTTAGCATATACACTCTTGAAGCTGTGTATTGAGTTTGCTTCCAGTTTTTCCACTTTTAAACCACTTTGAAACTAAATGTTTCCTTTCATCTCTATGGAACTTATTTTCAAATAGAATAAATATTCGATCTTTTTTTTAGGTTGAGTTACAATTTTTGTAATTACTGATGTACCTATAGAGACCTCAGGTTATTTTTAAGGGGATTATTTTGACTTTGTGTTTTTAACATACACAAGTTATTTTAAGTAGCTGTGATGATTTTATTTTGTAACTCTCAGCTTTCTTCTTTGTTGTGTTAGTGGTCTCAGTCTTGTATATCAGTGGTATTCAATACCGACTAGATGATGAATTATCATCTGGTCGGGAAGTGGAATAGTTTGGGAAGTGATGCAGTGGAGGCAGGATCCATTCATAGCTTTAAGAAGAGGTATGATAAAGCTGATGGCGCAGGGAGAGTGACCCAGTAGACACATGTACAACATCTGGGTATCTTTACTTGTAGACGTTTCGCCATCCAGTGGCTTTATTAGTACATTACAGTCAGGCTGTTGGTGGTCCACTACCGTAGATCACCAACAGTCTCGCTTGTTCTTTTAGTATCTTGATCGTTAATTGTTTATATCCTTTTCTTTGTTTTTTCGTTATTTGTGTCTTCTTTTAGTAGTGTTTTGTTCGTTGACGTTGCTTATTGCAGTACTAATAACAGTAGAACCTTAATTGCTTTAGCAGGAACAGCAGTAGTAGCATAGTGTTGAATTCTTTATCAATAATCTTCAGATCAGTAGACCAAAACCTCAGTTCGACCCCCTCCAAAAAAAAAAAAAAAAAAAAAAAAAAAGGCCTTGGGTTCCTGGTTAAATTTGTCGAAATATTTTAAGCAATGAGTAAAGGCTGAGTTATGATAGTGAGTGCCGCATGTTTATTCCTCTCGACCTCTTGAGCAACTCATTCTTACACCACAGGTGATATTCGTGCGTATTTGAACATTATTCATATTCTCAGAGAGATCCCGTTGCCAGACGTGTAGACGCTGTCTTTTTTTAAAGTTGCTTATGTGTGATTAAGTAAACTTTTTTTTTTTTTTGTATTTTTCTCTATGCTCAAGCATAATGTACATTAAGTAAAAAAATATATATACCTGAAACGAGGAGTTACACATGTGCAACACCTGGATGTTTTTATTTGAAGACGTTTTGTCAACCAGTGGCTTTTTCAATATAGAGATGATATATAAATAAAATAGAACGAGTCTTAGTATATCACTTCTGAATTGAATTGAAAAAGACACTGGTTGGTGAAACGTCTTCAAATAAATATATGTAAATGATGCATATGTCTCTGTAGTGAATACTAATATTGTAATGACAACTTGGAATGTTCAGAAATTAACGCACTGTGTAAACTGAGGCTGGTATGAGTTGAGGGTGGCAAGGCAGCCTGGCGATGGAGGGGCCTGGCGAAGGAAATACCTCCTCCCCCACCGCTGATCTATCTTGGTACAAGCCGTGGCAAGGCTGGCAATGCCAAGTTGGTCGTTATTGACGAACCTGCAAGTGTTCCCCACCACCGGTCCTTGTCTGTCCTTGTCAGCGGTATCTGCTCTTGTGTTGATTTGCTTCTGACTTGCCAGTAGTCTGCACTTGTCAGTAGCCTGCACTTGTCAGTAGTCTGCACTTGTCAGTAGTCTGCACTTGTCAGTAGTCTGCACTTGTCAGTAGTCTGCACTTGTCAGTAGTCTGCACTTGTCAGTAGCCTGCACTTGTCAGTAGTCTGCACTTGTCAGTAGTCTACACTTGTCAGTAGTCTACACTTGTCAGTAGTCTGCACTTGTCAGTAGTCTGCACTTGTCAGTAGTCTGCACTTGTCAGTAGCCTGCACTTGTCAGTAGTCTGCACTTGTCAGTAGTCTGCACTTGTCAGTAGTCTACACTTGTCAGTAGTCTACACTTGTCAGTAGTCTGCACTTGTCAGTAGTCTGCACTTGTCAGTAGTCTACACTTGTCAGTAGTCTACACTTGTCAGTAGTCTACACTTGTCAGTAGTCTGCACTTGTCAGTAGTCTGCACTTGTCAGTAGTCTGCACTTGTCAGTAGTCTGCACTTGTCAGTAGTCTGCACTTGTCAGTAGTCTACACTTGTCAGTAGTCTACACTTGTCAGTAGTCTGCACTTGTCAGTAGTCTGCACTTGTCAGTAGTCTACACTTGTCAGTAGTCTACACTTGTCAGTAGTCTGCACTTGTCAGTAGTCTACACTTGTCAGTAGCCTGCACTTGTCAGTAGTCTACACTTGTCAGTAGTCTGCACTTGTCAGTAGTCTGCACTTGTCAGTAGTCTGCACTTGTCAGTAGTCTACACTTGTCAGTAGTCTACACTTGTCAGTAGTCTACACTTGTCAGTAGTCTGCACTTGTCAGTAGTCTGCACTTGTCAGTAGTCTACACTTGTCAGTAGTCTACACTTGTCAGTAGTCTGCACTTGTCAGTAGTCTGCACTTTTCAGTGCTCACTGTCTAGTCTCACTTGTCAGTAGTCTCACTTGTCAGTAGTCTCACTTGTCAGTAGCTGCACTTGTCAGTAGTCTACACTTGTCAGTAGTCTGCACTTGTCAGTAGTCTACACTTGTCAGTAGCTGCACTTGTCAGTAGTCTGCACTTGTCAGTAGTCTGCACTTGTCAGTAGTCTGCACTTGTCAGTAGTCTGCACTTGTCAGTAGTCTGCACTTGTCAGTAGTCTGCACTTGTCAGTAGTCTGCACTTGTCAGTAGTCTGCACTTGTCAGTAGTCTGCACTTGTCAGTAGTCTACACTTGTCAGTAGTCTGCACTTGTCAGTAGTCTGCACTTGTCAGTAGTCTGCACTTGTCAGTAGTCTGCACTTGTCAGTAGTCTGCACTTGTCAGTAGTCTGCACTTGTCAGTAGTCTGCACTTGTCAGTAGTCTGCACTTGTCAGTAGTCTGCACTTGTCAGTAGTCTGCACTTGTCAGTAGTCTGCACTTGTCAGTAGTCTGCACTTGTCAGTAGTCTGCACTTGTCAGTAGTCTGCACTTGTCAGTAGTCTGCACTTGTCAGTAGTCTGCACTTGTCAGTAGTCTGCACTTGTCAGTAGTCTGCACTTGTCAGTAGTCTGCACTTGTCAGTAGTCTGCACTTGTCAGTAGTCTGCACTTGTCAGTAGTCTGCACTTGTCAGTAGTCTGCACTTGTCAGTAGTCTGCACTTGTCAGTAGTCTCACTTGTCAGTATTCACTTGTCGTAGTCTCACTTGTCAGTAGTCTGCACTTGTCAGTAGTCTGCACTTGTCAGTAGTCTGCACTTGTCAGTAGTCTGCACTTGTCAGTAGTCTGCACTTGTCAGTAGTCTGCACTTGTCAGTAGTCTGCACTTGTCAGTAGTCTGCACTTGTCAGTAGTCTGCACTTGTCAGTAGTCCTGCACGTGTTCCTCTTTGTTTCCGATCTTCTCGCTACTTGATGGTGCTGGAGGGACCCAAAAGGTCGGATAGTTTTCATTTTTTTTTCATTTGAGGTAGTTGGGGATTCTCATTTGTATTTTTTTTCCTTGTCGGTTCTCTGAACCATTTATCCACATTCCTTGTTTGTTTTTGTTGCGAGAGTAGTAAGACTCGAAACTCACCAAAGGTATATATCCTGTTTTAAAATGTCTTTGTATTTTAGCTCCCAGTTAGTACTGTCCTCCATTAGTTGTTTATACTTAATTGTCTATGCCATTGTTCTTGTTTCAACCGTAGGTTTGTTCTTTTTGTCTGCACGTCCTGGGTTTTGTTCTTAATTTTTTATTCTCCTTGTTTGGACTTTTACCATGTTTTCTTGGTGCTTATTTTCCTTGTAGTTATACTTTGTTGTTTTCCTTGTTGGTTATACCAATAGTTTGTTTCAGTTCTAATTGGTACGTACAGTTGATTTGTGAACTCTCACTCCACGTCTCGTCCCTCTCACTCCACGTCTCGTCCCTCTCACTCCACGTCTCGTCCCTCTCACTCCACGTCTCGTCCCTCTCACTCCACGTCTCGTCCCTCTCACTCCACGTCTCGTCCCTCTCACTCCACGTCTCGTCCCTCTCACTCCACGTCTCGTCCCTCTCACTCCACGTCTCGTCCCTCTCACTCCACGTCTCGTCCCTCTCACTCCACGTCTCGTCCCTCTCACTCCACGTCTCGTCCTCTCCTCCACGTCTCGTCCCTCTCACTCCACGTCTCGTCCCTCTCACTCCACGTCTCGTCCCTCTCCCTCCACGTCTCGTCCCTCTCCCTCCACGTCTCGTCCCTCTCATTCCACGCTCCCGTACTTCTGTTGGCTTCACCACTCCACAAGTATCATCATGGAATTGCATTGGCCTCTGTTTATGACGTCATAGTGTATGTGTTGGGCGAGTTATGAGGTCACTAAGTTGTTGTGGCGACGTATACTGAAGGAGTTGGTAGTGTTATCAGGAGGGGAAGACAATATGAGGAAATGGAGTATAGGAGAAGGAAATAGAAAGAGAATAGCACGAAGTGAGAGAGAAGGAACGTGCCATGGGGCGAAATGTGAACGATGGTAATGAGAAGGAAGAAATAAAGGAATTATAAAAGAATTAGGAGACCAGATTCTATCTAAGTTGTGACTTGTTAATGGTCCAAGTCTGACCGAAACGTCGTCATAAGTTTCTGCTATGTGTGGTTTTTTTGTGCATTGTTCCAGTCACGGTATTGTGACTTTTTATTTTTTGTGTATTTTTAAGGGAATATGTTAAGAGTCGTGTGTTGCTTACTCTGTATGATATATTGAAAGGGAAGAGTGGGGAGGGGAGGGGAAGAGTGGGAGGGGGAAGGGAAGAGTGGGAGGGTGAGGGGGAAGGGAAGTAAGGGAATGTCCGTATAGTTTCCTGCCTTGGAACTGCCAACCCACCGACGAGGTCTCGTCTATATGGTTTCTATATCAGGTTTCCTCGCGCACCGGGGCATCCTACCTGACGAAGCGCGCCTTCGTCAGGTCACCCATTTCCCTGCTCTGCAGGTGAGCCCTACACTCCAGCCCTACACATGAGACCTACACACGACCCCTACACACGACCCCTACACGCGACCTCTACACGCTAACCTACACAACTGTACCTTTGAGTTTCGAGCTATGCATGGGTCCTGCCTCCATTACATCAGTTCCCAAACTATTCCACTTCCTAACAACTATGTGACTGGAGAAATACTTCCTAACATCCCTGTGATTCACCTGAGTCTTCAACTTCCAACTGTGACCCCTTGTTGTTGTGTCCCATCTCTGGAACATTCTGTCTCTGTCCACCTTGTCAATTCCTCTCAGTATTTTATATGTCGTTATCATATCCCCCCTATCTCTCCTGTCCTCCAGTGTCGTCAGGTCGATTTCCCTTAACCTCTCCTAGTAGGACATGCCCCTTAGCTCCGGGACTAGTCTTGTTGCAAACCTTTGCACTTTCTCTAATTTCCTTACATGCATGGCTAGGTGTGGGGTTCCAAACTGGTGCTGCATACTCCAATATGGGCCTGACATACACAGTGTACAGGGTCCTGAACGATTCCTTATTAAGATGTCGGAATGCTGTTCTTAGGTTTGCTAGGCGCCCATATGCTGCAGCAATTATTTGGTTGATGTTCACCTCAGGAGATTGTCCGGTGTTATACACACCCCAAGATCCTTTTCCTTGAGTAAGGTTTGTAGTCTCTGGCCCCCCTAGACTGTACTCCGTCTGCGGTCTTCTTTGCAGTTCCCCAGTCTTCATGACTTTGCACTTGGTGAGGTAGAACTCCAGGAGCCAAGTTTCCGGACCACGCCTGCAGCCTGTCCAGATCCCTTTGTAGTTCCGCCTGGTCTTCGTGCGATTGAATTCTTCTCCTCAACTTCACATCTGCAAACAGGGACACTTCTGAGTCTATTCCTTCCATCATGTCGTTCACATACACCAGAAACAGCACCAGTCCTAGGACTGACCACTGTGGGACCCCGTTCGTCACAGGCGCCCACTCTGACACCTCGTCACGTACCATAACTCGCTGATGTCTTCCCGACAGGTATTCCCTGGTCCATTGCAGTGCCTTCCCTGTTATACCTGCCTGCTTATGCACTAATCTCTTGTGTGGAATTTTGTCAAAAGCCTTCTTACAGTCCAAGAAAACGCAATCTACCCACCCCTCTATTGTCTTACTGCTGTCACCCTGTCATAGAACTCCAGTAGGTTTGTGACACAGGATTTCCCGTCCCTGAAACCGTGCTGGTTGTCGTTGATAAGCTCATTCCTTTCTAGTTGCTCCACCACTCTTCTGATAATCTTCTCCATGACTTTGCATACTATACATGTTAGTGACACTGGTCTGTAGTTTTCGTGTCTGTCTCCTTTTTTAAAATTTTTGACTACATTTGCTGTCTTCCATACCTCAGGTAGTCGCCCTGTTTCGATAGACGTGTTGAAGATTGTTGTTAGTGGCACACAGCGCCTCTGCTCCCTCTCTCAAAACCCATGGAGAGATGTTATCCGGCCCCATCGCCTTTGAGGTATCTAGCTCGCTTAGCAGCCTCTTTACTTCTTCCTCAGTTGTGTGTATTGTGTCCAACACTTGATGGTGTACCCCACCTCTCCGTCTTTCCGGAGTCCCTTCTGTCTCCTCTGTGAATACTTCTTTGAATCTCATGTTGAGCTTCTCACATACTTCTCGGTGGTTTCTTGTGATCTCCCCTCCTTCCTTCCTCAGCCTGATTACCTGGTCCTTGACTGTTGTTTTCCTCATGATGTGGCTGTACAACAGCTTCGGGTCAGATTTGGCTTTCGCTGCTATGTCAGCTTTCGCTGACATAGCAGCGTGCGTGTGTGTGTAAATAAAAAAGAAAAGACTAGCCTGGCACGAAGGCATAATGAGACGCATCAGATTCGAAGCGGAGGACCACAACAAAATAAGTTACATGCGCTGCAAGTCACTGTGAAAGTCGGGTGAGTGAGCTCCGGTGGTCAGTGAAGCGAGGCGCATTGACAGACAGTAATATTAATAATAATAATAATGATGATGAGCTCTGGAGCTGGGGCACTGGTAAACCTTCGTTTTTACCTGAGAGGAAACCTGGATCTGGCAAGCCGATGGTTGCTTTATAACTGGTACACCGGTCGTGATTTAATAACTGGTACACAACACTGGTACACCAGTGGTCATCATTTGACTAAATCTCCAAGATACATTTTCTGTGACAAAATTCCAGGATGGGTCACATGTGCCGGTGATAGCTCAAGTACTTGAATGCAAGGTACGTATGGGAGGAGGAAGAATGGAAGGAAGAGAAAGGAGAGAGGAAGAGGGGGAGGGGGGAGGAGGAGCAGATGGAGAGGGAGGTGGAGGAGGAGGATTACAGGTAAGCTGCCACCTGACTCTTGCCTTCTCTCCCGTCTCAAACATGTTGATTTTGGCCTCGCAGTATTTATTGTTGCTGCCCATGTTTTTACCCTTTGGAAAAATATCGCTTTAGGAAAATTGAGGCGTTGAAGGTGAGAAAATAATAACAATCATGGTGGTCTGGTTACTCTGTTTTATTTCTTGTTTCATGTCTCGACATTAAATATTTTGTTAATTGTTTTTTTTTTTTTGCACTATTGTGGTCTGTGTTACTTGTAGTATTTTTTTTTAAGAATTGTGTTAGTTTTCTTTTATAAATATTTCATTTGTTTATTGTATATATATTTTTTCTTACTAGGGTATTTTGCACATTTTTTACTTTTATTTCGGCTGGTCTGTTATTTTTTTTTTTATATATTTATAAATATTTTTGGTTTGGACAGTTGTTGTCTGGCATGTTACTCTCCGACTCTCTCCCATTTCAATTACTCTCACTCAATCACATTTCTTGCTTCCCGTCGTGACATAGAATGCATGTCTGCAGTAATAAAGCGACAAACACTCTGCTTCCCTCTCTTCTTTTAAGTTTAAGTGACGATTAAAGTAAATCTCCAGAGGAGAGAGGACGTAGCCAACATCATGACGAGGGTAAGAGCAAATGTTAATTCTTATCAAGTAAAGCATTGTTTTTAAAGGTGGTTTTTGCCTTGGGTGTGCGCTTATGTATACTTCTGTCAGTGCTTATTAATATTTGCTTGCTGGAGTTGAACTTTAGCTCTTGGGAACCCTCCCTCCCCATCTCAAACTTCAAATATACGATGTCGTACCCACTCTTGTAGCCGTGTATAAAGCCTTCCTCCACTACTGTTTAGGTACTACAGTTCAGTTCCCTTTTACTGATATATACGTATATCTCCAGGGTTCTCTCTTGGTGCCGACGAGATGCTTCTGATTCAGAGTAGTAGATCTATCCTCACCTTCCTCTGATTGAACTTGATTGCCCATGCGCTGTATGACCGCTACGATTATAATAATGCTTATAATAATGCTTGACTTGTATGCTTGGCTTTAGTCAGCCTTCTGGTGAGTCTTATCAGTCTGTTTACCTACGTCACATTCAGTTTCTTACAGCAATTCTCGGATAACTTCTGCTTATTTGGCAAAACTACGAATGTCAATAATATTTAGTTCACAATTTATAGGTGTGTGTGTGTATGTGAGAGAGAGCGTGTGTATTCATCTGCTTTTGTTTTCACGGGTCGATTCACAGGTGTTGACCCCGCCTCTCGACTCTTATTGGTTGATTTTACTTATATCTGGCCTTCATATCATATGTTTATTTCCATCACTACTTCGTTTAGAAATCACGTTGCACTTACTACCCTGACACTTAAAAAGTACTTACTGGCGTCCTTGTGGCTCGTCTGCTCCTGGGGTGAAGGAAGTGTAGAAAGTGATGGTTGCATGGAATTAAAGCTCGTGTTGATCTCCCTACATACCTGGTCTACCTGGCGACGGTGAGGGAGTCTTGGGTTGACAACTTGATCAGTCAGGCTGCTGGTGCTAGTAGCACGCAGTCGAGAATAAGTTTTCGTGAGCTAAGGAGGTTCCTCTTCAAGACATTGGTCAGTTAATGACTCCACCTGTATCCGCAATGTGTTAAAAAAGCATTGTATCTTTAATTCTCAGCGATTCGTCTCTTATTTGGTGTATCTCAGCTTTTCACTGAGAATGTGCTATTACTTCCACTCATGCATAGAGGTTTTCTGTATAAATATTTGGAACCAGACCCTCCAGTATTTTCCCCAGAGTAAATTAAAGATTTTGTTTTCCCCAGCTCTAGAGGCAGAGCAGTTTTGAGAGGTTCTTAATAACTCAGGCGCTTGAATAGTTGTGGGCAGATGTATTTGTGTATTGATTTGTCTCAGAAATAAGTGGCCTTTATATTCTTTTAGTTAATATATATATATACTTTTATTTATTTTTAAGCCTGTGCAGGTAAAATATAAAAGGGAGCTCTCTTAGAAATTATTCGCTCGAGTCAGCACTGAAAATTAGCAGGCATTAGCATAACAAATTAGGGAGGCTCATGAGGGCAATTCTTGTCTGGTGAGCTCCGGAAAAATGCTTGCCTGTTTTATGCCTTCTTGGCTCCTTCTGCCAGGCTAATGCCCCCTCGTAATGTGCTCGAGCCTCTTATATTTCTCTCTCTCTCTCCCCCTCCCCTCTCTCTTTCTCTCCCTCCCCCTGTTTCTCTCTCCCCCTCCCCCCCTCTTTCTCTCCCCTCTCTCTCTCTCCTCTCTCTAAAAATAAAAACCTCAATATACTCAAGCATGAAGAACTCTTTTAAGTTAAATGTTATAGAGTTATATGAAACTCCGATATAGGTGGTGTAATACTAATGTGTACTCAGTTGTACTTACCTTTTTTTTTTTTTAGAACAAAATTAGGTACATCAGCAGAGTGCTGCTACTCAATACTATATGATTGATAGTTACATACGTGCACGCGCACGCACGCACGCGCGCACACACACACACACACACACACACACACACACACACACACACACACACACACACACACACACACACACACATACGCCCCGATGGCATTGTGGCTAGCGCTCTTGCTTCACGCACGGAGGGCCCGGGTTCAATTCCCGGCGGGGCCGAAACATTTCGAAGTGTTTCGTTAAACACACACACACACACACACACAACAGGCCTAGTGTCTAATCGACATGTGCCTAGGACAAAATGGTAACTAACATACACACACACACACACAACACCAAGCACGTATCCGGAAACACACATCAACCAGAACTCTGCGGCAGCATATGGGCGACTAGCAAACCTAATATTAGCGTTCCGTTACCTTAACAAGGAATCGTTCAAGACACTGTACACCGTGTACGTCAGGCCCATACTAGAGTATGCAGCACCAATCTGGAACCCACGTCAAGAAATTAGAGAAAGTGCAAAGGTTTGCGACAAGGTTAGTTCCACAGCTCAGGGGACTGTCCTACGAAGAAAGGTTGAGGGAAATAAGACTTAACAACACTGGAGGACAGAAGGGTTAGAGACATGATAACGACATACAAAATACTGCGGGGAATCGACAAGGTAGATAGTGACAGGATGTTCCAGAGAGGGAACACAGAAACAAGGGGGCACAATTGGAAGCTGAAGACTCATATGAGTCAAAGGGATGTTAGTAAGCATTTCTTCAGCCATAGAGTAGTCAGGAAGTGGAATAGTCTAGCAAATGATGTAGTGGAGTCAGGAACCATACATAGCTTTAAGACGAGGTATGATAAAGCTCATGGAGCAGGGAGAGAAGAGACCCAGTAGCAGACAGTGAAGAGGCGGGGCCAGGAGCTGAGTCTCGACCCCTGCAACCACAATTAGATGAGTACACACGAACACACATGCACGCACGCGCGTACGTACATACGTCTACACATATGGTATATGGGAGTAAATATTGCTAATCTGTCCTTGGGCATGACAGGGTAAACAAGTTAGGTACATGTGGGAGCAATGGGTGTCTTGTTGACTTGAACTTGCAAGTTGAGTAATATAACGAAAAAGGCAATGGTTAAAACAATTTTACATGCATATATACTTATACACACTAACACATATACGAATATGCACTTATGAATATACACATATATACTTATATGCATACATATATACATACGTACATGGTATGCATTTGCATACATGTGGGTCATCACTAGGCTGTTTCATTGCTAGCAAATTCAGAGTGAACAGTGAGGATCACCTTAGGTACCTCAAAGTAGACAAACTGTTAACACATACTATAATCTAATGGTATACCTTTGATATACCTTTGAAAAGTTTCGAGAGTATCTACTCTCTGAGCCCGGCCATGGGCCAGGCTCGTCTGGTGCTTGCCTGGTCAACCAGGCTGTTGCTGCTGGAGGCCCGCTGCCCCACATATCCATCACAGCCTGGTTGATCTGGCACCTGGTGAAGATACTTGTCCAGTTTCCTCTTGAAGGCTTCTACACTGGTTCCAGCGATGTTTCGGATATCTTCTGGTAAGATGTTGAATAGTCTGGGACCCCGGATGTTAATACAGTGTTCCCGTATTGTCCCCACCGCACCCCTGCTCCTCACTGGGTTTATTTTACACTTTCTCCCATATCTCTCACTCCAGTATTTTGTTATGGCAGTGTGCAGATTTGGGACCAGGCCCTCAAGAACTTTCCAAGTATATATTATCATGTATCTCTCTCTCCTCCGCTCCAATGAGTACATGTTCAAGACTTGAAGGCGTTCCCAATAATTTAGATGTTTCAATGGCTCAATGTGAGCCGTAAACGATCTCTGAATTTGTTCCAGCTCTGATATTTCTCCTGCCCTGAACGGGGCCGTCAGCACAGAGCAGTATTCTAAGTGAGGGAGCACTAGCGATTTGAAGAGTGTCACCATCGGCATTATTTCCCTTGTTTTGAAAGTTCTCAATACCCACCCCGTCATCTTCCTGGCTGTTGTTATAATTATAACCATAATTTTTAAAGGGTGGACTTTACGTAAGCCAGCTGAGGGTCATTATATGATTAAAACCCGAGTTAGGAAATAATTGTCCTTTTTCCTGATAAACCTTAACGTAAACTTACAATAACTGCCAAGAGTTTCGTTCTAGTAGAGCTGGAGTTTGTTATATGAGAATCACCATCTCTCATGACGTCTTATCACACAGGAAAAATGGAATTTATTAAGATATTTTCACTATTACATAGCAAGAAAGCAATGCTATCAGTAAATTAAAGAATAGTGACCAACATTTATAAATTTATAAATACACGCATATAGCCATGGGTACATTTATTGATGCAATAATCTCGTGATTCCTAGCCTGACGAATAGTGAGGAACAGGGTGAGAGTGGGATGGATAGATTGAGGGAAAAGTGAAAACGAAAGGACATTGAATAGGTGTGGGAGAGAAGGATTGAGTGGTTGGGGGAGGAAGTGGGTTTAGGAGGGAGTGAGTAGGTGTTGGGGATAGAGGGAGCGAGGAAATGGTTGTGGAAAATAGGAAGTGAGTGGGTGGTGGGGGAGAGGGAGTTAGTAGAAGGAATGGAGTAGGTGGGTGGGGGAGGGAGGGAAGGAGTGTGTGGGGATGGGTTGAAGGAAGAATTTAGCTGGAGGGAAAATATTTTCAAGCAGCTTTCTTCGTGGTTCGTCAGCAAAAAAGTCAAGTGGTGTGACTTATGACATCATTATGGTGGGCAGCGTGTGAGAGCTCAAGCACGTCGTCGTCAGTCTATTTATTTGTAGGTGCTGCTGGTGCTGGTGCTGCAGCTGTTCCTGTTGCTGCCGCTGTTCCTGTTACTGCTCCTGTTACTGCTCCTCCTCCAACTCTTCGTCTTCCTGCCTCAGGGACAGCGTTTGGCGAGGCATCTCTTGGTCATACTGTGGATGGCCCGCTCACTCATTGAGCAACCCCCTAACGAACCCATGCTGGGTTTCCACCCCATTTAAAACTAGATCACATTATCCTATTTTTTACCTATTGCTGCAGAGGCTAAACTTTTCTCGAGATGTCCCGTCGTTATTGTTGGTTTCTTCGTAGACTATTGTTGTTCTCGTTCCAGTAGTCTTACACCGTGAAGACGAAAGTTATGGTGTTCTTTCAACAAGACTTTTCTGTTCATGATCGTGGGATTGTGTTCGTCCTAGTGATAGTGCCGAAATATCTTATTTTCTCGTATTCGTGTATGATTTTATATGAAGATATTCCTATTTTGTTCTGCTATCAGCTATTGCAAGTATTTCCGTAGCTAAATTTCTTAGTCCGTGAACTCATTTTAATACAAATCTTTGGATTTTCTCTATCTATCTATCTATCTATCTATATATATATATATATATATATATATATATATATATATATATATATATATATATATATATATATATATATATATATATATATATATATATATATATATATATATATATATATATATATATATATTTTATATATATATATATATATTATATATATATATATATATATATTATATATATATTATATATATATTATATATATATATATATATATATATATATATATATATATGTGTGTGTGTGTGTCGTGCCGGATAGGTAAAACTGGTCAATTAGCAAGAAATTATTTAAAATTAAGTCCTGTCTAAAATTTTCTCTATACGTTTAAAGATATATATTTTTTTCATTTATGTTAATGTAATAATTAATAATTTTGTACCAAAATAACCTTAGAAAACTTACCTAACCTTATTATAAAAAGCGCTATCTAATTTAGCCGAATCCAACTAAATATATTTTAGATAAGTTTACAATAATTTAATAATAAACAAACACAGTGAAATATATTTTTTTTCGTTATGTTCAAAATGATTTTTGCGAAATTATTGCATACACACATTTTCGCTTGCCCTATTCGGCAAGAAGTGCGTTGCTATTTTATATATATATATATATATATATATATATATATATATATATATATATATATATATATATATATATATATAATATAATATAAAACCGGTCGTAACTCACCGAGGCAGGGCGACCAGAAAAAGAAGAAACACTTTCATCATCATTCACTCCATCACTCTTGCTAGAGGCAAGTATGTTGTTAAAAATTATAATTATAATCTTTCATTCTCTGGAAGTTATCTTCAAATTGATCACTGTAGTTAGTTTAATAACTTTATTATGCACCCCAGCATATTTTTTTTTTTACTGCTAAATTTTAAGTGATCTTTCAGTGACAATTATTCTGTGTAGAATTATTCCTAGATTCCTCTCACTGTCTGACGCTTTCAATACATTTTTTTTTTGTGGAAAAATAGACACAAATGCAACATAATGCGATCCTTTATCAAGTCACAAACAGATCTGCTTGTGACTTGATAAAGCCCACTGTGTGGGCGAAACGTAGTCAAAGGATCGCATTATACTGGATTTAGGTGTATTTTTTCCGTCATGTCGGTATTTTATATAGTTTATCCACGTAGTTTTTTGTGCTATATTCACCATGTTCTCGCAGACTGAGTAGATTTTTTTTACATACGGTTTTCAGGAACTTTTTCTTTTTACATTATTTAGGTCAGATCTTTTCTAATAATAAAATTAACTAATTATAACCTGCCACAACGCCGATAATTGAAATACTACGTAAAGGCGATACAAAGGTTTGAATCTGGAATAGAAAACGGGGACCCCACCTGTGGCACTCTCCAGTACAGTCAAATCACAGGGCTAGTCTAACAGTCAATCATTCGACTGTTTTAGCAACAGCGGAATATTGACTTTGATGGAGAGGATGGACAGTGTTACAGCTTTATCCTATTTTCATTACATGAATTCTATTTACTTCAAATTTCATCATTCAGTTGTCTTCAATTTGCCTAATTTATCAAAGTATTCTTGAAGGAATTTTCAGTATTACGTGTAATTTACCTGAAAACAACTTTTGAGGTCACTGCCCTAGCGGCTTGGTCCTAGGTCAGGCCTCCCGTTGGCTATCTGATCACCTAGGCTGTTGATGGTATCTGCACACAGTCCATTCTAGGTACCACAGCCCAGCATATTAGGGACTGACTTAAGGAACTTGTCTAGTTCCCTGTTCCAGGTAGCTAAGGGTCTCTTGGTAAACCCCCCCCCCCCATGTATATGACGCTAAAGCGTTAAACAGTCTTGGTCCCATAACACTTTTTAGCAAATCATTTATTCAGATTTGAAGCATTATGGAAAGGTAGTAATGCTTGCAAAACATGGCTTGTGATGTTTCCCTAATGAAGACATTTCCTCTCGTACCACTGTCAGCATTTCCTCTCGTACCACTGTCATCATTTCCTCTCGTACCACTGTCAGCATTTTCTTATCAAGTTGAAAACTTCTTGTCAAGAATAAATTGACATTTTCGTAAATGAAATAGTTCACAACTCATCCTCAAATTGCTGGGGGTGAAACGAGGCAAGGTTTCGCTCCGCTTTGCTACCAGATAACGGTCTAGGAAGGTCCTAAACGTTGTCTAGTTTCATCTCTATATTATGGGGGGGGGGGAGGGGAGGTAGCTGTGAAGCTCGTTTGTTGTAATGATTTTCCTTTTATTTTTCATATGTTTAGTAGTTTCAGATTAATGTTAGGAACTCTCTTCAGAGCTGTTTTTTTTTTAACTCCAGGTAAATATAATCTAGCTATCTCTTTCTTGATAACTTTGTGGCTCGTTGTAGCTTAGTATAGTTGATATGCGGTATTTTGCTAACTAAATCCCAACTGTTTGAGTTCAGGCTGTTTATCTCTTGTTGGTTTTACCATTTTTCCTCTTTTCTTTCGATTTTTGCCAGTTTCTCTCTCTCTCTCTCTCTCTCTCTCTCTCTCTCCCCCCCTCTCCCTTAACCCTCCTTCCTTTTTTGGCTTCCCTTCCGGCTACCCTTCCACCCTGCTTCACCCTCCCCAGCCTCCTGAACCTCCCTTTCCAGTTTTCATTTTATTCTTCATACCTTCATTTCCTCTTTCATCCTCCTTCCTTCCATCTTCTCACCCAAGCGCTCTTTCTTTCTTTTCTCCCAGCCTACCTCCCAGTCTCTCTGTATTGCATACAATACCGACAAATTTAATAAGACACATGTGCTGAAACGTTTCGCTTGCGCCGCAGGTTTCTTCAGTCTAATATAGAAGTGACTTGTTACTGTCTCCAGTATAAAACTTCTCTATCGACTGAAGAAATCTGCTGCGCAGGGCAAACTTTCCGGCAATAAAGATACCAAGAATGAAGAACTCGTGAAAGATTTGGGAGTAATTATGTCGGCTGATCTTTCTTTTAAAGAACACAATAAGACAAATGTCACCACAGCCAGGAGGATAACGGGGTGGATAATGAGAACTTTCAAAAGAAAGGAAATCGCTTGTGCGCTCTCGTTTAGAATATTGTTCAGTATTGACAGCTCCATTCAGGGCAGGAGTGAAAAGCAGGGTTGGGGTGGGCACAGTAAGGGAACACTATCAATGTCAGTGGCCCCAGATTAGTTAACATCTTACCAGACGGTATCAGAACACTGCTGGGACAAGTGTAGAAGTTCTCAAGAGGAAATTGGACAAGTATATTCACCAGGTGCCAGATCAACCAGGCTGTGATAGATATGTGGGTCATCGGGCCGCCAGCAGCAACAGCGTGGTTGACCAGGCAAGCACCAGACGAGTAGACAAACTCTGGGAACTCATCAAAGGTAAAGGTACCTGAGTGTTGCACATATATCTTATTCTCTGCCTCTTTCTCCACCATAGTCTTTCTTTTGGTCACCGTTCTACCTTTCCAGCTTCCCTTTAAAGCCTTTCTCCCTGCTCCTTTCCTCGTACCTTCCTTCCCTCCAACCCTGCCTCCCTCCCACTTCCTTCCTTGGGGTATTTAGGTGCCGCAGTGTTTGTCTTGGGATCATGGGATGAAATCTGTGTATTAGTATAGGCGTCATTGGCAAGGGCTGGTGGAACCCTGGTGTTGCTGTCAGTGTGTGTTAGCTCGTTTGATGTCTCTACCACTGCCACCTCTGTTGCTTTTCCGCTCACTCCCTCGAACACTGTACCGTCAATGCCAACTGTCTCCGCCCTCCTATCATAATATACA
The DNA here is from genome assembly GCA_009830355.1 of Cherax destructor. Lineage (NCBI taxonomy): Eukaryota > Metazoa > Arthropoda > Malacostraca > Decapoda > Parastacidae > Cherax > Cherax destructor. Next base: position 244,861 of record WNWK01000415.1, on the reverse strand, counting down.
CTTTGAAAATATCCTCACTTAAAACAGCGTCCGTGGGAATACCAACGCTCTAAGGGGCCAAGATGTGTCCCAATAGGCGTAAGCCACCCATTACTTAAATGAATTTTAATTTACATTAGCCTCTTCTAGAATAACAAATATCAAGTTTTTATTAAGGTTTAGGTCAGGCAGAAATGCACGAACTGTATCAGGAAGGAAAACACTGTCTCAGTTGTAGTTGTCGTTTATTGTAAACACTCTGACCTGCTTGGCGCTAAACGACAAAAAAAATTCCATATTGAAGAGACAAAATGGAGAATAATCTTTCATCATAACTTTTTCTTTTGTTTAGAGCGAAACGTTGTCATTAATTGATAGAGCTCCCCCCCCCCCACACACACAGCTGAAAGATAATAGAAGCTTGGTCTTCACCTTGTGTCTGTTGTTAATATTGTCAACAGTCTGCTGTTTTGATCAGTTTTTCTATATTATTTTATGATGGCTCCCACTTCCCTGAAACATCAAGACTGACCTACACCATCCTTCATTAACTCCTCGTTGTCTCCTTTTAATGGGATTTTTAACTGATGCTGGTAATTTTAACTTAGCGTGATTATATTTGTGTTGTATGTTTTATTCATGCCAGTAGTGTTTTTATTGTTAACTTTAACTTCGCTTTTCTTGTGTTTTTATTCCTGCCAGTTTTTTTAATTATCTTTTTTTTGTGTATTGTAATTTTAATTGACAAATGACTGGATGATCTACCCGATCAAAATGCTCTTCAGGTTTCAAAACTATCTACTCATTGTCCCCATTATTCTAAGACCACACCTGACCTGGTCTTTTAAGACCTCTGGTGGACTAACGATAAAGGAGAGTGACTGTAAAGGAGAGTGACTTGATGCTAGTGAGGGGCTCTTGGTCCAAGAAATTGGAGCTACCGTCCTCTTTCTCGGATCAAACTTGATTGCCTTCGTTTCCTAAGGTACTGAGTGACCTTCATGGTTTGCTTTAAGTGTCTCATTATGTTACCATTTGTCCCCTGACAACCATATATCCACAGTCATCATTAACTTGGATGAGGAAGTCACAAGAAACAGAGCAAGCCTTTACTCTGTCTTCAAGGGAACCTTATCTCCCGAACAACACTTGCTGTAAAATCCCTACGAGTCGGGCGCTTCCACAACGAATATACAGTGGTCCCTCGGTTTTCGCCGAAAATTCGTTCCAGAATGCTGCTCAAGTGCCATTACCGAACGAATTTACTTCCTTAAGAAATAATGTCACGTAGGTTAGTCTATTTCAGACCCCCAAAAATACACTTGCAACAGCACTTACGAAAATACACTTACATAAATGTTCGAGTTTGGAGATGCACGAAAACCGAGGGACCATTGCAATTCATGCCAGCATGAAGGTGGTTACTAATACACGTTTAATTGTTTAAAAGGGGGAACTTTTATAGTTGGAGCAAGGTGTAAGCAGACACTCTGGCGGATCACTGTGCCAAACACGAGGCCAGATCAAAGATCGAGCCACGGGAGCGGTGATCCCCACAAGTATTTTAGGGCAAATTTACTATATTGTGATATTACACACGTGTGTAAGCCCAGTGTGGAATAAATTTGATCTTTTACTGTCCCATATCTTTATCTTTTCTTCTTCCTTACATGTCTTTTCTTGGTGACAATGATCTTCAGGGGAACACTATCTTTTATGAATAAAAGATCTAAAATCTGACTCTCCCCTTTCTCATTCGTCCTCTCATTCTCTTCTCTTGCTCCCACTTCATTCCTCACAGGTATCTTCTATTCTCACTTTCATTTATTTTCTCCATGATCCTTCTCTTTGCTTCTATCTCCTCCCGCTCTCATATTTTTCCTTCATTCACTTTGTCCTGTTTCCTCCTTACTTTCCTTCCCACTTTCCTTATCGCCTTGTCTTGCTTGACACAACTGATCGGTTACTTATTAAGTTGTAATCGTAAGAGAAGGAAATGGAATGGAAAAGGTGGTCTTGGGAGGAGACCCCCACCACTGGTGGTCTGGGAGGCGTCCCCACCACTGGTGGTCTGGGGAGGCGTCCCCCGCCACTGGTGGTCTGGGGAGGCGTCCCCCACCACTGGTGGTCTGGGGGTCCCACCACTGTGGTCTGGAGCGTCCCCACCACTGGTGGTCTGGGGAGGCGTCCCCACCACGTGGCTGAGGCGTCCCACACTGGTGGTCTGGGAGGCGTCCCCACCACTGGTGGTCTGGGGAGGCGTCCCCCACCACTGGTGGTCTGGGGAGGCGTCCCCCACCACTGGTGGTCTGGGGAGGCGTCCCCCACCACTGGTGGTCTGGGGAGGCGTCCCCCACCACTGGTGGTCTGGGGAGGCGTCCCCCACCACTGGTGGTCTGGGGAGGCGTCCCCCACCACTGGTGGTCTGGGGAGAGCGTCTCCCCACCACTGGTGGTCTGGGAGGCGTCCCCACCACTGGTGGTCTGGGGAGGCGTCCCACCACTGCGCTGGTGGTCTGGGGAGGCGTCCCCACCACTGGTCGGTCTGGGAGGCGTCCCCACCACTGGTGGTCTGGGGAGGCGTCCCCCACCACTGGTGGTCTGGGGAGGCGTCCCACCGCTAGGTCTGGGAGGCGTCCCCACCACTGGTGGTCTGGGAGGCGTGTCCCCCACCACTGGTGGTCTGGGGAGGCGTCCCCCACCACTGGTGGTCTGGGGAGGCGTCCCCCACCACTTACCTCACTTGCTCTGTTCTTCATCTGTTAGTTTAGGATGTCACTGCTTATGATTGATGTTGGCGTGGTGGTGATGCTGCTGAGGCGTCCTGACTGATAGTTGTGACTATTTGTTTGCCAAGGTAGGGGGTGGCAGGGTACTTCCTGTGAAGGGTAGGATGAAGAGTGTCAAGGAGGTACTCAGAGTTGTGGACTCAACATGCGCCGTTTTCCCACCCAGAAAGGGTAATCTAAAGAAGAAAAAAACATTCGTTACTTGTTGCTCGGCTTCCTTTCTAAAAGAGTACACACATTATGAGCCAATGATGATCCACCGAATACAAACTTTCTCCTCTAACCACACTTTTCTCAGACTTCTGGATTACTAATTTTCTTGGATCCCTTTATAGATACAGTACAATTATATTCGCACCCCAACAGCTTGAATGTCAATGTCATCACCTAAATTACTGGAATACTTGAAGTTTCTTAAACTCTACTCCTAAAGATTCTGGCAAGAAAGATGCATGTCGCTTTATAATTACAAGATTCATGTGAGTCTGGTTTTAAATTTGCACACCGAAATCACCCCCTATAAGTGCAAAGGTGCAAAATACATCCAGTGAAAAGTAGGGGTACAATGAGTACAATCTGTAAGTGTAAAGAGAACAAGGTTTTTCAATACCCTTTCTTCGTATCGTATTGTAAATGATGTACTGACCTACAAGATGATGACTGAGACATGCAGGAACTTGGGTATCCTAATTTACGAAAGTTTCCACCTGCCTAGTAGGCTTCATCAGTCGAATACAAAGACGTGTTACAATAAACGAAGTAGAGAGGTAGTTTGAAGTTAAACAATCCCTCATCCTTGTTGGAAGAATCTTTTGTCTCCAGGATTGCAGTTCATCTCTATATTCAACGGATGAAGCTTGTTACTCAGTAAAAAGTTTGTCAATAAAAGTACGTATTATTATTATAATCATGGGGGAGCGCTAAACCCATAGGATTATACAGCGCATGGGGGGATGGAAGGCATTCAGGCTCAATTCAGGGAACCGGAGCACAGATCCAATTCCCTAGATCAAGAGCCCCTCACCAGCGTCAAGGAACCTTCCTTGAGGGGAAATAAAAGTACGTAAGACGTTGTACATGTGTCGTACTCGTCACCCTCCCATTATACATAAGAAAAATTACCAACAAATCCCTAGCTGTCTTCAAGAGGGAACTAGATAAGTTCCACAAGTTAGGCTTTGATTAGCCGACTGTGGTGCCTATTTTGGACCTCGTGCAGCTAGCACTAATAGCTTAGTTGATCAGGCCATCAACCAGGAGGCCTGGTAAATGACCGGGCCGTAGGGGCATTGACTCCCGGAATCATCAGGCAACACCCTGAGTGCATCATCCTCATCCCTCCTTTCGAGTGCAGACACTACTTCCCACCTTCAGAAGGCCGGCTAACCTGTTTCCTTGAATCCCTTCATAAATATTGCCTTGGTCATCCTCCGGGAACACATCAAGTTTTAAAACCCACATGTTTCCCCTCCGATCTAACACCCTCACTCACACCTGCTGGATGCTTAAATCCCTATCGCTTAAAACCTTTCATACTTAATCAAATCCTTTCTTGGACCACCCCTATTCCTCCTTCCACCCCAGATTAATATACCCTCTTGGTCATCCTCTTCTGCTCCAACCCCTCTAAATGACCAAACCACCTCGACAAACCTTCCTCTGCTCTCTGAATTATATATTTTTTAACCCCAATCCATTTTATAATTTCTATATTCCGAATTTTCTGTACAGTATTCACACAATACATCAATCTTAAGTATGACATTTCCACTGCCTCCACCCTCCTCCACATTGCAACGTTTAAAACACACAACTCTCACTCTTACAAAAGGGTTGGTACCACTGTACTCTGGTATACTCTTCATTTTGCAATCATAGGTAAACACTTTTCCCCAGACTCCTCAAAACTCTACCAATTTTTTTTTTTTACCCTTGTTTATTCTATGGATCACCTCATCTTTCAGAAATCCATCTGCCAACACGTCCATTCTCAAATATGCAAATATATTCACTTCCTCCAATCTTTCATTGCCTAGAGTTTTTGTTACATTACCATGATCTTTAAGAGGTTTACATATCTTGCTCTTTGAACACACCCTCCTAAACTCCTCCACTAACTTGCAGTTTCTCTTCAGAATCTTCTAAAAATATTGTGTCATTCTTTGAGCATATAATATGACTTTTTAAAATATGAATTTATTGTTATTAGTAGGATAAGGATATAAGATGCTAGAATTAACACGTATGACTAGTCTTCCATCTTACAGATTACTACAAGCTAAACAAGATTACAGAAGTGTGTTATTTCTGTAATTTAACAGCGAGTGCATGAGAGCATTAACAGACATACATTGCACATGAACTCACTGATGTATTATTTCTTTACAGGTGAGTACAGCAGCCCCTGAAGGTATTAGTGGGGTGAATAAGATGATTGGTGAGTCATGGATAAGCTTACAGGTAAGTACAGCAGCCACTGAAGGTGTTGGTGGGATAAATTGTTTTCTTGCACCTGCTGTGACAAGTGACACGCGAGTCATGCGTCTGATCAGTTTAATATTTGCATTAAGCACAATATCATTATATATGTTAATGATTCCTCGCCTTAAAGGACCAGTCTCAGACTAGACATTTTTAATTGGAAATTAAATTTTGAATAAGAACTATTAGAAAACTACCCAGGAAAGTAAAGGAAATGTGTAACCGATATAAATAAAAGTTGTAAGACTTACCTGTCATCTTCGTATACTTTGATTTATATGAGGATTTAAGAGGCCAAGACACCACACTGAGGCTGGTGAAACAATAAATGGAACATAAATGTTATGTTGTGGTGCAAGTTTCATGTCAATCTGGCCTTTCTAAGGTAAGTTATAGCTAATCTAGTTTTTTTTGTTTTGATAACATCATTATTCCCGATTTCTGGGGTGTGTGTGTGTGTGTGTGTGTGTGTGTGTGTACATGTAATGCCGAATAGGTAAAACTGGTCAGTTAGCAAGAACTCATTTAAAATAGTCATTTCTAAAATTTTCTCTTAGACGTTAAGATATATATTTTTTTTCAATTATGTTAATGTAAAAATTAATAATTTTGTACCAAAAGAACGTTAGAAAACTTACCTAACCTTATTATAACAAGCGCAATTTAATTTAGCCTATTCCAACTAAATATATTTTAGGTAAATTTACAATAATTTAATAATAAATAATGAAATATATTTTTTTCGTAAGGTTCACAATGATTTTTGCTAAATTATTGCATACACAATTTTTCGCTTGACTTATTCGTCGAGAAGAGCCAAAATCGCAAGTTTTACCTATTCGGCACGGCATAGACATACGGCATCAGTAAGCTATTGTTTGTGTGGAGCTGAGGAAGAGTTGGTACCCCTCAGTGTTGAGTGGGCGCCGGGCGGGACCAGACCTGGCCTCCTGCCAAATGATTATATTATTACTTCAGTCAGTAATATCTCCGTCATTTATTAACGAAATTGCACAATTTTTGTTTAAATTTGGAATTGTTTCGTTTATCATATAATGTTCTCTTTTGCATTAAATTCGTGACGGATTCTGATGTACGAATTTTCGGAACTCGAAATTTAGCATTTTTTTCTTTTTAACATTTTTAATGTTTTTCTTTTATGAAATTAACTCAAATACTGAAATACAAGAACATTATTCTATTAAAATGTGTGTATTCTATTTAAGGAACTTAATCCAGGATGTTTTACGATTCCCCATTTTCGTTATTATAAGAGTGCTGCCATATCATAAAATTGAATTTCTTTTTCACCACTGTGTGGGGACGATATGGCATACATTCACTAAAAAATAATAATGAAGTTTGGATAATTAAGATTTTTTTTTTCATTTTGACATACAAGTCAAACTACTTGAATACCTGAAGACGAAACAATTTCAGTGGTCAGTTTCCCAGCCTACCGATTCCAGACTAGGCCTCCTGGTGGTTGACCTGATCAAGCAGGCTTTTACAGTAGGATTTATTTTCGTTGGTTGTACTAAGAGCTCTGGCACTGTAGAAACAGTCACTGACGCTGCCTGTCTTCAAGATAAACAGTAGTAATAGAGATGCCAAGTGTGTGTAATTTTAGCATTGAAAGTGATGAATGGGAGTTTCGTGAGGTGTGTGTCAGGCTGGCCCCGGGATCATGACATGAGTGGTGTGTATATTGCTACCAGTGGAAGCTATCTGTCAAGAGTGACGTCACAAGGTTTTTATTAAGTGGACTCAACTTGGGAGTTCATAGGGGCAAGAGGGGGCACGAATTTGGATAAATGTGGAGTGGGATTAAGGCACACACAGATGGAGTTGGAGTGGGATATAAGGAATGAAGCGGAGATGGAGCAAGTGGGGCAGAGTGGACGCGGTAAATAGGGAGTGGAACAGAGGGAAAATTGGTACACGGGAGTGGAACTAAGGGAAAGGGGCACACAGGACTTGTTTAATGCATGCAGTATGAAATCTGTCTGCCTTACCTTGAGAATGTCGTAAAATGTTAAGAATGAGTGTTGGGGGTAGGGGAAAGAGGAAATAAAGCCATGAATACACAGGAAGTAGTAGTGACAGTGATCCTATAACAAATTTATATTTTAATTAGTTGGGCAAGTTTATTGAACAGTGGCACTCGTCTTGTGAGTGAATATTGAAGAGTTAACACGGCACTGGCTGCTGCAACAGTCCTACAAGTTGCAAAACAAAGACACGGAGGCAAAAATGGACACTTAATTTAAGACAACGTTTCGCTTGGAGACCATCACATGGCACTGCATACTGGTGGAGCGAGGATCATAAGAGGTGTGAGTAACTTGCGGCTTGACAAAGCTCCTGGAGAGCGAAACGTTGCCACAACAAAATGTTACATTAGTTGCATTTGTGTCCTCTTACTTAACAATAACTGTTAAGGTCAAGTCGTGAAGTTTGCCGAGTAAGAAGGTTTAGTCCAACTGAAAAAAAATATTTTCCCTTGTATTTTTGTCATAGTATTCACAGCTTAGATTAAATGTTCTTCCAGTGGTTGTTGGAACACAAACCCTTGAGTTTACGGTTAATCTTCAAATGAACGTGTTTCTCGTGTACTCTCTATAGACTTTTAAAAGCTTGGTTTCCAAGCGAAACTTTGTCTTGATAGAGTGTTCATTCTGCCTCTGTTTTGCAACTTATCGATGCTTTAATACTTATGCTCGGTGTGTTCAAAAAATCTACTTGAAGTATACTTCTCTTCTTGACTACATCTTAGATATTGGCTTATCTCAGCTGGTGAAACGATGATGTACAGTTTGATGGGTTTCAGAGTAATCTAAAACATTCTTCTTCCTGTCTTCAGTTTACGAGGAAATGTTTAACTAGAAAACTTTCAAACTGCACCTTCTTTATCTTCATAATACTTAACCTCTTTTAACTAGAAACTTGCCACGCCTTCATAGCCAGTTCTTTCTTTTGAAGTCTCCCAGCTTAAGATGGCGGATTTAATTACCCTTAAAAACTGTTTGACGGAATTTGATGGGGAAATATAGATAGCTTTTGTTCCTACAGTGTAATTCGGTAGAGGAGCAGTACACTGCAGGTGTACTTAAGTTTAAGGAATAAAAATTATCCATCTTTACTTGTATTAACATTTGTGGGTTCTATAGTATTAAGGCAGATAATTCCTAGCAATTGTTTTACAACCCAAGATTTTTTATATAATTTCCAGCTAATTTGAAAGTCTGCCATCACTGATTTAATTGTGTGTGATTTTGAGAAAGTGTTTATTAATATTAGATATATTTAGAAGTTGGAGAATGTATGAGTCGGATTTAGTTTGCTGCCCCACGGTTTAGCGCTTCCCCATGATTATAATAATAATGTCCCACGCCGAGTCCTCAGAGGTTGGTTTAGGTAAACAATTTAAACAATTTCAAGAGTGGGCAGGATGTCATCTAAGAAGCTAGTAATCAGTAAAACTTGTCGATAAGAGTTAAGACTCTGGTAAAAGGATTGGATTTACTCCTGCAAACACGACTAGGCAATTACCGAGTGAGCAGGCACCAGTGGTGACCCAGGTAAGGGGGTGGCACTATCTTTCCCGACTGATCAAGGACGTAAAGTGCGTCACTCTGATACCGTTCTCTTGAGTCACCTTCATATGTAACTCACTTCGACTCAAATATACTTGGTCCTCTCATTGCTGGGGAAGTCGAAACAAATACCGTCGTAAACTCAGTGACAGGGTGTAAGTGTTCTCCCTTAAATATTATAAATAATAAAATAACAATGATAACACCCTGCGTTATGGTAGTACGGACGGCTTTGGTGGTGCCACTTTATGTACGTTGACAAGCTGAGCCACAGCCTGGACACAAGGCATACGCGTCTCTGCTGCAGGAGGTACAGCAGAGGCGCTGCCTCCGCGCCTACTGACTGATTTTGTATACCGACTGTAAAATAATGGATTTGGTATTCTGACTGTAAATTAATGCTTGAGTAGTTACAAAACCTTCGTCTTGCTGGTCTCAACCCTTCAGGGCTTAGAAAACCGACAATTTGGGAATCTGTAATGTGGAAACACCAACCCGTGGCTTCTTCAGTCCAATACAGTGGAGAACGGTGAAAGACGAGGAAGAGTTTGAAGTAATCAGTCCCCAAGATGTTGTCTTACAGATACGTCCAGTGGTTAAAAGAACCAATAAGCTGAAGCTTCAGACACTTGTTCAACATTTGGGAATCTTTAATGTGAAAATATTTCGCCAGCCTCTGGCTTCTTCAGTCCAACACAGAGAAGAACAGTGCAAGACGAGTTTCCAAATAAAACATTTCCAAATTTTCCACAAGCGTCTCATTCTTCACTTATACAAGTAATTAATTGCTAACACCTGCAGTACTGATAAAAAGAATTAGGAGGTAACACAGTGCCGCTACATTAGTCTAACCAGTTATTGTTCTGACGTGTTATTTTAAACCATGCTAAATGTCGGCATTGAAACAGAGTGAGAAGAATCAAAACGTTAACGTAAGACATCGTAAACTAACTTATTACATATTCTCCTGTTGTAAACTGCTCGCTCTGTAGTCACGCGATTAATCTCTCAGAAAAACCACACTAAACAATTAAACTCAAATTTAGCGACCTTCAAAAGAGACAGTCTGACAGCAGCGTTAAGTATTCAAGAATTTTTATTTTACAAAGAAATGCTGAACATCTCAGCATGGATTAACTTGTCCAGTAAATAAATCCTCTGGAAAACTAACATTTACTACATAGATTGTACTTTGGAGGTCTTGTTCTTGGCGAGAGAATTAGCTAAGAAATAGACTAGAAATGTTAGAAAGCATTTAGCTTAACTGTAGGAATGCCAGGGAAACAGCCAACCTGCATGGTTGGTGAGGGACTTTTGATCCAAGGAATCGGACCAAACATGACATCATGGTCTTGTTGCATGGTGCAGTCATGTCATGGTTGTAACTCTGGTAAGCACTGCACTCCTGGCGAGGTGCTGGACCCGCCGCCGCGACCCACCATTACCTGCTCAGCAAACATCATTCTCGCCTCGCCACATACCTGGCCCGCACGTCGAGGCAAAGGAAAAAAACGTAAATCTTAAATTTGCAAGTGAGAGGAGCCAAGAAGTGTCGTAGCTACAAGGTGGCACCGGTAGGGAAGATACTCGGAGCGGCAACAGGTGTGTCAGTAAACAGGTTATCAGTGTTTTCAGGAAGGGATGGGGCTGCACAGCCCTTTGAAGAGGGAAGGGGATACCTTTATGCTGGCAAAGGGCTATTGATTCAAGGAATTGGAGCTGCCCCTCATTTTTCTTGGCTTAAACTAAGTAAAACTAAGAAGAATAAATCATATTACAGTGGCTGGAACAATACACAACTAACCCGCAGTACCATAAATGGTACAGTTCACGACTTACCCACAATACCGTGGCTGGTACAGTTCATGACTTAATTTACACTACTGTGCCTGGAATAATTCACAACTAATCCACAATACCAAGAAGACACTTAAGGCGACGTTTCTGTCCGTCCACTTGCGACTTGAAATAGTCCATCACTCACCGAAACGTTTTAAGATCCCTCTGCCAATTGTGAATTAGCTGTGAACTACAACTAATTTGAATGACATGGTTAAGTTAGTCGTGTGACAACACGAAAGTAACTACCTGCCTTACGAATTTGCTAGGATACTACGATAGGGTCACAGTAATATAACAAGAAAGACAGAATTGGATAAACTGAATGTTCTTGTACTGAAGACAAGCATTTGATTCAGTACTACACCAGAGATTGGTTCAGAAACAAGCAGGGTTAAACTGCAGAGCGCTCCAGTGGGTCATGGAGTACCTAAATGACTGAAGACAGATAACAGGATAATAAAGTTAATGACCCATGTGGGTCATTCAGCTCAAGACATGTTGGAGGATTGATCCTCCGTTTGCTGAGCGCAAGATATACGCGCTTCCTATTTGTACTCTCCTAGTTGTCCAAGAGTAACGAGCTGGGTTCCGCAAGGATCACAGTTAAGACCACTACTGTTCCTAATATACATGAATGACCTACCAGAGGGGATTTAGTCTTATGTTTAACTGTTTGCGGATGATGAAAAGATGCATTTGTCTGACCGCATCTTCCAGATTACTTTTTGAGTTCAGTCCAAGCAAATTCCAGGTTATACGTTTTAGAGAAAAAGATGACAGACTTCTCTTGGGCGAAGAGTAGTAATCTGAAACCAAGACAACAGTGCAAAGGTGTTCGCAATAAAGCTAACAGAATCCTTGGCTTCATATCAAGAAGTATAAATAATAGAAGTCCTCAAGTTGTTCTTCAACTCTATATATATATCTTTGGTTAGGCCTCATTTAGATTATGCCACAGTTCTGGTCACCGTATTACAGAATGGATATAAATGCACTGGAAAACGTACAGAGGAGGATGACAAAGTTGATCCCATGTATCAGAAATCTTCCCTGTGAGGATAGACTGAGGGCCTTGAATCTGCACTCTCTAGAAAGGCGTAGAATTAGGGGGGATATGATTGAGGTGTATAAATGGAAAACAGGAATAAATAAAAGAGATGTAAATAGCGTGCTGAAAATATCCAGCCAAGACAGGACTCGCAGCAATGGTTTCAAGTTGGAAAAGTTCAGATTCAGGAAGGATATAGGAAAGCACTGGTTTGGTAATAGAGTTGTGGATGAGTGGAACAAACTCCCAAGTACCGTCATAGGGGCTGGGACGTTGTGTAGTTTTAAAAATATGTTAGATAAATACATGAGTGGGTGTGGGTGGGTGTGAGTTGGACCTGACTAGCTTGTGCTACTAGGTCAGATGCCGTGCTCCTTCCTTAAGTGAATGTAACCTGACCTGGCTGAGTAAGAAAAGAGGCTCAAAGACAATTTGATAATGGCATAGAATCGATAGCCAAATTCGATGCAAAGTTGTTATATAGCCAAACCAGGAGGAAGGCAGCAGTAAAGGACCAGGTAAGTCAGGCTGAAGAAGGAAGGAGGATAGCTCACACGGAATGACCAGGAAGTCATTTAGGAAGATATTCTCGGTGGAGAGAGGAAGTCTACCAACGAACCAAATCGGTAGAGTGCACCAACGTGCGTTGGACACATTACATATAAATCTTGGGAGGAGGTGAAGCTGCTGTGTGAGCTAGAAGGAAGTGGGACCAGATATATTTCTGTGGGTCCTGAGAAAGGAAGCAGAGGTACTGCGGTCTCTCTAGCAAAAATCTTCAACACCGTCTGTCTATATAGGATAACTACCGAAAGTGTGAAAGACAGCAAATGTAATCCCAGTTTTTAAGAAAGAAGACAGCGTTAAACTACAGACCAATGCCACTGACAGACACAGTGTGTAAAGTTATGAAGAATATTATCAAAAGAGTGGAGGAGTATCTAAAAAGGAGTGGCTCATACATGACAACCAGCATGGCTTTAGAAATGGTAAATCCTCTCTCACAAAGCTGCTAGTGTTCCATGACGAGGTAACAGAACGCAGGAAAGAGAGGGATGGGTTAGATTTCATCTTTTGTGGATTGTAAGAAGACTTTTGACACACTGCCGCACAAGAAACTGGTTCAAAAGATAGAGTAGCAGGCAGGAATAACAGGGAAGTACTACAATGGGTCAGGAAGGAAACGACGAGTGATTGTGAGGGATGAGGTGTCGTAACGACATGACGGAAGGGATAGTCATAGGTATTCCTGTTAGCAGATGTCAAACTAATGAGGAGACTACAAGCAGACATAGACATGGAAGGGCTACAAATGGATTTAGATAGACTGCAGGCTTGGTTTGACAAATAGCTACTGGGGTTATAAAGTTTGGGAAGGGCATAGAAAACTGCAGATGGAGTACAGGCTCGGGGAAGTGGAAGATGAAAAGGCTGCAAACCTCACTTAAGGAGAAGGACCTTGGGGTGAGTACTACACCGAGCATATCGCCTGATGCGCACATCAACCAAATGACTGCTGCAGTAAATTGCGTCTGGCAAATCTAAGACTAGCGTTTAGACATTCAGGACACTGCATTCTGTGTACATCAGGCCTATGTTGGAGTATGCAGCACCAGTATGGAACCCACATCTAGCCAAGTATGTCAAGTGCCTGATGACACTCGAGGACAGAAGGCCTAGGGGTGATATGATAACGTACAAAATACTGAGAGGAGTTGATAGGGTGAATAGACAGATTGTTTGAGAGATTGGAAACAGGAACACGAGGGCACATTTTTTTTTTCAACAAGTCGGCCGTCTCCCACCGAGGCAGGGTGACCCAAAAAGAAAAGAAAATCCCCAAAAAGAAAATACTTTCATAATCATTCAACACTTTCACCACACTCATACATAATCACTGTCTTTGCAGAGGCGCTCAGATACGACAGTTGAGAATAAGTCCCTCCCAACTGTCACTATCCCAGACCCCTCCTTTAAAGTGCAGGCATTGTACTTCCCATTTCCAGGACTCAAGTCCAACTAAATCATTTGTCATTTAAAAACTCAGAGGAGTCACAGGAATGTTATGAAATATTTCTTCAGCCTTAGAGTAGTCAGGAAGTGGAACGACCTGGAAAGTAAAGTGGTAGAGGCAGGATCCATTCATAGCTTTAAGAAGAGGTACGATAAAAACTCTTGTAGCTAGGAGAGAATGGACCAAGTAGCGACCAGCAAAGAGGCGGGACCAGGAGCTGTGACTCTACCCCTGAAACCACATATAGGTGAGTATCTCTCTCTCTCTCTCTCTCTCTCTCTCTCTCTCTCTCTCTCTCTCTCTCTTTGAGAGACTTTCCAGCGAAATTGCACTATAATATTCAGTAGAATACTTTGTGCAGAGTTGGTCACTGTCAACACGGTGAGAGGCTCAACGATGGTTCCACCTAGTTTGAAAGAGTTGATCCTCATTGTCTTGTTTATCCTCATTTACTGCTTCATGCATTGCTAAAGAGATATACAAGTCTCATGCATAAGCAGATATATTGATTACGTTTTTTAAAGTGTGTGAAGGTTAGAGAGAGAAAGAGAGAGAGAGAAGTGAGTGGGTGATGAATATTTAGGAGTGAGGGAGGGAATAAGAGTGGTAGGCAGGAACATACCTGTGATCAGTTTCGAAGGTTCCTCTACCTTCACAGCCCGGCCTAAAGCAAGAGTTCTTAGTTGACTGGTTAAGCTGAATGATGAGGCGGCACTTTAGGCCATATAGTGGACAAGCTTCTTCTTGAAGACCACTATCTCTATTCCGGTGTCATTTCTTATATCTGTTGTTAACAGGCTGATGATGACACAATGCAAGACAAGCCACGAGGGGTGGAAATCTTTAGCTCAAGTACTTTCACACTTCTCAGTGCATCATAAGGAGCTGTGCAATGTTGCAAAGGCAACAGAAGAAGTAGGGTAAGTTCTCAGAGTGTGGTAGTGTGGAGGCACCAGCCAGTTTGTCTGGGAGAGGCAAGTAGGATGCCAACCACACACCGGTCACCCCCCACACCCCACCCTATATAGGGTCGGGTGGGGTAGGCCTAACAGTTTGCAGATAGCATGAGGAAAAATACTAAAATATAGTTAATAGCCAGCCCTAAGCTTAACTATCTTTTAGTATTTTTCCTCATGCTATCTGCAGACTGTGAGGCCTACTCCACCCGACCCCATATGGGGTGGGGTGTGGGGAATGATCGAATGATCGGTGTGTGGTTGGCATCCCACCCAGACAGTCTTGAGACTGGCTGGTGCCTCCACACTGCCACTCTCTGAAAACTTACCCTACTTCTCCTGTTGTTGCCTTTGCAACATTGCACAGCTCCTGATGACGCACTGAAAAGTGTGAAAGTACTTAAGCTAAAGATTTTCACCCCCCCGTGGCTTGTCTTGCATGCATTATATATATATATATATATATATATATATATATATATATATATATATATATATATATTTTTTTTTTTTTATATATAGTGTGTGTGTGTGTGTGTGACATCTTCATATCAACAATGTATCTCTTAATTCTTTTGTACTATATATATATATATCACACACACACATACTGTTAGGTCTCTCTTCTTCCTTTGTTCCAAAGAGAAAATTTTAAGTGCTTTGAGGTGTTTCCGGAGGTTCAGATGTTTCATTGATTCTGTGCCTGCAGTAAACGACTCTTGTAAGCTGTAGTCTTGAAAGGAGATAAGAGTTCAGGACAGTATTCGAGATATGAGATCACTATTGATTTAAACACTTCCATTATTGACACTGATGTGACTTCTCTTGTCTTGAAGTAGTGGACTGCCCTCCCTGCCATGGCCTCCAGGGCGCTACCCTCTTTGCGATGGTCTCCAGGGCGTTGCCCTCCCTGCCATGGTCTCCAGGGCGCTGCCCTCCCTGCCATGGTCTCCAGGGCGTTGCCCTTCCTGCCATGGTCTCCAGGGCGCTGCCCTCCCTGCCATGGTCTCCAGGGCGTTGCCCTCCCTGCCATGGTCTCCAGGGCGCTGCCATCCCTGCCATGGTCTCCAGGGCGTTGCCCTCCCTGCCATGGTCTCCAGGGCGTTGCCCTCCCTGTCATGGTCTCCAGGGCGTTGCCCTCCCTGCCATGGTCTCCAGGGCGCTGCCATCCCTGCCATGGCCTCCAGGGCGTTGCCCTACCTGCCATGGTCTCCAGGGCGTTGCCCTCCCTGTCATGGTCTCCAGGGCGTTGCCCTCCCTGCCATGGTCTCCAGGGCGTTGCCCTCCCTGCCATGGTCTCCAGGGCGTTGCCCTCCCTGCCATGGTCTCCAGGGCGTTGCCCTCCCTGCCATGGTCTCCAGGGCGTTGCCCTCCCTGCCATGGTCTCCAGGGCGCTGCCATCCCTGCCATGGTCTCCAGGACGTTGCCCTCCCTGTCATGGTCTCCAGAGCGTTGCCCTCCCTGCCATGGTCTCCAGGGCGTTGCCCTCCCTGCCATGGTCTCCAGGACGTTGCCCTCCCTGCCATGGTCTCTAGGGCGCTGCCCTCCCTGCCATGGTCTCCAGGACGCTGCCGTCCCTGCCATGGTCTCCAGGACGCTGCCCTCCCTGCCATGGTCTCCAGGGCGCTGCCATCCCTGCCATGGTCTCCAGGACGCTGCCCTCCCTGCCATGGGCTCCAAAATGTTAATTATAATTATTTACGAGGCGTGGTATTTGGCACTATCTCACACAACCTCATTAAAGTCTCGTGGACGAGTATATTCCACCAGATTTATTCAGGATTAGTGACTCACTGTAGAAGTGTGGGGGCTGTTGGGGTTCATACTGGGGAAGGGGAAAGACAAGGTTGGCAGCATATCGTTGCTTGTCACAAGTCGTTGTTGGCAGCATATCGTTGCTGGCATCAGATTATTGCTGGCAGCATACCGTTGCTGGCAGTAGTATATCATTGCTGGCAGCATATCGTTGCTGGCATCAGATTATTGCTGGCAGCAGTATATCATTGCTGGCAGCATATCGTTGCTGGCATCAGATTATTGCTGGCAGCATACCGTTGCTGGCAGTAGTATATCATTGTAGTATATCGTGGCTTTCAGCATATAGTTGGTGGGAGCAGATAAACGTCTTTCGTGAATTAAGGAGGCAGTGATGGAGTGCTATTAACGGTAGATGTAGAGAGAGTCGCCGGGTGTTTACAAACATTAATATATATATAATGTCATACAGAATAGCTAAAACTGGTCATTTAGCAAGAACTCATTTAAAATTAAGTCCTTTCTAAAATTTTCTTTTATACGTTTAAAGATATATATTTTTTTCAGTCATATTGATGTAAAAATTAATAATTTTGTACCAAAAGAACCTTAGAAAACTTTCCTAACTCTGTTATAATAAGCGCAATTTAATTTAGCCTAATCCAACAAAGTATATTTTAATAAGTTTACAATTTAATAATATCAAACACAGAAATATTTTTTAGTTCAGATATTATTTCAAATTATGCATACAAATTTTCCTTGTCTTATTTGGAAAGAGCGTTCTATTAAACCAATCGAGTTTTAATTATTCGGCAACATTATTATATATATAATATATATATATTATATATATATATATATATAATATATATATATATATACATATATATATATTTTAATATATTATACATATATATATATATATATATATATATATATATATATATATATATATATATATATATCGTGTCACACACTCTTAGATTGTAACTGTCGCCATTAAGACTAGCTAGGCTGTTGTTGGGAGTTTTTAAGGTGCTGTAAACAACAAAATTCGCGGATTCCAAGACAAACTATTTATTCAGTATATTTTGTAAACATCTATATGATATGACGGTACTCTTAATTACCTCAGCCAAGCTGTGATGGTTATGTTAGTCTGCGGGCTGCTAGCAGTAACAGCCTGGTTGACCAGGCAGTCAACACAGGAATCCGGTCTCATGCCAGTGACAAGGTTTCGACACCCATCAAATATAGGATCAGGTACCAAGAGAGACTTGACTGTCTTCAAGACGGAGGGAGCGTCCGTGTTCATCCAGGGTGAACCTGATGTCTTCAAGACGGAGGGAGCGTCCGTGTTCATCCAGGGTGAACCTGATGTCTTCAAGACGGAGGGAGCGTCCGTGTTCATCCAGGCTGAACCTGATGAACCTAGCAGTGGTGCATGCTTCAGATGTGAGCTGCAAGAACAACCAGTCTGGTTGATCAAGTCATGTGCCAGAAGGCCTGATCAAAGACCGATCCCCGGAGGCCCGGTCTTTGATCATGGTAACCCCGCTTCAAAATAACAGTAACTCGCTTCAAAATAACAGTAACTCGCTTCAAAATAACAGTAACTCGCTTCAAAATAACAGTAACTCGCTTCGAAATAACAGTAACTCGCTTCAAAATAACAGTAACTTGCTTCAAAATAACAGTAACTCGCTTCAAAATAACAGTAACTCGCTTCAAAATAACAGTAACTCGCTTCAAAATAACAGTAACTTGCTTCAAAATAACAGTAACTCGCTTCAAAATAACAGTAACTCCTTCAAAATAACAGTAACTCGCTTCAAAATAACAGTAACTCGCTTCAAAATAACAGTAACTCGCTTCAAAATAACAGTAACTCGCTTCAAAATAACAGTAACTCGCTTCAAAATAACAGTAACTCGCTTCAAAATAACAGTAACTCGCTTCAAAATAACAGTAACTCGCTTCAAAATAACAGTAACTCGCTTCGAAATAACAGTAACTCGCTTCAAAATAACAGTAACTCGCTTCAAAATAACAGTAACTCGCTTCAAAATAACAGTAACTCGCTTCAAAATAACAGTAACTTGCTTCAAAATAACAGTAACTCGCTTCAAAATAACAGTAACTCGCTTCAAAATAACAGTAACTCGCTTCAAAATAACAGTAACTCGCTTCAAAATAACAGTAACTCGCTTCAAAATAACAGTAACTCGCTTCAAAATAACAGTAACTCGCTTCATACTGATATAATAACTTGCAGCATATTAATAATAATTATAATTACTGACAATGACTCTACATATTGACAATATCTCGTAGTGTTTATTTTATTACCTATGGATAATACTTTATTTCTGGGAAGTCCGCAGGAAATATTGCAAAGTGGTTGTCAAATAATTCACAGTGTGGAAATATTTTGCTGCATACCTTAGTGGAGGTCGCTGAGTATTGCATAGTGTTGCATTTACGACTACATGTTGCGTGCTGCATTAATGGTAACGCAGCTCTTGCGAAGTTTAGGTGGCTAATAGCTCGTTGACACCGCCTTGGGCTCGCAAGCAAGAGGATATGGATATGATTTCGTGGTGAGTCTCCCTGTATCTGCTGCCCTTGTTCACCTGACGGTAAATAGGTACCTGAATTTTAGCAGACTGTTGTGGGCGCATTGTAGTGGGTGGTATATATACTTTAGACTTGAAATAATGCTAGTTATGATAACAGATCTTACTACAAATCGAATCTACCACGCTTAATTGCGTTTGCAATTAAGCGTGGTAGATTCATATACATGAAATATCCGTCAAACAGTGGTTGTGGGCCGACTTTCAGTAAGGTCGTGGCTAAAACAAATGTTCCTGCTAGGTTGTGGTGGAGACAAGTGTCATACCGCCACCTGTCGCTCGAGTGGGGTACAAATTGAGGTCAAGTGTCGGCTGTCTGTGGTAGGTTGGTGGGTAGAGGAAGAGGATTCTGCTACTGGATAGTGTTTTTTTATTATTATTATAATTGATGTCATTAGATACACTGCAGTAGCTGATACTTTTATTTTACCCAACACTCGAGTACTTCCAGCAAGACTTTTACACAGTGGCAGATTTTAATAAAAATGCGTCTTCCAGCAGGTGACAATGGTGGGAAGAACTTTTCTATTTTCCTGGATCTTGTCATATGTACTCTTGAAAATGTGTGTACATTGCTTCCACATCTGGTTTATCTTTCTTCCCTGCTACTCTGAGACTAAATTGTACTTCCCATCATCCATTTGAGCCCCGTTGTTCTTGGTCCACTCGTTTTCTTCTGTTTTTATCATTTTTGTCAATTCTTATGATCATCTATGTCGTTTCGTAGTCGTCTCTCCGACGATGGGTCACCTTACCTTGGTGTTGGGAGGCGAAGAAAGGCTTGATTGGCTTTGACTGACTAAGAAACCATCATCGGGGTAACTAGCCAGAAGATTACACCTTGTGTGAAAAGTTGCTGTGACTTATCATCTATGACTTAGTGACTTAGTGATTGTAAATATGGTTGTCTTTATGCAACTGCTGGCTCCGCTGCAGCTGACGTCTTAATAGTGTGACTGACTCCTGATTTGGAACTAATTTCAGTTACGGCTTGGATTGCAGACCATGAGTTTATGCCGTCGCTGCCAGCGATGCCACCGTCGTTACATCTTACCTTCTGTCTGTGGCTCTTATTGGATTCTGGACATGATTTGGACTACGACTATTTTCTTTTTCTGTATTGTGGTCATGTTCTTATTAATGCGTTAGTATCTAAGTTCTGCTAACGACAGTTGGTGCCAAGAGTAAGAAAAAAATAAATTTGCTATTGATGGCAGAAGCTTTTTATTAGCAAATTTTCTGTGAAAAGTGCAGAATAATTGTACAAATCACTCTTCTAGTAACAAGCTCAGCTCCTCTCATAGCACACGGTTTTAAAAACAATATGACAGAGAAGCGTATCATAAATATCTTCAGTCGTACACAGAGGTGACTAACATATTGGAGACATTTGAAATCTTTGAGATTCTGAGGTGTTCAGTCCCTCAGGCTTGGTAGAAGTGAAGTCGTGTAGAGGTGTTTAGTTCCTCAGCTTAGAGGAAGGATATTCAGTTCCATAGTTTGTTAAATCTAAAGCAGAAACAGATGGATGGAGGTTATGTACTTGAGCCAGAAGTGAGGTGTGGCAGCCTTCCATCCAGGCTGAGGGACACAACTGTCTCCAATATATATATTATCACCTCTGAACTCGACTGAAAGAGCCAGCTGCACAGGCGAAAGCTCTCGGCAATAAAGATACCTAAATGTTGCATATCTGTCTTATTCACCTTGTCGGTATTATATACCATTAATATCATACGGAAGAAATGAGTCCAAGAGCTGTAGGTCAACTCCAAATAATTCAGCTAAGTAAAAACAAACGAGTTGAAGATGATAAGAAAATCTTGATTTTGGTAAGTGGGTCATTTATAGGTGATATGTGATATCAGGGGCAGATGATACATGGGTCATTCATGCGTATGTGTCTATGATATTTAACAGGGAAACAGGTGGAAGATATTCTGAGCAAATGCACAGTTATGGTTTGTATTCCGAAGTGGGTACACCAGTGTAGTCTACACTGATTTGGTATACCATACTGTATACACTGCCGCCGTGCACCTGCACCGTCCGTCAACGTAAAATGGTTATGTACATCAGGTGACATCTGAAATGGCTCTCAGAGGTTTATTACACAAGCTGGTGAAAGGTTGGAAGTTTAATTATCTCTCTTTTTCTTCTTGACGAATTGTAATATACATAAAATGAAGCGTCAGCCCAAATGTATGGCACGTAGGCCCCTCATTCTATACTTAGTTTCATCTTCCCTCCCTTCCTCCCTCTCTGTCTGAACGGTCCTCCCTCCTCCTACCCCTCCCATCACAGGTTCTCCCTTCTCTCACCTCCCCCTGCACGGGTCCTCCCTCCATGCATGGATCACAGAATAAGTAGGTAGAAGGAACGCGTGTAGGTACTATTATAAGGGGATCTGCGCTTATGAAAAGAGTATGTGTATTTACACACCAGAAAGTGCGGGACCATTGTCAAGTCACAACTGAGGGAGAGAAAATCGGAGAAAACCGGAGGAAAAGTTATAGTATAACCCGACTCTTGTATAAATGACTTTGTAGTTAATGCTACAAAGGGCTCCAGGTTGAGACCGAAATGCACAGTAGAAAAATATAATAGTGTGGGGACCCTTAGTCTTAGAGATGCAAATAATATAGGATTTCTGCTTAAAACTATTTGAGTATTTTTCTAATACCAAGTCATCTTGTACATATACATATACATAATATAATTTTATTATGTAATATGGTACACAATGTTTGAGATGCATTGCAAGTATAGTCACAAAGGTGTGTGTGTGTGTGTGTGTGTTTATCAGAGCACAAAATCCAGCCTTAGATAAAAATACGAAAAAAACTTATAATCCTGAAACTGTGTCTGCCACCTATTGCAGTCTCCTTCCAGATCTTCCAGCATCACTTGGACCGTTCCTCCCTCAGGTCCAGTCCACGAAATGGGATCCTTTGAGTGGGATCTCTCGCTTAGTTGGTCAAGTGGTCCAAATCTTGATGGGAGCGGCGAGGCTGCTGATGTGCCCTGTAATGGACCTTCTGGTGGTGGGTGGGCCAGTGTGTGTAGGGCTGGTGGTCTCTTGCGGAGACACGAGGCTCCTCTCCTCCCTCAGGGGCTGCAAAGGGGTTAGGGGGAGACTCTTAACGCTTGTGGAAACTTTACGAGAAAATATTGAAATGGAATTATTACTGTTTTGTCGCATCAAACAAAAATCATGTATCAAGGCCAAGAATGTTCATGAGGTTTTTAATTATTTTAACTATTTAATTTTAGTATTGTGAGTTATATGTTTCAGAAACATTAATCAAGTTTTATTCAGAGGGGAAAATATTGAGTTTTGTTTATTAGAAACTTGAAATATTGTCATTTTTTTATTTATTATTGCTCTCTTAGATTGTACTTTTTGGCTAATTCGTACAACAGTTTGTTAATTTATCCTAAAATATCAATGGTTATCATTATATTCTCGTTGAATATCATGCTAACAATTGGGTCTTCTTTTCCTTGCCGAGTGTTCGTATATGTCTGCATCCATTAATTTATAACCTTTAGGGTATTTTCCCAGCTGTATTGATCCCTGTATCCTTACAGTATGCGAGATTTATCTCGGTATATATCAGAATGGCACAATAAACCACTCTTGCCCTCTTTTTTATTTAAGTTATTGTCTGACAAAGTTTATGTAGCACTAAGTTTATAGTGTTCGGCATATTGTTCATTATCATGCGTCCTGCTTCTGCAGGAATAATTTTACCAACGTAAGTAAAACGTATGAAAGACTAATCCAGAAAGTTTTATTTTTTTTACACTTGAATTTACAGAATGAATTATTATCGTAACTCACCTTTGTGTCAGACAATAACTTACATAAAAAAGAGGGCAAGAGTGGTTTATTGTGCCATTCTGATATATACCGAGATAAGTCTCGTATACTGTAAGGATACCGGGATAATACAGCTGGGAAATACCCTAAAGGTTATAGATTAATGGATGCAGACATATACAAACACTCAGCAAGGAAAAGAAGACCCAATTGTTAGCATGACATTCAACTGTAGTACGAATTAGCCAAAAAGTACAATCAAAGATAAATAAAAAAGAGGACATATTCTTGGTTTGCCTGCCCCCCCCTCCATCCCTATCTGCGACTGCTTGTCAGAGTAGAGAACAGAGCAAGACGTCTCATCTCTCGCCTGGACCCATCCTGGATAGATCTGTCATTTCAGCAGAGCCTTCAACACAGGAGAGATGTGGGTGGCCTTACTGTTATTTACAAGGCCAACATTGTCAAAGTACCACATTTGGCTCCACTTCGAGGACAGCGAGAAGCAAGCTTCTATACCACAAGACGGGCAGAAAGCAGCAACTTCACTCTGGTTGTACCCTTCTCCGGAACATCACTTCATCTGAGATCATTTATCCCCAGGATGACTCGAGTCTGGAACACATTCGTACAGCATTATGATGTAAACGACATAATCAGTTGATCAAATGAAAATACTGGCCCACAGATGGCTCCAACTTCATCTTGTGCCCTACTTGTACGTTTCAATAAAAATGCTTTCAAATGAGCTGATGTAGGTAACAGCTCTTAGCTTGTCAATAAAGTTAGGAACCCTTAACTTGTAAATAGCTTGTCAATAAAGCTTGGGATCCTTAACCTAACCTTGTCAAGCCCTGTGTAAAAAAAAAAAAAAAGCCGTACCTTTACCTCAGGTTACAACCCATAACAGTCAGCTAACACCTAGATATCTAAATTCTGGTAAGTGATCAGAGGACAACAGGTGTCAGGAAACTCGTCCAAAGTTTGCAGCCAGCCATGAATTGAGCCAGGGTCTTTGGTTGTGAGCTGCAGTCACAACTTGACTCTTACCCGTTCTTTGTGTCTCGCAACCTGGCTTCCCCCGCACTGCCACTAGCCGAATCTGACAACGTGAGTATTTGTGTGCACCAACCTCTCTCGCTCTCTTTCTCTTGTGTGTGTGTGTGTGTGTGTATGTGTCTGTCTGTGTCTGTCTGTCTGTCTGTTTGTCTGTCTGTGGCTGTCTGTGTGTTTACACAAGGGTTTTACAAGGATGCGTCAAGAGTTCCTACCTTTTTTTCGAGCTAAGAGCTGTTACCTACCACAGCTCGTTTGAAAGCCTTCTTATTGTTATGAGATATACAAATAAGGAATAGGATGAAGTTGGAGCCGTCTCTAGGCCGGTGATTTTATTTGGCCAACTGATTTTATTTTATCAGTGTCATTATGCTGAACGAACATATTCCAGACTCGAGTCATCCTAGGTAAACATGATCTCAGATGAAGTGATATTTTTGAGAAGGGTAGAGCCAAAGTGTAGTTGCTGTCCGCGAAGTGGAACCAGGTGTGGTACTTTGACAATATTGGCCTTGTATATAGCAGTAAGGCCACTCATATCCTCCTGTGCTGAAAGCTCTGCTGAAAAGACGAATCTGGCCAGGCCGGGTCCAGACGAGAGATGAGTCGTCCTGCTCTGTTCTCTATTCTGACAAGTCGTAGATGAGACAAGGGAGGGGGATGTGAGCAATCCAATAAAGTCAAGCATACTCGAGGTGTGAGCGAACTTGTGTCTCATAGTCTTTCAGGCTGTACTGTCAAGCAGATACGAGATAAGTCTTAAGTGCTGTTAGCGTGCTGCCCGCCTTGTTTGCAAGATCTACTACGTGCTTCTTCATAGTCTCTGTCTCTCTCTCTGTCTCTCTCTGTCTCTCTCTGTCTCTCTCTCTCTCTCTCTCTCTCTCTGTCTCTGTCTCTCTGTCTCTCTGTCTCTGTCTCTCTGTCTCTCTATCTCTCTATCTCTCTATCTCTCTATCTCTCTCTCTCCTCTTTTTTTTCTCTTTTCTCTCTCTTCTCTCTTTTCTCTCTCTCTTCTCTCTCTCTCTCTTCTCTCTCTCTCTTCTCTCTCTCTCTCTCTCTCTCTCTTCTCTCTCTCTTCTCTCTCTCTCTCTCTCTATCTCTCTCTCTTATCTCTTTCTCTTCTCTCTCTCCTCTCTCTCTCTCTCTCTCTCTCTCTCTCTCTCTCTCTCTCTCTCTCTCTCTCTCTCTCTCTCTCTCTCTCTCTCTCTCCCCCCCTAGCCCTAGTTCTTAAATGTCTGATTTATGCCATATGTTTTTCACCAAAATATTACCGTCCTCTCTGCATCCCCATGCGTCCTCCCGGCCCAGCCCTCTAACACCCCAGTAGTGAGCCAGTTATCCCCACCTGACGGGATCCAGAATGGCGTTGACGTAGAATGTGAAAATAGCGTCTTGTGTACTCGTTTGTCGACCCGTGTCACTTTTGGTGCTGACATAGCTATGTGGGTGGAGGGGTGTGTTGATGGGGGATGGGCGGGTGTGTTGATGGGGGATGGGCGGGTGTGTTGATGGGGTGTGTGTGTGGGGAAGGTTTGGGTGGGTGAGTGGACTGAGCATGTGAAGATGGGGTGTACGTGTGGAAGGGGGGCGGAGATCAGCAAGGCAACAGGAGAGAGAGTATGCAACGATAGGATAAAGGGAATATTTCGAGTTTGGGTGAGGGAGATAAATCTGGATGAGAAGGTTTGTAAGTAAGAGTGAGGGAGATCAATGTAGATGAGAAGGTTTGTAAGTAGGAGTGAGGGAGATCAATGTAGATGAGAAGGTTTGTAAGTAGGAGTGAGGGAGATCAATGTAGATGAGAAGGTTTGTAAGTAGGAGTGAGGGAGATCAATGTAGATGAGAAGGTTTGTAAGTAGGAGTGAGGGAGAACAATGTAGATGAGGAGGTTTGTAAGTAGGAGTGAGGGAGATCAATGTAGATGAGAAGGTTTGTAAGTAGGAGTGAGGGAGATCAATGTAGATGAGAAGGTTTGTAAGTAGGAGTGAGGGAGATCAATGTAGATGAGAAGGTTTATAAGTAGGAGTGATGGAGAACAATGTAGATGAGGAGGTTTGTAAGTAGGAGTGAGGGAGATCAATGTAGATGAGGAGGTTTGTAAGTAGAAGTGAGGGAGATCAATGTAGATGAGAAGGTTTATAAGTAGGAGTGAGGGAGAACAATGTAGATGAGAAGGTTTGTAAGTAGGGGAGGAGGAAGAGATCCTGAAAGTCCATGGTAAGAAAATACAGAGATGGAGGAAGAGTGGTAAAGGCGACCTGGATAATGGTGGGTGTTGGTACTGATGGTGGGTTGAGACAAGTGAAATTGCAGACCTAAAGATTGTGCGGTAGAGAAAACTTTTCCTTTTGAGGTGGAATAAAGGCCCAACATTGTTTTGAACATTTCCAATGGCCTTCTGTTTACAGTGGTTTTATAATAGTAGAGATCATTAAAGAACACCAAGCTACAATATCGTAACTGGAACAATACACACACAAACCGCACGTAAGACACAGTAAACTATGACGAAGAAGAAGCTTCCTGATAAGATGTTCAGATGTGTTGCAAAATTCGTTGTTCTGGTTGAAATTGTTGGATATATAAATGCGTGATGATTCCAAGATCCTGCGTCTCTTGAGTGTCTTCTTTGAGAAGGACCCTCCCACGCCAGGCGGGTCCTTCCTCTTGCCAGGATCCAACTTCAACATTCTTTTCAAGATTGATGGACTGATTACATCGACTCAAGGCTGAGGGACTGATTACCTCAAACTCCTCCCGTTCTTCACCATTCTCCTTTGTATGGACTAATGAAGTCACTGTGTGGCGAAACGTTTCCTCAATAAAGATACCCAAGTGTTGCACATGTGTCTAATTTATCAACTCGTCGGTTCTCTGAACCATTCATCTACATTCCTCACCTAATCTTCCACGTCACTGTTCTCCATGTATATACTCACGTACTTGATAAAGTCCACTGTGTGGGCGAAACGTTGTCAGTAAGGGGTCGCATTATGCCGCATTTGTGTATCTTTTCATAGTGTCGGTATTTTATACCATTTATCTCCATTAATTGACTAGTTAATGGTCCAAGTCGGACAGAAACGTCGTCATAAGTTTCGTATCTGCGGATTATTTGTGCAGAGATCATATGTATTTGTAAATATGATACTAACTATAATACTTTGTTTTCGCAGGTAAGGTTTGGTGTCGAGGAGCGACTCATCTCTCTCTCAGTATATGAGTAAGTTGAAGCCACTACAGACTAATATACTAATGTCACTGGTAGTGGTAGTTGGAGAAATAATAAAAGCATGTTCTACTTTTTTGGTATAAACCCCGGGAATAGATAACGACAAATTGGTTTAGAAAGACACGTAAGCAAACACTAGGATATATTTGTTAGAAAACGTTTCGGTCCTGGGACCTTGATCACTTCTAACGCACAAAGGTTAAAAAGACTGTATATATAGGCGGAGAGTGAGGTGTGAGTGACACATGGTGACCTGAAAAAATGTCATATAGGGATGATGACGGGTAGTGATCACATAAGTCCTGTGTTAGGTATTTGGTGGTTCAGGTCACCATGCGTCACTCACACCTCACTCTCCGCCCATATATACTGTCTTTTTAACCAGTGTGTGTTAGGAGTGATCACGGTCCCAGGAACGAAACTTGTCTTGAGATCATATTAACATTAATTCTAATCCAATGAGACTTTTCACGATATTGACTTTCTGGCTTAATCGTGGAGAAGGTTACTGAGAGCTTGGTTTATTCATGCATTAATCTTTCTTGGCTGGTTTAAGATGGAAGGTTTAAAGAGCACTGACGACCTGACAAAATAGAGAAGCGTACACATATTTAAACTTTAGTTTCACTTTATATTTCACTGGAGATTTATTAATACTAAATCTCAATACCATGTATTATGGGAGAAAATCACCATAAAACGCCTAACTGAAGTTATGAAAAAATACCACACTGACAAATAAACAAATGCTTGTGCACTTTCATGTGCTTAGTCACGAGTGTATGTGTGTGTGTGTACTCACTTAGTTGTGGTTGCAGGGGTCGAGTCATAGCTCCTGGCCCCGCCTCTTCACTGGCCGCTGCTGGGTCACTCCCTGCGCCATGAGCTTGATCATACTTCTTCTTAAAGCTATGAATGGATCCTGCCTCCACTATATCGCTTCCCAAACTATTCCACTTCCTGACCACTCTGTGACTGAAGAAATACTTCCTAACATCCCTGTGATTCATCTCTGTCCACCTTGTCAATTCCTCTCAGTATTTTATATGTCGTTATCATGTCCCCCCCCCTATCTCTCCTGTCCTCCAGTGTCGTCAGGTCAATTTCCCTTAACCTCTCCTCGTAGGACATACCCCTTAGCTTCGGGACTAGTCTTGTTGCAAACCTTTGCACTTTCTCTAGTTTCTTTACGTGCTTGGCTAGGTGTGGGTTCCAAACTGGTGCTGCATACTCCAATATGGGCCTAACGTACAGAGTGTACAGGGTCCTGAACGATTCCTTATTAAGATGTCGGAATGCTGTTCTTAGGTTTGCCAGGCACCCGTATGCTGCAGCCGTTATTTGGTTGATGTGCGCCTCAGGAGATATGCCTGGTGTTATACTTACCCCCAGATCTTTTTCCTTGAGTGAGGTTTGTAGTCTCTGGCCCCCTAGACTGTACTCCGTTTGCGGTCTTCTTTGCCCTTCCCCAATCTTCATGACTTTGCACTTGGTGGGGTTGAACTCCAGGAGCCAATTGATGGATCAGGCTTGCAGTCTGTCCAAGTCCATTTGTAGTTCTGCCTGGTCCTCGTCCGATTGAATTCTTCTCATCAACTTCACATCATCTGCAAACAGGGACACTTTGGAGTCTATTCCTTCCTTCATGTCGTTCACAAATACCAGAAACAGCACCGGTCCTACGACTGACCCCTGTGGAACCCCACTTATCACAGGCGCTTACTCTGACATCTCGCCACGTACCATGACTAGCTGCTGTCTTCTTGATAGGTATTCCCTGATCCATTGGAGTGCCTTCACTGTTATCCCTGCCTGGTCCTCTAGCTTTTACCGTGGTTTCTCTTGGAGGATCCTGTTTCGCACTGTTTCTGTCCTGAGAATCAGCTTGACTGGTCGTTTTCTTCCCTTCACATACCCCCCTATTCTCTGAAAATTTACAATCTCGGACATGTCCTCTTCATCTATTTCTGTGATGATGTTCTCAATCTCCTTTCTTTCTACCTGTCGTCTTTCAGTGTGTGTCCTTCCCTCGCTTTCCTGGAGCCCATGAATAAACACTGACTTTGCCCTCTCCTCCTCCCATTGCCTTTGCTCTGTGACGGGTTCCTGTCTGTACATGACCATTTTCTTCCTTATTTTTTCCTGTAGCTCTTGGTGGCATGTGTTGGTGTGTGTTTGTGTGTACTGACCTATTTGTGGTTGCAGGGATCGAGACAGCCCCTGACCCCGCCTCTTCACTGATCGCTACTAGGTCCTCTCTCTCCCTGCTCCATGAACTTTATCATACCTCGTCTTAAAACTATATATGGTTCCTGCTTCCACTACATGACTTGCCAGACTATTCCACTCCTGACAACTCTGTGACTGAAGAAATACTTCCTAACATCTCTGACTCATCTGAGTCTTGAACTTCCAATTGTGACCCCTTGATTCTGTGTCCCATCTCTGGAACATCCTGTCTGTCCTTATCTATTCCTCCCAGTATTTTGTTATCATGTCTCCCCTAACCTTCCTGTGTCAGTAGTGTACTGAACCTCCTATGTATTATACTTGTGTAGTATATCATAGTAAAAGCTATATTATAGTTAAGCTCCCTTTCAACCTGTGATATCACGAGCCCCTCACGTGAGACGCCAGTTAGAGGCATCTACCTCACTCAGACGAGAGGCTTAGAAGAGAACGGTAGGCTGGGCACCTATTTCCCCTCGCAGACTTTGTCAATATACCAGTTACCAACCATCTTGTGTGTTTCACTACGACCGCCAATATCTCCTAGTACCCATTCGATACCTGTCCTCCGTGTCGTCAGGCCGATTTCAATTAACCTTTCTTCGTAGGACATTCCCCTTAGCTCTGGAACTAGAGTTGTTGCAAACCTTTGCACTTTCTCTAATTTCTTGACGTGCTTGACCAGGTGTGGGTTCCAAACTGGTGTTGCATACTCCAGTATGGGCCTGACGTACACGGTGTACAGAGTTTGCCATGCGCCCATATTCTGCAGCAGTTATCTAGTTGATGTGCGCTTCGGGAGATGTGCTCGGTATTATACTCACCCCAAGATCTTTTTCCTTGAGTGAGGTTTGCAGTCTTTGGCCACCTAGCCTATACTCAGTCTGCGATCTTCTTTGCCCTTCCCCGATCTTCATGACTTTGCATTTGGCGGGGTTAAATTCGAGGAGCCATTACTGGTCCAAGCTTCCAGCCTGTCCAGGTCTTTTTGTAGTCCTGCCTGATCGTCATCTGATTTAATTCTCCTCGTTAACTTCACATCATTTACGAACAGGGACACTTTTGAGTCTATCCCTTCCATCATATCATTCACATATACCAAAAATAGCACTGGTCCTAGGACTGACCCCTGTGGAACCCCGCTCGTCACGGGCGCCCAATGTGATACCTCATCACGTACCATGACTCGTTGTTGCCTCCGTGTCAGGTTATCTCTGATCCATTGCAGTGCCCTTCCTGTTATACGTGCCTGATCCTCTAGTTTTTGCACTAATCTCTTGTGAGGAACTATGTCGAAGGCCTTTTTGCAGTCCAAGAAAATGCAATGTACCCACCCCTCTCTCTCGTGTCTTCCGTTACCTTGTCATAAAACTCCAGTAGGTTTGTGACACAGGATTTGCCTTCCATGAATCCGTGCTGGTTGTCGTTTATAATCTTGTTCCGTTCCAGGTGCTCCACATGCTGGAGGTCAGTGGTGCTGAGAACCATGACCTCCACCTGCTAGAGGTCCTGGTGAAGGTCGTGCTAAACACGGGAAGTCTATTTTCGCCCACATCTTGATAAGCATTTTGTGGTTTGCGACTTAATATTCGAGACGTCAGACTTTTCTGTCAGGTCTCGCGCGAGAAACTTCCCCATATTTCACGAAAATACATTTGTTTCTATGTCGGGCCAGTGCGAAGGTGTGAGAGTGGCAAGAATGCGTGTATCTTCGTCAGAATGCGAATCTTTGAGTGCTAATCTACGTAAACCCGCAAGCTGTTTAAAGTATATGAATAATTCAGTTTATTTTATGGGAGAGGATTGCGCTTGGATTGTCAGGGAGGATTATATTTGCTGATATACTTGTCACCTTTTGGGTATGTCTGGAAATCATTAGCTCGGCACCTCACAGCGGCGAGCGTGGGTGTGCGTGAGAGACTCAATCCAAACAACTTCTATGTTACAGACTTAAGTTATAGCACTGTATCATCCTTTGATGTCTATGTGAGGATTGAAATTCATTGAAGACACAACAAATTTCCAAGCCGATATTAAACTGGAGTACAGAACGTGATAATCAAAGACTAATTTTATTTGCTCGTTATGGAGAATTTGAAGAATTTAAAACTAGAACTGAGTTTGAAACAAACTAGAACTGATGATTAAGACACATGTGCATCAGTTGAGTATCTTTATTGTTGAAACATTTCGCCTACACAGTAGGCTTCTTCAGTCAAATACAGAGGTAGCAGGTATAATAATGAAATGAAGATGATGTAATTAGTCCATCAACCTTGGAGAAAAAGTATTGGAGGTGATCAGTCCCTCTGGGACTGATCACCAAGACTCTTAAACACCCCTCCTCCCCTACATACACGCGAGGAATTACCAAAAGACCCCTGACTGTCTTCGAGAAAGAAGTGATTAAGTTCCTCGAGGTCTTGGACCTCATGCAGCCTGGTTGATGAGTCCATCAAGCAAGAGTCTTGGTGTGGGACCGGACAGTCGTCTTCAGGTACTCGTGAATGTTTCTCTTTTTAATATTCATTACTACTCAGCTGATGTCTTCCATATTGTTTTCTCAGCTAACGTCTGCCATATTGTTTACTCTGCCACATTGTTTACTCAGCTGATGTCTTTCGTACTGTATACTTTACTCAGGTAATGTCTTCCGTACATACGGAAAACATTCACTATTCAGTGGATGTCTGTTGAAGAAGATTCCATGATGTTGGTTCAACAGACATCTACATAACCTTTTTCACGGCTACTACTACCACTAACCCATCCCTTGGGTATGACCTACTTCCACTGAGGAATCCCGCCTACCAGTGACTATGCCCTCGTCTGCTACCCGTCCCTTTCCACCTGACGCCAGTGTATATAAGTTCCAGCCTACTTGCCTGTGTTCCAAAATCTTCACGACTACGGTGCTCTTCACACCAACTCCAAGACTGAGCGACTGATTACTTCATCTGTTGTATATAGGTCTTCTGTCTTCCATTCATGTCCTTGAATTTGTATTGATAAAGCCACTGGAGGGCGAAACGTCTACAATAGAGATACCCAGATGTTGCACATGTGTCTAATTTTCATCTTGTCGGTATTGTATACCATTCTTGTACAACTTGTCAAACACTGCAACATCATGAAGGAATTCTCTTCATCAGTTTAAACTCTTTTATCGCGATCTTTCTCTTGCCCATTGGTCCTTCATTTTCCTCTTCCTAACTTTTCCTCTCAACTTTTTCCCACTCATTTTTTCCTTTCCCCTTTTTCCTACCCTCATTTCCCCCTTTTTCCACAATTTTTTCCTCACCTTTTTCCCTTGCCCCCTTTTTTCCTATTTCCATTTTTCATCTCCCCTATTTTCTCATTTTCCCCCTTTTTCCTCCCCTTTTTTCCTTCTCCACACAAATGACTAAATAATCGACATGTAAAACAAACTTGCCATATTATTTTAAACTTCCAGATTCATTTTTTTGGTATTTTTTCACTTTCTTTTTGAACTTTTGCTTGGGTGGACGAGGGTTT
The DNA here is from genome assembly GCA_009830355.1 of Cherax destructor. Lineage (NCBI taxonomy): Eukaryota > Metazoa > Arthropoda > Malacostraca > Decapoda > Parastacidae > Cherax > Cherax destructor. The sequence goes on along the minus strand of WNWK01000415.1, from coordinate 211,907 downwards.
TATGGCATTGATCCGGTGGAGTCTTGGAGCATCTGCGTGGCAGCATCAATCTTCCTCAGACCTTATCTCCCAGAGGCCGTCGTCTCGCATCATCTCTCTCTCCATCAATCATGCTTATAGCGTCTCATACTCCACCTGTCCTCCACCATCTCTCTCTCCATGTCTCTCCTCCACAACCTGTCTTCCACCTCTCTCATACTTCCCCTGTCTCTTCTATGTCTCTCTCATACTACCTGTCTGTTTCCACCACCTGTCTCCTCGTCCCTCGTCTCTATCCCATCTGTCTCCTCGTCTCTCCCACCTGTCCCCTCATCTGTTCTTTCATCACCTGTCTCGTGACTCTCCACCTGTTTCATTCACTTCTCTCCAGCATCCGTTTCCTCGACAACCTGTCTCCTCGTCTCGTACCACCTGTCTTCACGTGTAGTACCACCTGTTTCCCTCTCGTACCACCTGTCATCTTTGCATCTCGACCACTTGTTTCATCTACGTCCGTTTTTTCACACCTGTCTCCACACCTTTCATGTTGTCACTGCAGAAGGTGTGGCTTTCCCCTCCTCCCGATAAGCACTTAGTAACACTTAAAGGGCACGTAAGTTCCCCCGTCTTCTAAAAACATGTTCATTTTTGTCTGTTTCGTAAGGTGAAGACCAGGATCTTTCCTTAATTCATGGTATAACTTAACAAATCTTTGAGGACAATTATGTTGCAGAGGTCTAAGGACAGTTGTGTTGCAGAGGTCTGTTGCTCAGACCTCTGCAACACAGTTGTCATCAAAGATTTGTTAAGTTATACCATGAATTAAAGAAAGATCCTGGACTTCACCTTACGAAACAGACAAAGCAAATGCGATAGTAATTGTGGACAAGGTAGTTTATAGTGGAAGAATGAACATGTTATTAGAAGACGTGGGGAACTTACGTGCCTCTTAAACTCCACTTCATCGTTCCATTCGCGTTCAGAACAAAACTCCCTACTATTAACACACTCGTTAGAGCTACTCTATTAAACAGTAAGAATCAATCGTGTTATTTTCATGGGGATAATGTTATGGGACAAGGGCTTACCTTATATAAGAGAGTACAAGGATATATGAACTACACAAATGGGGAAACTACAGAATTACACTGGTGAAGTACTCTTACAGTAAAGTGTTGTGCTCTATCTCCCATATTAGTCTGCACTAAGTTCTTCAGTACTGGTGTCAGAAATGGCCTCACTCATGAAACAAGTCTTAAAAGGTCATCCACTTGTTGTTAGCTCCTCCGTCTATGGCAGACTAGATCACTCGGCTGTTGTTACGATGATATCTTTGCCTCCTTAACTTAACTAGTTTTAGGTTAAGATAAATCATGTTAATGTTACCTAAAGTAATAAACAACCCTCACATATGAGAGAGGAGCTTACGACGACGTTTCGGTCCGACTTGGACCATTTACAAAGTCACACTAGTGTAACTTTGTTAAATGTGTAACTTTGTAAATGGTTCAAGTGGGACCGAAACATCGTAGTAAGTTTTTCTCTCATATGTACGGGTTATTTGTGTATTGTTCCAGTCACAATAATGTGCCTTTTTGTTCTTTTCTGCCTAATGTAAATTTACGTGATATTATATAACCAAGAGAATAAAAGCATAAAGGGAGAAATGTTAACTAGCAGTAACGTAGGTCAGGTAACACGTACACTATTCTCTGGCGCTGCCAGATAAGTTGGAAAACAAATGTTCTTTATAAGAGAGTGATGTATTCGGTTTACCTCCTGTCCTCTCCAGTCAGTCAGCTTTATACCGTCTGCTTTCCGCTCACAGCTTCGCGTTAGTGTTCCCAGTCTTTACGTAGGTCACTGTAGGTCACTCATAACTTCATCCCAACTGAGATACGTTTTCCCTGCCTAACTCATTTACCCACATCTAATTCTCGCCAGCATGCCATGACACCAGTGGTTCAAATACCAATACTAAAAAGCTGAGGTATAAAATAAGAATGAAAGAAATGAACACAAAGAAGTCAACAGAATGGCAAGGAAAGCATTCATTGAATCCAGGATGAAAGCAGACACAGTTTGACAATGACTAGCAGCACGAACAAAGGTTGAGCCAGAGCTGCTCCACCGTCACAGTGGAACGTAGAGGGTAAAGATCTGACAGATAAGACTGATAAGGGTAGGAGAACTACTCATACACAAAGTGGTTTGGTATGAACTTAAGGTTTCGTGTGGATACACAAACACAATAAAAAAAACAAGGCCCAATCCCAGAATATGGAATGAAAGAGATAACTCAGAACTGTTGAACTCTTAAATACATGAAGAAGTACAGGAACTTCTGACAGTCTAAATACAAAGGATCTAGACAGTATGATGCTAGTGTATGGATACTGAGGTGATATGTGACGGCACTGAATAAACTACGTAACCAGTAGATCGATGGCTTCAAAGGTGGAAAAATCCTGACTTACGTCCCTAATAGAAATCTACGACAGACTAGGTTGGCTGAGAAGCATATTTCTAGACACCAAGAAGTCTTTCGACAGTAACGCACAGGATAATCAATGTGAAAGACGAAGTATTTAGATAGGGGGGTGGGGGTGTAACCTGTGAGGTCCTACATGCAACCATAAGGTTCATTCATTGGACTTGTTATTTCTGATTTACATGAATAACCTCAACGGTTTAGACTCGTGCATATCAGTATTTGAGAACAACGCAAAACTAACGATGAGAACTCAAACTGATGAGGACTGATGAGGACTGATGAGGACTGCCAAACCTGCAGGAATGACGTGGACCATCCGCAAAAAATGTTCAGAAAAGTGGATGCTAAAATTCAATCTCGGTAAATGAAAAGTATAATGAAGACGAATGATAGAGTAATAAAATTAAAGCATATTACATGGGAAAGGAACAAAGAGAAATATGTAAGGGTTAACGTTACCCCAAATCATTTACCAGAATTACACATACTGAATAATATCGGCGATATATTCCAAACTCCCAATTATAAAAATGTTATCAAGAATCTAAGGAAACGTTCAGAACAGTATATTTTGACCAGGGTTTAAATACCCTTGTATTAAGTCCACACAATATACGTTGAAATGTTTGCTACGAGCTTGATACCGCCATGAAGATGCTTGAAGACCTGAGAAAGGGAAGAGACGATCGTTTTTACACAGAATTCTCAAGAAAATAGACACCGTAGACAATCTTGCATCACGAGAGCAACCAGAATTAGAGAACACAGCTGGAAAATGGACAATGCCAAGATGACTCGGAGACATTAAAAACTGTTATACATCGTTATAGTAGAGAAGTGAGTGATAACGCACTAAATATAAACGGTTATATGGACGATAATAAGTAATTTTGTAGTCTTACGGTATTAAGTGGTACACACTAGACGAAGTGGTGGAGACACACGTGGTACAAATTATCAAGAATAACTAATCGGACCTGGAGGCCAAAACTCTCTTAAACTGGGCTATAAGAGTTAAGAGGCTGAGCCAGGAGCTATGAATAGACCCCTCCATACCTCAACTAGGTGAGTACACTTAATTTTAATATATGGGAAATTAGCAAGAGAGCCGATTGCTTTAGATGGTCTTGAGGAAGAATGGGTAGTGATTTAACCACCAAAGCCATAGAGGTGCAGCTTTGGCGTGCAAGTGCATACACTGCGTCTATGGCAGTAACAGCTTTTCTCTTGGTATGCTCAGTGTAGGTAACTGCATCTCTGATGACATTCTCGAAGAAAACTTTCAGAGTTCGAGTCTCTTCGTAGATGAGGCCGGAAATACGCTTGACGCTATGTTCCTGCAAACTATTTCTGATTAACTTTGCTGTGGTACACAAATCAAGGTGAGAGCAGGAGCGATGGTCCTCCAAGGCAGGTGTTGCTCCAGGACTGAATGTTTGGCAGTTAATGCTGCGCTGAATCTGTTATGCAATAAGACATCACAAGGTTAGGTAAGGTTCGTCAGGACACTGGACAAGTGTTTCCTGACGAGGGTCTTAGATGATGACCCGCCGTTGGAGCTTTGGTCACCTGACCGAGGCCTTCCGCTGGCTTACCGGTCCACCCCTTTAAAAATTATAGTCATCACAAGTTGAAATGTGAAGAGCATGGAAAACACACAAGGAGGGTTGCAGATAGTAACATTGTCCCAGGATACAAGATAGTGCAGTGCAACACGACTCGCAAGTGACAGTTCTGGCATCATATACCACAGGCAACACAGCTCTCTTCTACCGCTTAATGTATCATGTTGACAGAGCTTTTACTGGTGTGGTCTAGGACAAAACAAACTATGGGACTTTGATATACCATGTATCACGTTGACAGGGCGTGGACTGCTGCCTCAGATTAAAAACAAGTTTTACGACCATGTTGACAAAGCTGCTAGTAGTGTGCGCCCAAACAACAAAAACCACGACACTTAATGTGGCATAAAAAGTTTGGTAACTTCTTGATACTGTTTATTGCTAGTTACAAGATCAGCCATAGTAAGACAAAGGAGTCTGGCTTCTTGTCTGAAGTCGTGAGGCAATGTATAACAGCATTTTGAAGTCTTAGTTAATTTCCCTACCTCTAATTTTGTCTTAATTTTGAAGTACAGCATTAAAAAAAATTGCTGCTGCTCCTGCTGTCGTTACTACTGCTGTGTTTTTATTCTGTTGCTGTTATTACTACGGCTGTTGCTACTGCTGCTATTAATAATAGAAGTGGAAAAGTCTTAATTTTTAACTATCACCGAGAGGTAGATTACTTAAGCCAATAATGTACAAACATGTTTATACCTGATGAGAAAACGAAGGTGTCAGATAGATAAAGAATGGAAGGTTGTTTTGCTTAACTGTTATTTTTTTGTGTGTGTATTGGTAACTCAGTTTTCTTGCTGCCACCTGGATATGGAGATTGTTATGGAATGTTGTAGTGCTTCTTTTCCCTTAATTATATTGTTTAAGTGTGCAGAAAAATGCCATATACATGGGTGTCAAGAATATGAAGGCAGTTTTCTGAGATATATGGGGAGTACATTCCCCCACATTAATGCAAGGTTTGTCACCAGCAGAATTTACGACGATCGCTGAGCTCGTTTGTTAAATTAGTTACTTATATTATGGCTCAGTGAGTGTGTGCTAGAGGTGTTCTGTAACATTCCGTTTTATACCAGACAAGAGCAGTGGAGCTTTGATCCCATTACCGCTGCCTGTTCTTGTAGTTTGTGTATCTGGTGGTAAACCAGCAAGTTCTCTCATTTAATCCAGGAATATGCAGCCCATCCAACATTGTCTTACGCTTTACTTATGTAACCTTGTCCTGGAAATCTAGTATTATCGTAAAATAGAACTTTCCATACATTTAATCATGATGGGTTTTCTTTGAACTCTCTCCTGTGTTGTAATACACTACCGTGGGTAGTATGCACGTCAGAAATATTGACATGTAGTTTAGCAGTTTCTGTGCATCTCTGTTCTACGAGGTTAATACCAAGTGGATCAACAGCTTGTGTCTGGTGAGTTGCTGTTGTTCGCAGTCGGCTTATGGTGGCTTTGCTCCTTCTCTCATTACTTATGTTGATATGTTGTCAGACCCCATTGCTTTCATTGTGTCTAGCTGCTTCAAAAGCGTCATAACCTCCTTTATTATATTTTCTTCTAGTGATCATAGGTCGTGTTTTTTCTCCTTCCTTTCTCTGTTCTCTCATTCCTCTATGAATGCCCACTGAATTTTGTGTGACGTTCCTTGCCAACTTGTGTGGCTGAAAAACAATTTCGCTACCGTTTTAGTCCTTCATTTTTCTACCATTTTCAGTGTTTTTCACATTCTCACTTTTTTGCAGTTAATACTAGTTCCTATTTCCCCGTTTTCAGTTGTTTTTGCTCTGTAATTGCATGCCTTTTTTAATCCAAAGTTCGGGTTCTTGCAGTTCTAGTTGAAGCACAGGCTTGCGGTCCTGATGTCTGGTAATTATTTAACACTGTCCTTACACTTTATATCTATGAAGCCACTGTGTGGCGCAACGTTACCACAATAAAGATACCCAGGGGTTGCACATGTGTCTAATTTATCAACTTCATATCTAGGCCTTGTATAATCTCTTGCAGCGTTTTACGTTCACTCTTCTCAGTTTCTCCTAACCTTCATTAGTTTTCTTATGTAGTCTAGCTTCTTATTTTATCCTTCCAGTCTCGTCTCATTCCTCACTAATAATCGTTCTGACGCTGTGCGGGTCATACAGTAGTCTCTTAGGGCTGTAATGCTCAATCATTGGTCTTCTTTCGTTGGGGAAAGAGGACATCATCACTGCAGGTACTTTAGGTCTCCCGTCCTAATTATCCATGTAATGTCTTTAAATTATCTTGTGATGAGGTTCTTTAAGTATCACTGATACCTAATCATTAGCGCCACTCCTAAAGCTATGAGGAGAGTCTGAAGAGCTGTTCTAGATGTGATGATTAGGGAGCTACTTTTTAGCCTCGAAATAATAAGGAAGTGAATTGAACTGGACGTAGAAGGAGAGAGGTAAACTTCATACACAGTGTATAGAATAGGCATGATAGTGTTCAGTGGTCTGAAGCCATTTATACCAATCGACGTTATTTAAATGGCTGGGTGAGGAGCCAAGACAAGCACACTTCCATGAGTAAAACGTAGCGACTTAACGCACTGGCGTGTGTGGCTATGACCAAGCATCACAAGGTAAACAACTAGAGGAGGACAGGTGCATGTGTGTAAACCACACACACTTATTATACACTTTACCATCTGCACTCATAAAACAGAATCTTGGCTGCACTTGAGCCGTTAAGGTATGATTATGCGTAGCGTCAAGTACGACATACTAGGTAAGTCATGATGGGTTAATAAGTGGTGCTGACTTAAAGAACAGAGTAACAAGAATGATGTAGTTCCTTAAAGAAATAAAAGTGGTATTTAACGTTGAATTTGTCTGTGGTCGCATTAGTCTCGCAAGATGCTTGCTTAGAGAGGGAAAAATATTACTTTTCAGCACACTTCTCTAGTGGGTGATGTGTAGGTGACGCGAGGGTGTAGGTGACGCGAGGGTGTAGGTGACGTGAGGGTGTAGGTGACGTGAGGGTGTAGGTAACATCTGGAAGCCACCCTCTTTTCACACCCTTACTTTTTTTCTTCCTCGGCTTCCTTCTTGTCTAATCCCATTCTGTCTCTGCTGTCGGCTTACAACCCTCTCTCCTCGTACTCTATTGCACTTCTTGTAGTATTCGTTACCTTCAGTCTATAAACAATTGTAGTATTTCTGCTTCTCTTCGTTCTCGCCTCGTTTTATCACCGATTGTTCCAAGTTCCTGTGATCAAAGTCTGCCCTTCCCTTCAACCATTATCCAAGTCTCACTTCCATCCTTTCATTCCCCAAATATCACCTCCCTTTCTTCTATTTACTAAGTCTCACTTCCCTTCTTTAATTCCGAAATTCCTCTTCCCCGCTTCCATTCCCCAAGTCCCTCTTCCCTGCTTCCATTCCCCAAGTCCCTTTTTCATCCCCCAAGTCTCTCTTCCCTTCCTTTCCCCAAGTCCCTCTTCCCTGCTTCCATTCCCCAAGTCCCTCTTGCCTTCATTCATTCCCCAAGTCTCACTTCTTTATGCTTGTGCTTGCTCTCTCTTAATCACACTGATGCTCCAGCTGTGTACCCCAGTGACTCAGAATCCTCCGACGGAGCTGGATACGTGGCTGTTTTTTTCCGATAAAGCGATCCAACTGGCGACTGCTGCAGTCTGCTAGTTTTTTCACAGCAGGAATGTCTGCTAGATGTCATCATCCAGATTGCTGCCATGTCCGCCTCATCATTTCTTGTAGTCTGTGACTCTCTTAGTGCGTTCTGAGAGACCTTGTGCCACTCGTCCTTCACATTCACTGCATTTCTGCTGCATTTTCTCTACAGAGAAAAGGTTATCGTTTGTTGTGTCCCTGACCTTACTTGGAGTCAGAGTAATGATCTTGGCGAAGCCCCTGCGATTTCCGCCGTTCCTAAACTATCTATTTTTCGCAGGCGGCTGTCATTCTCAGACTTTTCCAATAGTAAAACATACGAGAGAAATTGTAATTAAACCTCGTGAAAAACAGAAGTGCCATAAATACAATTTGAGAGTAATGTCATAACATTTATGGTCCAAGACTCTTTACCTTGTTACCAGCGGATATAAATATTGCCAGAACAAAGGTACAAATGTTCAGGAGGACAAATGAACCACTACCTCGCCCGAGGGCCAGGTTAAACAGGCTGCGCTGGCTAAGTCTGCGGGCCGCTAGCAGCAACAATGTGGTTGATCAGTCAAATATGAAAGCTGCATGGGTTGCAGCGAATCACTAAGAAAATAATAGTAAAACATATGGAGGGTGAATTCAGTGATCGAAGTGTTAGTAAATACTGAGTCTGTTCATTACAATTTAGCACTTCTTTTGATTATAATAATAATAATAATAATGTTTATTACAATAAGATTATTATAGGTGGAAATAGCAAGAGTAGAGACGGTGGCGGCCACGATTCATTATGTTTACTTGTACATATGGCAGATTAGTGTAGTAACTCCAGGTTGTACATATGGCAGATTAGTGTAGTAACTCCAGGTTGTACATATGGCAGATTAGTGTAGTAACTCCAGGTTGTACATATGGCAGGTTAGTGTAGTAACTCCAGGTTGTACATATGGCAGATTAGTGTAGTAACTCCAGGTTGTACATATGGCAGATTAGTGTAGTAACTCCAGGTTGTACAAATGGCAGGTTAGTGTAGCAACTCCAGGTTGTACATATGGCAGGTTAGTGTAGTAACTCCAGGTTGTACATATGGCAGGTTAGTGTAGCAACTCCAGGTTGTACATATGGCAGTGTGTAGTAACCCAGGTTGTACATAGGTGGTATGTAGCAACTCCAGGTTGTACATATGGCAGGTTAGTGTAGCAACTCCAGGTTGTACATATGGCAGGTTAGTGTAGTAACTCCAGGTTGTACATATGGCAGGTTAGTGTAGTAACTCCAGGTTGTACATATGGCAGATTAGTGTAGCAACTCCAGGTTGTACATATGGCAGGTTAGTGTAGTAACTCCAGGTTGTACATATGGCAGGTTAGTGTAGTAACTCCAGGTTGTACATATGGCAGGTTAGTGTAGTAACTCCAGGTTGTACATATGGCAGATTAGTGTACTCAGTTCATATGCAGGTTAGTGTAGTAACTCCAGGTTGTACATATGGCAGGTTAGTGTAGCAACTCCAAGAGAAAAAAGACAGTGAGTGTGTGTGCAGACACAAATAAACACAATCTCCAACATTGTACATGATGCCAGTACAAGAGTATAGAACTAATAAAACAAATATATTCGAAAATTGTATGTACGCTATAACTACTTAGTCTTTTAGCATTTTACAAAATATACAGGGTTTGCTGCAGTTAGATAATGATAATTTGTAAAAGGTAGCAACACCTGTACATACAAAGACTCTTAACTGTAAAGGTAGTGATACTTGTATATTGAAATATCAGATGATTAGAGTAATATCGCCAATGGTGTACTAAGTATTTGGGTCGCAATATATTCCACTGCTTTTATGGCTGTATGTTCACTCACAGGATGAGTGGTTCAGCCCAATAAGCCCTCCTCGTGGGACTAAATCTTCCTCCCCCGCCTTCCCCCTCCCTTATTACTCCCCCACACTGGGGAATCCCCAGGGTTGTGACGCAAGGGGGGCGTGTGGTGCAAATGTCATCGTGCTTGGACGGCGGTCGACAATGTTTAATATTGTCACCTGCGTCTTTACCTGCCTTGAGATTTCCTTAATTGTCACTGGTGATGTCACGGAGCTTTATCTATACCTGGTATTTCCCTTTTGGTGTTGTCACTTGTGATCAGACTAGTTGTTTTTTTCCTTTCGTCGTCATCTCTATATTCCTTGTGCTTTCTACAATGTCACCATATTATTTTAACACCAAACTCTCCATCAGGCACCGTCACCAGTTGCCTCTCTGACCCTTACGCCTCCAACCATCCAGTAATTGCGGATATTGTATTGGTATTAATAGCAGTAAATGCGTTTCATTGCCTCACCCTTTTGATTCCTTTTACAGCCGCCCTCTTAAGCCATCAGTTCACTTCTACTCAACATTCCCCATGTTTTCAATTTTTCATCAAATCCCTGACAGTCTTGAAAATCATGCTCAGTTTCTTCCAGTACACGATATTCCTTGTATAGGTCCAGCATTTCTTCCAGTTTTAAGCAATCGCAGTATTTTTTTTTTAAATTTTCCTTCCAGTCTTCTTAACCGGTATTGAGTGTGGGAATCATGAGCCCATCAGCCCCTCTCAGAGTGGCTTAGTAAAGCTCTCCTTGCTTCAGCCCATCTGTTCAACATAGGCACCACAGCCTTGCTGTCCAAAAATGTTTTGTTGTCAATTGTCAGGTATCCTCTTGACTGGGAGGCAGGTATTGCAATTTCCCTTTGTATTTTAAGTGTAGATGTTGAAGTGGCTTTCATTTGAATATGGGAAGTAAAATTCTTGAAGAATTTGAACTCAGCCTCATAGTTTACGAAGCTTAAATAAAGGATCTGAAGAAAGCTTATGGCATGAACATAGATAAACACGTCATCTGAGGCTAACTACAGATGTGTTCAAAATTATAAGGTTTAAATCGTCACGATAGCCGAGAAAAAATAAAACTAGACTTGTTTTGGTCGCTGTGCTATTCGAGACAGGGATCCCCGTATCCCATAACCCCAGCCCTTCTGTGCTTAAATGCAGGAAACAGGAATATTGTGATATTTTTTTTATCCGTAAGGAAACCTAACAAGCGTTGCCTGTTACGAGTCTCCATCATACGATGACCAGAGCTTCTGGTCATATGACCGAGCTCTTTCCCCTGACTTGCTAGTCCAGTAAGTTAAAAGTTAATGCTGGCATTATGTGATGCAGTGTAGTGGTGGCTGCGTCTTATTCGTCAGGAAACAAGATTTATGTTTCGTGACACAGATCTTATTCATACGATGACCCGCCAACTGGAAAACGAATATTGGAATATATTTCTGGGCGCTCATAAAATTTTAATGCAGCCGAATTTTAAAATATGAATGCGTGTGTTTGTGTGTACTTATGTATGCATACACGTGTGTCTGTGTATGTTTAATGTTTGTGCATATGTATGCTTGTGCATGCATATGCACACATATATGCATGCGTGTTCATATGTGTGTACCTAGGCTGAGGGACTGATTGTCTCATCTTCCACTGACTGCTACATATTTTTTTCTATCTTCATATTATGCCCATGTAATGTATTGATAAAACACTGGAGGGCGATACGTCTACAGATGTTACACCCAGATGTTACACATGTGTCTAATTCATCATCTTGTCGGTATTGAATACCACTGATGTACAACTTAGACGAAGTGGTCAGTGTGTTTTGAGACTCGATCTCCAAGAGTGTCGTTCTCCTGTTTATATCCCAGAAACCAATAGAAACCGATAGGCAAGAAAGATATATTATAATCTACACCTGAAAAAAACTAGTAGGATTGGTCCCATATATGCAAAGAAATCATTCCACTTGAAATTGAGAGGCTTGATAGATGGTGCAAAATATCTCTGTTCATACATAACGGAGATTACTAACAGACCTCTGGTTGTCTTCAAGAGAACTGGGCAGGTTTTCAAATCAGTTCCTGATCAGCCGGGTTTTGGTGCATGCATTAAACTTCTTGGGGCTAGCACCAACAGCCTGGTTGATCAGGCAATCCTCCGGGAGGCCGGGGTTGCAGGGGGTTTACCTCTGAGCACTCTGCAAGTAGACTCCATGCAGGTAGGTAGACACCTACACATTTTAGCAACAATTTCAGTCTTGTTCTAAGTAGGATTCACTGGTGTTGAAAATGGAAGTCTATCTAAAGTGACTTTCTCAGAATACTGAATGGAAACTAAAGCCGGGAATGGTCTTTATAACCTTGCCCAGAAGCACCTATAAATGCCAGTATCTCCATGAACCTTTCCCTAGTACATCAGTGTTGAACATTTCCCTAGTACATCAGTGTTGAACATTTTACTAGTACATCAGTGTTGAACAATTTACTAGTACATCAGTGTTGAACAATTCAAGTCGATCGTGTGAATTGTTCTCAAGTTACAAAGTAAAACCTTGGCGGAAGACAAACAATTTAGGCAGCCATTTTAAGGTGCAGCTTCTGCCATGCCTAATAAACTTTAATGTAGAGTAATTTAACATAATTCACGTAGACTACAACACTGGTGGTGTTTATTAACATCAGCGGATATGAATCAGACAAAAAGTCACCGTAAATCATACACATGACAAATTTTAAACACAAATTTCTGTGGAGAGAGAGGTGAGAGAGAGAGAGAGAGAGTGAGAGAGTGAGAGAGTGAGAGAGTGAGAGAGTGAGAGAAGTGAGAGAGAGAGTGAGAGGAGGAGTGAGAGAGAGAGTGAGAGAGTGAGAGAGTAGGAGAGAGAGGTGAGGGAGGGAGGAAGAGTGAGAGGAGAGTGAGAGAGTAGAGAGAGTGAGAGAGGAGAGAGTGAGAGGGGAGTGAGAGAGGGAGAGTGAGAGTGAGTGAGAGAGGAGAGGAGAGAGTGAGAGTGAGGAGATGAGGAGGAGTGAGAGGAGAGGAGTGAGAGGAGTGAGAGTGAGGAGAGTGAGTGAGAGGAGTGAGAGTGAGTGAGGGAGTGAGAGTGAGTGAGAGTGAGAGAGTGAGGAGTGAGAGAGATGAGGAGAGTGAGTGAGAGTGAGTGAGGAGTGAGTGAGGAGAGTGAGGAGAGAGTGAGAGTGAGGAGAGTGAGTGAGAGAGAGTGAGAGTGAGTGAGAGTGAGTGAGGAGTGAGAGGAGTGAGAGTGAGTGAGAGTGAGAGAGGGAGTGAGAGGAGTGAGGAGGAGGAGAGGAGGAGGAGAGTGAGGAGGGAGTGAGAGTGAGGGAGTGAGAGAGTGAGTGAGAGTGAGTGAGAGTGAGTGAGAGTGAGGAGTGAGAGGTGAGGAGTGAGAGAGTGGAGAGTGAGAAGTGAGAGAGTGAGAGTGAGTGAGAGTGAGAGAGTGAGGTGAGGAGTGAGAGTGAGGAGTGAGGTGAGAGAGGAGAGTGAGTGAGAGTGAGAGTGAGAGAGTGAGGAGAGAGTGAGAGTGAGATGAGTGAGAGAGTGAGAGTGAGAGGGGAGAGTGAGAGAGTGAGTGAGAGAGAGAGTGAGAGAGAGAGTGAGAGAGTGAGTGAGAGAGAGTGAGAGAGTGAGAGAGAGTGAGAGAGAGAGTGAGAGAGAGAGTGAGAGAGAGAGTGAGAGAGAGTGAGAGAGAGAGTGAGAGAGAGAGTGAGAGTAAGAGTGAGAGTGAGAGAGTCCTAACTCTGGTGTTACATCATAACATATGCCGTCAAAATGGCGTCAGTGTTGCACCGAAATCCCTTCCAGGGATTGATGCTTGTGAAATTCTCTTGATCCAATAAATTAGAGCTACTCTCCGTTCTTAGGGTTAAACGTAATTGCTTCCCAATCCCCAGCCGTTGTATAACTCCTGTAGGTTCAGCACTCCCCCATGTACAACTCCTGTAGGTTCAGCACTCCCCCATGTATAACTTCTGTAGGTTCAGCACTCCCCCATGTATAACTCCTGTAGGTTCAGCACTCCCCCATGTATAACTCCTGTAGGTTCAGCACTCCCCCATGTATAACTCCTGTACGTTCAGCACTTCCCCATGAAAAAGTAAATTGTTGCCCCACAGTACTTACATCGGACCCACGTACTTAGAAATTCCATCAGTTGTTTTCACACCGTCAGTAATAATGTACTCACTGAGTTGTGTTTGTGGGAGTCGAGGCTCAACTCGCAGCCTCCACCTCTAGACTGCTTTGATCGGCATCACTGATTTCTGGCCTCTTAGAGGCAGCGGGCCTTCAGCAGCAACAGCCTGGTTGACCAAGCAAGCACCAGACGAGCCTGACCCATGGCCGGGCTCAGAGAGTAGTGTGAAACTCTCGAAACCCTTCAAAGGTATAAGGTACTTCATGAGCTGTGTATTGAATTGACCTCCACCACTGCTTCATCCAAGTCATTCCACTTTTCAACCACCCTGAGACTAAAATACTTGTATCCCTGTGGCTCATGCCTTTGAGAGCCAAGAGCTAGTTTGTGAAATGCTGTAGGCTCGAATCTCCGACCTCCGACAAAGGAGCAGACTGGACCCGGCCATGGCAGCGGGTTTGAGAAGCAGGAGTTAGGTAATGTGTGAGAGTGAGTCTTGGGGCCTGACTGGAGCCACACTTCTGGGAAACGTGGCCTAATAAATTAATGCAGAGGTGACACTCGTTCCGGATGCTGCTCACGCCGGGGCCGTCTGTCCAAAATAATCCCTGTAGTTTATGGAGGGTACGCTGGAGAGGTGTTGCTTGAGGGGGAGGGTTAATGATTTATTGTGTGTATGTGTGTGTGTACTCACCTAATTGTGGTTGCAGGGGTCGATTTATAGCCCCTGGCCCCGCCTCTTCACTGGTCGCTACTAGGTCCTCTCTCTTCCCCTGCTCCATGAGTTTTATCAAACCTCGTCTTAAAACTATGTATGGTTCCTGCCTCCATACTTTACTTTCCAGACTATTCCACTTCCTGACAACTCTATGACTGAAGAAATACTCCCTAACTTCAATTTGACTCATCTGAGTCTTCAGCTTCCAATCGTGACCCCTTGTGTCTGTGTCCCATCTGTGGAACATCCTGTCTTTGTCCACCTTGTCAATTCCTCGCAGTATTTTATATGTCGTTATCGTGTCTTCCCTAACCCCCCTTTCCTCTATTGTCGTCAGGCCGATCTCCTTTAACCTTTCTTCGTAGAACATTCCACTTAGTTCCGGGACTAGTCTTGTTGCAAATCTCTGCACTTTCTCTAATTTCTTGACGTGCTTGACCAGGTGTGGGTTCCAAACTGGTGCTGCATACTCCAATATGGGCCTGACGTACTCGGTGTACAGTCTTGAACAATTCCTTACTGAGGTGCCTGAACGCTATTTTTAGGTTTGCTGCAGCAGTTATCTGGTTGATGTTCGCCTCAGGAGATGTGCTCGGTATTATATTCACCCCAGAATCCTTTTCCTTGAGTGAGGTTTGCAGTCTTTGGCCACCTAGCCTATATTATGTCTGCGGTCTTATTTGCCCTTCCCCGATCTTCATGACTTTGCATTTGTTAGGGTTAAATTCCAGGAGCCAGTTGCTGGATCAGGCTTGCGGCCTGTCCAGGTCCCTTTATAGTCCTGTCTGATCCTCATCCGATTTAATTCTCCTCATTAACTTCACATCATCTGCAAACAGGGACACTTCTGAGTCTATTCCTTCCGTCATGTCATTCACATATACCAAAAATAGCACTGGTCCTAAGACTGACCCCTGTGGAACCCGGCTCGTAACAGGCGCCCACTCTTGACACTTCGTCACGTACCATGACTCGTTGTTGCCTCCCTATCAGGTATTCCCTGATTCATTGAAGCTATGCGTACTTGATCCTCTAGCTTTTGCACTAATCGCTTGTGAGGAACTGTGTCAAAGGCTTTGCAGTCGAAGAAAATGCCATCTACCCACCCCTCTCTCATGTCTTACTTCCGTTACCTTGTCATAAAACTCCAGTAGGTTTGTGACACAGGATTTCCTTTCCCTGAAACCGTGCTGGTTGTCGTTTATAAGCTTGTTTCTTTCTAGGTATGTGTGTGTTGTGTTGGTGGTGGTTGGTTCGCGATGTGATGGTGGTGAATCTGTGATGTGGTTGATGGTGGTGAATCTGTGATGTGGTTGATGGTGGTGAATCTGTGATGTGGTTGATGGTGGTGAATCTGTGATGTGGTTGATGGTGGTGAATCTGTGATGTGGTTGGTGGTGGTGACTCTGTGATGTGGATGGTGGTAGTGACTCTGTGATGTGGTTGGTGGTAGTGAATCTGTGATGTGGTTGGTGGTAGTGAATCTGTGATGTGGTTGGTGGTAGTGAATGTGATGATGTTGGTAGTAGCTTATTATCGTTATCCGACCGTTCAAAATATTCCTTGTAGGTTGTGGGTAGTGAATTTGTGATGTGATCTTGGTAAGTAGACAGTACGAAGGTACACTTTTGTCGGTACGAGATATGGTTGTTGGGACTGATTTCCGTGATGACTTACGACTAGTTGTAGTTGTAGCATGTGACAGATGGTTGTGGAGGCGTGAGGTTGACTGTCATGGTGTTCAAAACGTTAATAGCACCGGGAAGTGGCAGAGGCTATTTGGCAACCTTGGTGAACCAGGAAGACTTGTTATATATCAGACAACTGCTCCGCCGACCACAACATTTAGTCCAGCAAAACCATAGATATAGCAGAGTATGTACAGCGTTTGTATACACCGTAAGGTATATACAAACACTGTATATATGCTGAGAGTTTACTTTAATCCCAAACAACCAGCTGTACAAAAATCGCGTCTCCGTCCGTACTTGTAATCGCCTAGTTATAAGCTGAAGGCGCTGGATTTGCGTCCTGGAAAGACGTAAAATTAATGGAATATGATTGAAGTGTACAAATAGAAAACAGGAAGAAATAAAGGGATATAAAGAACTTGCTGAAAGTATCTAACCACGACAGGATTCGAAGCAATGGATCCTAGTAGAATTTAGATTTAGTAGTGATATAGGGAAATATTAGTTTCACATAAAAGTTGCTGGTGAGTGAAACAAAGTCCCAGGTAGCGTCACTAGGGCCAGAACTTTGAGTAGCTTTTAAGTATGGGTTGGAAGTGTATATGAGCAGGTGTGCGTTGGACTTGCCTAGCTTGGGTCAGTAGGCCTACTGCGGTGTTCCTTCAGTCTTACGTTCTTATGTGGAAGATTAAGACACATGTCGGTATTGTATTCCATTTCCAACATACGTTCTTATGTGTTTGCAGGGGTCAGTTTATAACTCGCCGCCCTGCTCTGTAACTATTATTTACCAGATTTACTGATTTCCGGCCTTCAGGGCCTGATCATACCTTCTCTTCAGAATCTGGTGTCATTCACCTGCTCGTGTAGTGCGTTTCAGTTGCTTACCACCTCGAGACTGGAAAGTACTTCCTAACGTAACTCTGTCTCCGCTGCAATTTTTTTTGTGCTATTTGTATCCCCTCGGTGTATATCCACAATGTAACAATGGAGAAGATCACTTAGGAGTCCTTGATATGAAACTAAGGCCACACGCAGGCTCGAAAATGCTGCCTCGACCTTCCTTTGTAGTGAGTGTTGATGCTTATCCTAAACAAGATGTGGGAGTGTATCTTGGGCAGGGCGAGACGTATGGACAAGTGTGTGCTAATGCTTTCACTTTTTACCTTGCAGTAAATAGGTATACCTGGTTTTCATTTATTGTAATTAGTATCCTGGAAGGGAAGGAGAAAAGTATACCTTAGGAAAGACTGGGTATTACATGAAATGTAGCTCCTTTAATGAATTCAAATATCTAAATCGTGAATGGTCCTGACCAAGGCTCAGACTGGTAGCATGGGAGTGGTGGAACTTGTGCTCGTGGATCCGTAGCAGCAGAGGTCGTGGTGCGACCTTGGCCAGCAGCGTCGCCCGTGGACGTCAGTGTCCTCAGTGTTTTCTGAATATGAAGTTGGCGAGACGCAGCTGAATTCCTGAGTGAAGTGTTTTTCCTTCTGGCGTCGTCCTGCGGTTCACATGTATTTGTTAGGTTATATTTGTTGGTGACGTATGTGGTAGTGATTTTTGAGTGTAGTGCTGTATACATTGGCTAGTCAAGCTATTTGTATACACCTTTCTTAAGATTTACCAGTGATATGAATGAAGAATACTGTTAGCATCAGTGGTCCACGACTCAACCGTCTATT
Organism: Cherax destructor; assembly: GCA_009830355.1. Taxonomy (NCBI): domain Eukaryota; kingdom Metazoa; phylum Arthropoda; class Malacostraca; order Decapoda; family Parastacidae; genus Cherax; species Cherax destructor. The sequence continues at coordinate 194,046 of WNWK01000415.1, read as the reverse complement.
AGTAGATATAATGAATATTGTCAAAGTTGTTTTTTTTTCAAGAGGTAAACTGGAAAAAGTTCCTGCAGGATAGTGACGGATCATCCAGGCTGTGATGGCCGCAGGCAACGCGAAATAGCTTAGTTGATCAGGTAATAAATAACTGATAAAGGACGTGTGGACTCGTGTCCTTGAGAAGGGCACGATCCAAGTAACACTGCTGATGGATATGACCATTGAGTACACACACATTTGTGTTCCCTGGGGTTGACTCTCAGCTCCTGGCCTTGCCTTTCAGCTCTTACCAGCTCATCCTCTTACTCATAGACATCATTTGACTGTTATAAAGATAGTCAAATAGGCGGATGCAGGAGCGACGCCACAATTTTTTTTATTGGGAGGCTTAGGGAAAAGCTTGCTGGTTGGAGAGGGGGGCGAGGGAAGACTTACGTTTGCACATCAATCACATTATTTTTAATTAGTTTATATTACAAATCAATTAAAATAGAAATGTTTACTAACGATTCTTTTATTCACACTTTATATGAGTGATAAAACAAATATCCATATAAAAAATTAAGAATAATAATTACATTAAATTACATCAGTATATAACTTGCCATCAAGATATTGGCTTAATTGATGTACGGTAATGATTTACAGGAAGAACATAATACATTCAGTCATTCTACTCTTAAATAAGAGGCTCAAAGTTACTGAAAAGTTATAGTAATGTGATTCTTCTGCTGTTATGGCTGGAACCATCAATGAAAACTTAAATATTCATACTCTTGGTTCTTTTTTTTTTTGTATAGATATACATTAAACATCAGTTGCTCTGCTCCCACTACTGTTGTTGTTCCTCAAGTAAATTTTTGTCAGTCTCAGCCAGCAAAAACTACATTCACAAGTTGAAGAATTAACTGGCAGACACAGTGATGCGCACCAGCTTATGAAGATCTATAAAAGCATCGCGTAGTATCAAGTTAAAGTTAAGTGTCAGTATGAACCTTGTTTTTTTAGGCTCAAGAAGACGTCACTCTTGATTAAGTTCAACACTTATATTTTCCTTTTTAATACAAGATTTCTCTAGAAATGAAGCATCATGAGGATTCATTGGTGAGGAACCCTTCAAGTATGCTTCATGAGTTGTTTGAAACTCCCGGTGGGTGTCCTCATCAACCCTGCCACCAGTGTTTTATTTACATTGTCGGTTTATGCCATTGTTCACTTCTGCTTATTATATCAGTCCTTTCAAAGACGTGCGCTGCCTGGATGCTGAAGAGTTCTTGGTGAGAGGAATTGGAGTTACCTTCCCGTTTTTTGTCGAAGATGATGTAACTTGCATCCTTCAGGCGTTGACCACTAGAGGCTCAGCTCTTCTCCATGAATATAAAAGTATTGGTTGCGCCCTGGGGAATATCCTCTCTTAACTGCGTGGTATTGAGCTGATCGAAGCTTGAGGAATTTATAATTGAAGTGTATAATTCTTCCAGTTTTATTGCCTCGCTGCACATTACTCCCAGGTGATTTTGTAATTCTCTTTAGTTTTGCAGCTGTATGACCCTTGTGGGTTTAGCGCTTAGTTTTGAGTATAATATAATTTATTTTTGCAGAGTTCATTCAGTATCTGGCATGATCAAGGGATTTCAAACGTTCCCACTAGGTGAAGGTTCTCTGTATATTAACTAGATCTGCGATTTCACTTGCCTTCAATGGGGCTGTTAGTGTACAGTGGTATTCCAGCCTAGAGAGAACAGGTGATTTAAAGAGGATCATTGGCATGGCATCCCTTGTTTAGAAAGTTCTCAGTATCCATCCTATGATTTTCCTAGATGTGACACACGAAGGTGAGATCCTCTGACATTAACACTCCCGAGTCCTTCACAATAGTTTTTCTCTATATTGTGTGGTTAGGGTTTGTAATATACTCCGTTCTAGCTATTATTTACTCAAGTTTTCCATAACGGAGTAACTGAAATTTACCCTTATTGAATATCATATTGTTTTCCGTGGCCCATTGGAAAACTTGGTGTATATCTGCTTGGAGATTTACCGTGTACTCAATGGATGACACTCATGCAGATTCTAGTATCGTCTGCACAAGAAGACACGGCACTGTGGTTTACATCTCTGTCTGTCTGATAGGATGAGGAACAGGATGGGGCGGCGAGTACTGTACTGGTCATGGGGTCTCAGTGAATTAGTTAACCAATTTACCGGGCCTAGTTATATTGTTGGGAGTGTGAGTGGAGCCTTTGGAGTGCAGACATCGTCTGTATTGCTGTTGCCGAGGGTTGAGAGATGTGTGTGATTTATCGTGGCTACGATATACGGTACTAACCATGTTCAACATGTGTATCTGAGGATTTGACCCGCTTGTTTTGTCTGTGATGCACTGCAGTCGACACGTGTCTCGCAACGAGGCGTGCAGTGTAAACACACTTGACTGATGTAGCAGCCAGGCTTAGGCTAGGTTACAAATACTTCTGGAATTTAGCATATACACAGAATATCAAATTATGTGGTCAGCCGTATTGTCACTCTTGAACACTAGCGGCCAGTGAAGAGGCAAGGCCAGGGGCTGAGATTCGACCCCTGCAACCACATATAGGTGAGTACATATACAGTGGGTGAGTACCTTGTGTTTGTTCACTTATTGAGGAATATAAAGATTCAGTATAATAACCTCTCTGATATATCAGAGTGTTTTATTATTGAAAATAAAATACCAAACATAATGAACAAATATCCTAGATTTGCTTGGTACAGATAAGACGTTAATTGTTGATGTATATCCGGATTCACTCCTGTTAACTCACTTTGGGGCCTAGTTCCTAGGCCTTTTTGTGTATCCATATATTCTAGCGCTACCGTCCACATGGTAGATATGGAGTGCACAATAAACTAGCCACTTCGGTGGCAAAATCTAATCTCTGTGTTCGCGGCAAGCGAGCATGGAGGATATTTGTTAATGGTCACTCGAATGGATCGGTGATGTGCAGGGGTGATGATGTGCAGGTTGATGTGCAAGGGTGATGTGCAGGGATGATGATGTGCAGGGGTGATGATGATGTGCAAGGGTGATGTGCAAAGGTGATGATGTGCAAAGGTGATGATGTGCAGGGGTTATGGTGATGTGCAGGTGTGATGGTGATGAGGAATGTGGTAGTTAATTTGGTGTTGACAAGGAACGAGGTGTTGAGGGCTGTGACACTGGGGGTGATGGTGTGTTATTGGCGGTGGAGGTGGGTAATGGGCGTGGTGGTGTGCCTGGCGCCTGCTGGCACTCTGATGCAGGCAGTATTGGCACAAAGGACCTGCATGTTTCTGGGAAGGCACCCTTCTCCACACCCACCAACCCCAACCTTCCCTAGCTGGTCCTTCTGCTGTTCTTGTTCTGATGTTCCTGTTTTGCTGTTGCTTCTCCCTCTCCTTCCTTCCCACCCTCCCTCCCTTTCTTCCTCCCTCCCTCCTTCCCTCCTTCCCTCCCTCCCTCCCTCCCTTCCTTCTTTCCTTTCTTCCTTCCCTCCCTATCTCCCTCCCTTCCTCCCTCCCTATCTCCCTCCCTTCCTTCCTCCCTCCCTATCTCCCTCCCTTCCTTCCTCCCTCCCTCCCCCTCCCTCCCTCCCCTCCCTCCCCCTCCCTCCCTTCCTTCCCTCCCCCTCCCTCCCTCCCTCCCTCCCTGTACAAAGGAAGCTTTAGAACTAAGGCAGAAAACTAGACTAACAGCATCAATATCACATAAAAATACTTTAAAGGTTGATAAAACGTCATCACTGGTTTTACGGAAAAGCAGGTGTACAACATGACATCACAGCTGCAACATGCTCTCTCACACAGCTGCAACATGCTCTCTCACACAGCTGCAACATGCTCTCTCACACAGCTGCAACATGTTCTCTCACACAGGTTGCTGCTCGCCAACATGCTCTCTCACACAGCTGCAACATGCTCTCTCACACAGCTGCAGCATGCTCTCTCACACAGTTGCAACATGCTCTCTCACACAGTTGCAACATGCTCTCTCACACAGTTGCAACATGCTCTCTCACACAGCTGCAACATGCTCTCACACAGGTTGCAGCATGCTCTCTCACACAGCTGCAACATGCTCTCTCACACAGCTGCAACATGCTCTCTCACACAGCTGCAACATGCTCTCTCACACAGGTTGCAGCATGCTCTCTCACACAGCTGCAACATGCTCTCACACAGCTGCAACATGCTCTCTCACACAGTTGCAACATGCTCTCTCACACAGTTGCAACATGCTCTCTCACACAGCTGCAACATGCTCTCTCACACAGGTTGCAGCATGCTCTCACACAGCTGCAACATGCTCTCTCACACAGCTGCAACATGCTCTCTCACACAGTTGCAACATGCTCTCTCACACAGCTGCAACATGCTCTCTCACACAGCTGCAACATGCTCTCACACAGTGCAGCATGCTCTCACACAGCTGCAACATGCTCTCACACAGTTGCAACATGCTCTCACACAGCTGCAACATGCTCTCTCACACAGCTGCAACATGCTCTCTCACACAGTTGCAACATGCTCTCACACAGCTGCAACACCATTACCACAAAACCACTGAAAAATTAAAAGCAAAATATACAAACGTGATTTGCACTGATTTTGCAAATACGTATATTAGAAAAATACGATCATTCAGTGATATTTTATAAAAAAAATATGGCCAAAATAAATAAGAGGTAAAGTAGGGAAGTGAATATTTAATTTTCTAACCTAAACAGCGATAGTAAAAAAAAAATATCTTAAGTTCAATAAAAATTTAATTTACAGAAAACATCGCCCTGGCACGTTTATTCTTTCATAGCATCTTATTTTTTTTTTTTACTAAACCCAAGCAAACATAAAAGTTACCACAGTAAAGACGCTGGTAAGCTGCAATCAGATTTATAAAAACACATTACTTTGTGCAACGGAAAGTTATGATATTCAAAGGTGACAAATTTGAGCTACTTCGTTAAGGAAAAGAACGAAATCAAAATAAATACGGAATAAAAAAAACTCGGATCTGGGCATAGAATGAAAGGAATAGTTAAAAGATTTTGGAATAATAATGTCAGGTGGGGAGCTCAAGACATCAAGTGTAAGAAAGAATTATTAAAATAAGAGAAGTCAAGCAAGTGACAGCACACATCAAGGTAAGTGACAGCACACATCAAGGTAAGTGACAGCACACATCAAGGTAAGTGACAGCACACATCAAGGTAAGTGACAGCACACATCAAGGTAAGTGACTGCACACATCAAGGTAAGTGACAGCACACATCAAGGTAAGTGACAGCACACATCAAGGTAAGTGACAGCACACATCAAGGTAAGTGACGCACACATCAAGGTAAGTGACAGCACACATCAAGGTAAGTGACAGCACACATCAAGGTAAGTGACATGCACACATCAAGGTAAGTGACTGCACACATCAAGGTAAGTGACAGCACACATCAAGGTAAGTGACAGCACACATCAAGGTAAGTGACAGCACACATCAAGGTAAGTGACAGCACACATCAAGGTAAGTGACAGCACACATCAAGGTAAGTGACAGCACACATCAAGGTAAGTGACAGCACACATCAAGGTAAGTGACAGCACACATCAAGGTAAGTGACAGCACACATCAAGGTAAGTGACAGCACACATCAAGGTAAGTGACAGCACACATCAAGGTAAGTGACTGCACACATCAAGGTAAGTGACAGCACACATCAAGGTAAGTGACTGCACACATCAAGGTAAGTGACAGCACACATCAAGGTAAGTGACAGCACACATCAAGGTAAGTGACAGCACACATCAAGGTAAGTGACTGCACACATCAAGGTAAGTGACAGCACACATCATAGTGACACAAGGTAAGTGACAGCACACATCAAGGTAAGTGACAGCACACATCAAGGTAAGTGACAGCACACATCAAGGTAAGTGACAGCACACATCAAGGTAAGTGACAGCACACATCAAGGTAAGTGACAGCACACATCAAGGTAAGTGACAGCACACATCAAGGTAAGTGACTGCACACATCAAGGTAAGTGACAGCACACATCAAGGTAAGTGACAGCACACATCAAGGTAAGTGACTGCACACATCAAGGTAAGTGACAGCACACATCAAGGTAAGTGACTGCACACATCAAGGTAAGTGACAGCACACATCAAGGTAAGTGACAGCACACATCAAGGTAAGTGACAGCACACATCAAGGTAAGTGACAGCACACATCAAGGTAAGTGACAGCACACATCAAGGTAAGTGACAGCACACATCAAGGTAAGTGACAGCACACATCAAGGTAAGTGACAGCACACATCAAGGTAAGTGACAGCACACATCAAGGTAAGTGACAGCACACATCAAGGTAAGTGACAGCACACATCAAGGTAGTGACGCACACATCAAGGTAAGTGACAGCACACATCAAGGTAAGTGACAGCACACATCAAGGTAAGTGACAGCACACATCAAGGTAAGTGACAGCACACATCAAGGTAAGTGACAGCACACATCAAGGTAAGTGACAGCACACATCAAGGTAAGTGACAGCACACATCAAGGCAAGTGACAGCACACATCAAGGCAAGTGACAGCACACATCAAGGCAAGTGACAGCACACATCAAGGCAAGTGACAGCACACATCAAGGCAAGTGACAGCACACATCAAGGCAAGTGACAGCACACATCAAGGCAAGTGACAGCACACATCAAGGCAAGTGACAGCACACATCAAGGCACTTTTGCTATCTCGTTTGGAATACTGTTCTGTCGTCACATTTTCCTTCAAAACAAATGAGAAAACTAGAAAATATACAGAGATTTTTTACTGCTCACACTCATTGAAACTTTTCAAGCATTAAACTCTGAATACACTCTAAAAAAGGAGAAAGAGAGAGAGAGGGGGGGGGGAAGGAAGGTACCTCATAATCTGTACATAGAAAACTTTAATTCCAGGTACATAATCTGTAAGTTGAAGTAAAAACATCGGGCTGAAGTCTTAGCCCAGTGATAATCTGGGTGTGACAAGATGGTGGTCCAAGTCGGACCGAAACCTCGCCATGAAAGTCTATGATCGGGTTGTGTATTCCAGTGACGGTACTGTCCCTTTTTGTTCTTTATAAGATAACTTCGAGAGTACTGTGTAAACATTTTTGATTGAAGGGTGACCAACCTGCTTCAGCAGATATATAAAATATTGCCGGTACAAAGATATAAGTCTTCAAGGGGAAGCTAGACGGATATCTCCACGAAATGCAAAATGAGAAACGTTGTGGCAGTTATATAGGCCTACGAGCTGCAGGTAGTAATAACCTAGTTGATCTACAGGCAAGTTAGGAGAGCTGCGGACGAGCAAGCACCCTGGAAAGCGATCACAAGTATGTCATAGACGATGGCACTAGCTTCATCCTCTCACTGATGGTGCCACCAGGTGCCACTGTGTTCTCTTGCTGCTGTGGTCTCGCAGTTCTAAGTAGAATTTTAGTTATTTTTGAAGCACTTGCCTGCATCTCTGCAAGTGCCGAGTACCTGCCAGGCTCAGACTAGTTGCTTGCTCATCAGTGTTGCTTGGTCACCACGAGTGTGTTAGCAGATTTGTGAAAGTGATTGGCTTGTGGGGGTGATTGGTTTGGGTTGGTGATTGGTTACTGTTGATTGTTTTGTCTTGGTAATTATTTTGTGTGGATGATTGGTCTTTGGATGGTTTATTTATGGAGGTGAGTGATTTGTGAGGGGTGACCGGCTTGTGTGGATGATTGATGTGTGCATGTGATTGGTTTGAGGCTAATTGGTTTGAAGATTTGTGAGGTTGGTTGATTTGATATGTTAATGTATACATGCATAGAGTAGATAATCTATTTAACGTTTCTCTCTACAAGTGAAGAGTATTACACAAATGTACGCACCTACTCCGTCACAGCTCTGGGAAGGTGGCAAGTGTAGAGCAGTATGCACAGTGAGACACACTTACAAGTCTAGAAAGTGACGTGAAGGTGTCACAAGCATGCATATACACTGTTAGAAGTCTGGGAAGTGACGTGAAGGTGTCACAAGCATGCATATGCACTGTTACAAGTCTGGAAAGTGATGTGAAGGTGTCACAAGGATGCACATACACTGTTACAAGTCTGGAAAGTGATGTGAAGGTGTCGCAAGCATGCACATACACTGTTACAAGTCTGGAAAGTGACGTGAAGGTGTCACAAGCATGCACATACACTGTTACAAGTCTGGAAAGTGACGTGAAGGTGTCACAAGCATACACATACACTGTTACAAGTCTAGAAAGTGACGTGAAGGTGTCACAAGCATGCACATACACTATTACAAGTCTGGAAAGTGACGTGAAGGTGTCACAAGCATGTACATACACTGTTACAAGTCTGGAAAGTGACGTGAAGGTGTCACAAGCATGCACATACACTGTTACAAGTCTGGAAAGTGACGTGAAGGTGTCACAAGCATGCACATACACTGTTACAAGTCTGGAAAGTGACGTGAAGGTGTCACAAGCATGTACATACACTGTTACAAGTCTGGAAAGCAGTGTACAGTGTACTAACCGAGTATCGTCCCTACCCCCCTTCCCTTTCAAGAGGTGCGTTGATGTTGGAGAAGGACTTTTAATCCAAGGAACTGGATATACTCTTCCTCGGATCAAACTTCTTTACCTCACTATAAGCGCTGTATGACCCATGAGACTTTAACGTTTTCCCATGATTGCAAGAATCTTGGCCTGGCCCCTTAACCTGCCACTAAGCGACGATGTTGGTATTTGACTTCTTGGATTTTGTCATGCCTGTTCTTGAAGCTGTGTATGGAGTGTTGTGGTGTAGCTTGTAGGAGGGTGTGTGGGGTAGAGTTCAGGGGAAAGGGAAGGTCTTGTGAAAGCACCTGAAGCAAGAACAAAAAGTGAAAGTGCAAGAAGCGAAAGAGAGAAGTGAAATTTTAAGTGAGAAGTGAAAGCTTAAGAAGCAAGAGTGAAGACTGCGAGATCAAGAAGTGAGACATTAGTGAGGAACTAGATAACAAGAAGTGAGACATTAGTGAGGAACTAGATAACAAGAAGTGAGACATTAGTGAGGAACTAGATAACAAGAAGTGAGAGAAGGTGAAAGCGCAAGAAATGAGAGCAAGTAGCGAAAGGGCAAAGAGCAAAATATGCAAGAAGCAACAGAGCAGTGAGAGAGAGAGAAGCGAAAGTGAAAGGAGAGAGAGCGAGAAATGAAAGAGAAGAGAACTCGAGTGTGGGAGAGCGAAAGTTCAAAAAGAAAAAAGAAAAATGTAAAAAAGAAATAGGGAGCGAGTGAAGGAGAGAGGAAGGAAGCAAAAAAAAAAAAAACGGAACAGACCAGAAGAGGCGGACGATGAGGACAATAGGATATGAATAATAGTGGTAGGGAGGCTTGAGGGAAGAAATGCCAGGATGCCTGTGCCTGAGGGATTCAAGTGTCACTCTGGGAGGGTAGTGCATGTCAGAGTGCCACGCTCGTCATTCATTACCATGTCCACTCTGGCACCCCTGTTATTGGTATTATGTGACTGGTAGTGTTTCTGTTTTCTTGTGTTGCCAGGAAATGATGTCGGGGTTGTGGTATGTACTCAAAGAGTACATACCACTGTGCTGTACTGTGTACACCTATATGAAGTAACTGTAAAATACAAAATAACTAATATTCCTTCCTAGAGATGTACCAGTGTTCATTGGGGTCAGACCTCTGTAATGCTGGGTTTTTTTTTCGCTACTCCACACAGGATGAACATGGGGTGACACTAAACAAGCCGCTCAGACTGCACTACTAATGGGTTGTGTCGTACCTACTACTGAAGCTGTGAATATAGGGAACCCCTCGTTTAGCTCATTCCATTTTCGAAATCACACTTTTTCTTGGGTTTCCCATCTCCAATGATGTGTTAAAGAACTTTGATACAAGACTAGTCAGTATTTTGCTCCTTCCTGCTTTGTTTTGCCTCACGTAAGATTGATTTTATGGTTCGTTGTTCACGTCCCCACTGCCCTGCCCCTAACCAGGCTTCCTTATTGATGGCTCGATTAGTCAAGCTGTTCGTGCTGGTAACTGAGAGACTATTCTGGATGATCACGAAGTCTCTGGAGGCAGCTCACGTTCCCTTTTGAGCAAACAAGTCTGTTGGTAATTCCCTTGCATATGAAGGGCGGGTGCTGAAATGCCTTGGGCCTTGATTCTTATTATGTTATCTCGTAGCGTGCATATTGCGTTACTTAATTAATTTGCATTAGGGATATTTTTCAGTTTCTACACAGATGTGAAGCTATTGCAATCACTTTAATATAGTCTGGGAATGACTGTTATCATTATAATTCGTTTTTTTAAGTGCTCCAATAATTTAATGGCCAAACATTGAGTAAAACACTAGCTGGAAAACTTGATTACGACGCTTCACAAAGTGTTGAGCTAAATGAAATCCAGCATTGAGTGTAAAGTTGCACTGTTTTCACTTCCAATTGTCGAAGTCCGCCATTGTTTACTACGTCATCACTATTGTTTGAGAAGTTCTTTGCCAGCAGCCTATAATATTCCTTACTGTTGTGATACTAACTCTGTTGTGGTCTAAAGAATATCATCCTTGGTTACACCCAAATTTCTTACATTTCTTTTTCTTCCCAATGGTGTGATTGTGTTTTGAAATCTTAGTTTAATGCATTTCTTTTATACGTAACAAAGCAGACTTTATTTTAGCTTAATTTTCTGTTTTCTGCCGACCATTGGAAGACTTTTATTTACATTAGCCTAGAGGTCTTTAACACAACTTTCATGTGACTTGTGGCGATGTGATGTGTTACAGACGTGATGTGAGAGTATTGTAGGAAGTCCATCAAGGCTGTGCAGCCCATGTTAATCATACTTCAGCCACAGTATTACACCCACCTCTATCATAGCACGCAAAGCAAACATCCCCAATTAATATGGCTGCGGCTCTCAAGGGACAGTTAATAATTTGAAGCTATTTTTAGTACGAGGGATTGGCACAGTGTTTGAAGTATGACAGTTTGAGCATTATGGGTGCCAAGTGACCCTCAGCACTTCCTTCAACTGTCTGCTGTGTTGATAATGTTTCTTTCATGTTTACTGAGGGTTTAAATGTTTAAACTTGCAAGTATAACACTGGTCTCGGGATAACCATAATTTTTAAAGGGGTGGACCGGTAAGCCAGCGGAAGGCCTCGATCAGATGACCAAAAGCTCCAGCTGCGGGTCCTCATATAACTAAGATTCTCGTCAGGAAACACTTGTCCTATTTCCTGACAAATCTTACCTAACCTAACCTGTACTCGGAGACACTAGCGGGTAATTTCCTATTTGTAGTTACAGGAATAGAACATTTCCTTCTAATATTCCATCTATAATAAATTTGTAGTATTTTTTTTAGTAAATTGTCATAAATTTGTCCCACGAAATTATCATTGCTTTCAAATTTGTCATAATTCTAAAAAAAAAATCAAGTAAATTTGTAGTATTTTTTACGTATTTCTAAATTAGCCGTATTTTTTAACATTTTCTACAGTGTCGTTGACACACCACCGTTGTCACCACCTCCCGGGTATACCCATAATTGATTACTAGGAAAATGATCTTACTATGCCTCTAAATAAAATCCTGTGCCTTTACTTCTTGTATAACTTTATAAAGCTGACTGGGCGAGACGTCTGTAATGAGGTTTCCTCTATGTTCTTGGCCACACAGTAGCTATTAACGGCTTATTTATGTGGTTGCTCTGGTGAACATTTATTGAACTACCATAAAATCGTTTTTTATATGTTCAGTACATTTTATCACATAATGTATAAGGTTTGTGAAGCTTACTTTCATTTTCACTGAGTTTTTATTGCAGTGATCAACATTAAAATCATTAAAATTAATGATCCTGCCATCGCATGTATATATATATATATATATATACATGATAATATATATATATATATATATATAATATATATATATATATATATATATATATATATATATATAATAATAATAATAATTGTGTGTGTGGGGCACGTTGGTCCCTGACAAAGGGGCACAGGGCCTCGCGGCTTCTTTTGATCGTCTTCCCATAATGATTTCATCAGATCTTAATGACGGGCGCCCCAGGGATGAAATTAATGTGGTAATGAGTGTCTGTAATGCCAAGAAAAACCAAGAGAATGCCACGGAGTGCCATGGGTGCGTTGATCTTGCCAGAGCTATGTAATAACCAACATACTTGCATGATACATGTATCCGTTAGTATTTAGACTTGCTAAACAGTGTTAGGTGTTAGGAGTGAGTAATAGTAATTAAAAAAAATGTATCAGGGAGATGAGGCAGAAGCTATAGATCTAGGAAGAGGCAACAGGAAACAAAGAAACACCAAGTAGTTATTTAAGTAAGTGTTAAACACATGGAACCACAAGTTTGATAACCCAGGAGAACATAGATTAAGAGCAGGTCGCTCCTGCTTCTCTCAGTTACTGGTCAAGGTCTTGCATGCACTGAAAGGTAAACAAAATGAACATGTAATATACACAGACTGCAGAAGCCTTCGACAAGTGTGATCGTTGCGTAATATTTCAAAAAAATGTTGGGAAATGATTCAAGGGGAAAAAGTATACTGATGGATCTATAATTTTCCAACAAGTCGGACCCAAAGAGTGATAGTCTGAAAATTAAAATCAGCATCCGCCAGGTAAAAAGTTCTGTCATATCAGACATGAGCAGAAGTGTGAATAACAGTTCTGTTTCGTCTTTGCAGACAATACTTGAATTCTTCTGAGGTGGACATCCATCCAAGAAACAGAAAATCTCTAAGCTGATATTTAGCATGTTTTTAAGTGGTCCACAAACAACTTGATGTACAGTAAGGACAAATCTCTCTCATTCCGCTGTGGAAAATTAAATTAGAGCCTGGTGTGTAGGTGTATAACTCATCAGTTAGTTATCCAGTCCAGTCATTAGTTGAATCCAGTCAAGCAAACCTGCCATCCTATTTCCAGATAACAGGGCAGTGTATGTGGGTGTAGTGTCGTATCTCTGATGAACTTCACCACGTGTGAACACACATCACACGTGGGCAGCGGGCAGTGACACTAACATGCATATAATAATATAATATCTTTATTTCTACAAGTACATGTACAAGGTATACAGGCCTAACTGACATCAATGACATACTACTATATAGAAAGCCCCTTGTTGTTCAAAGCATTTCGGGCAAATTAGGTCAATTTTTGTCCCATGATGCGACCTACACCTGTCGACTAACTCCCAGGTATCTACTTTACTGATGGGTGAACATGGACAACAGGTGTAAGGAAACATGCCCAATGTTTTCACCTTGCCGGGAATCGAACCCGGACTCTAAGCGTGTGAAGCAAGAGCTTTGCCAGCCAGGCCACGAGCATGCTATAGTACTGTTAACAAGCACATGCCATCGTGAGGTGTTTGGGTCTGTGGATCCTTAGCTCCAGTTAGTGACACTGTGAGATACGTGTATGAGTCATTGATCTGCAGCCGGCGAGAGAAGCCGTAGATTCGTTACGGAAGGTGACCGTGGAGACTAGGTTAATTCACGTTGTAATGTATTAGCGAATGTTAATGTTCTTCCCTGCACTAGCTTAATATAGGGTAAGTCTCCCTCTTTGACTGTTATATAAGGAGAGCAGACCAGCGTGATTAGGCGAGGTTCAGTCACCTACACCCCTCGTACATGTGGGTTTTTATGACGCGTGGGTAGGCAGAGTGCCCTGGTCACTGGCACAAGTGGGTAGGCCTGTTATCAGTTTGTGTAGGCTGGGATAGTAAGTTTATTCAGGTATACACAAATACAGTTACATAGATTATCATACACAGCAGCATATGTGTAGAGACGGTAATCATAGATACTAAAAAAAATTACTCTTAGCTTAAATATTTATTAAAGGTGATATTATATTAGCCTATAGAGGCTTCATCACTAAATTAGGCTTATAATTTAAGAGCGGATAAAGGAAATATGGCAACGATGGGTGTAGGTTCATGAGCTAGGTACTGCCTTCCCAAGACTTAGGAGTAACGGATTCGGGAATCAGCCAACTTCCCTGAATTCCCACACATGGAACGGAGTATAAAACTAACTGTAATCTATTCAACAGAGCAGAAGAGAAATGAGAGACTTGGGAATAACATAATAATCACAACAGTGTTACGGTCAAAACTGCAAGAAAAATGATTGGCTGGATAATTATAGCTATCAAAACAAGATGTGTCAAGCCAGTGTTGATAACCTTCAGACATTTGATCTGTCTTGACTGGAATATAGCTGTACAATAACAGTTTCCTTTTAAGGCAGGCGAAATTGAAGATGTGGAGAATGTACAGAGAAACTTTATTGTTCGTACAACTTGAAATAACTAAATTATTGGGAACACCTTCGTTGAGCAGTACTCCCTGGAGGGCAAGTGAGAAAGATTTTTCATAATTTACACCTGGAAAATCCTAAAGGAATCTTTTTCAAATGTGCATGCGGCAGTTACTTTATTTTACAGACATTGCAAAATAAATAATAAAAGCAGAGTGCAGCAAGTATACTAAGAGATAACTAAATAAGGGCTGAAGACTTTTCTCCAGCCTCCCTTCTTACCTAGGAAATACCAGGAGACTCCTAGTTTTCTTCAAGAGGGAACTTGATTAGTTCCTCAAGGCAGTTCCTAATTTGCCGGCTTGTGGTGCCTACGTTATACTACGTTCTGCTAGCAACAACAGCCTGATTGATGAGGCCATTATCTAGAAGGCATAGTTTGGGACAGGGACGATGACCCCCTCGGAATCTGCTACAGGCAAGTGGTGTTAGGAAATATGCTAGAGAGAAAATTTCAGGTAGTGGGGTAGAGTGTTTTGAGAAAAGTAGCAGTTAATATCAGATAGCAGTAGCAGTGAGATGGGAGTGCCAGTGAGGGACAGTAAGAACGAGAGGAGTGACAGGAGGAAATACCAAAGTAATGAAGAGACGTAGTAGACAAGTTCACGGGAGTGCCAGGAAGAGACGAAAGAGGTTACATAGTGCCTAGGTGATTCAGTGAGGCTCTCGGATAGTTGTAGGGTGTGTCAGTGAGTTTAGAGAGTCAGGGAGTGAGAGAGAGATTTCCCCTCATCTGACACTCCAGTGGATTATCAAGAAACAAGCTGTAGGTATGAGGTCTGGCCAAGTGGAGCTGGGGCTTGAGTAATGGCAGGCAGTAGTAAAATTTCCACTGCCACGACACCTCACCTCGCCAGTTGTATACACATGACCACAGGTGTGTGTGTGTGTGTCGTGTTCCTTGTTACCCTCGTGCGCGCGCTCACGTAGTTGTATTTTCAGGAGTCAAATCATAGATCCTGGTGCCGCCTTTGAACTATTATCGAACGAGTTTCCTAATTCCTGGCATCCGAGGCTCGGTCATACCTACTCTTGAGACTGTATATGGAGTTTGCTTCTACAACCTTTTGGTCTAGTGTGATTCACCTACTACCCCAGGACTGAAAAAGTACTGTACTCTCTAAATCCCTGTGGCTCATCTGCGTCTTTAGTTGCCATCTATGTTCCTTGGTCTCTCTCTCTCTCTCTCTCTCTCTCTCTCTCTCTCTCTCTCTCTCTCTCTCTCTCTCTCTCTCTCTCTCTCTCTTTTAGCCTGCCCTGTATACTTTCAAATGGTTCCTGGTATCACCGTTCGTGCGGTTCGGTATCGCATCAGAAATCCTGTTAGACAGTGTGGTCAGCTAAGCTATTCGTTCTAGTAACCTGAGTATTTTGTATGTCATGAATTTGTTCCTTCTGATCCTCCAGTATTGTTAGGTTATACTTCTTAAAGTGTCTCCTTCGGTTTCGGCACCACCCTCTTTGTCTTGTCGCGTTTTTTTTTTGTTCTAAAACAGACGGGGGTTCCGTGGTGGTGCTGCATACTCCAAGATTGCCAGTTTTTGGGTTACCTCTTTAATTCGCGGTTATCAAGAGTGAGCAAGTTTGCAGATTGTTAAAAATACGTTAGTGGCTCTCCTTTGTGGAAGCGGTAGCCTCAGCCACAGAACCAGCAGCAGCAATAACAGCAGTAGCAACAGCAGCTGCAATACCCCCCACCCCTCCGTCCCCCCTCCCACAACCCTCGCCGAAGCCCTGGCAACAAGGTACTGGTGACCGAGGTTGCACTTAGGAACGCCGTCTTGGCCCACCACCAGCACCTACTACATAACTACACCTTGGTGCATACTTTCGTTGGTGTTTACGCCAAGATAACCTACCTTTTTCTCGTAAGACTTCGTACCTGCTTACCCCATGATGACATACCTGCTTACTTACTGATTATTCACCTGCTTACCCATGATTACCTAACTGCTTAGCAATTATCTACCTGCTATTCATGGTTACCGGCTTACTTTCCATAACCGACCCGCTTATTCATGATAATGTACCTGCTTACTCGGTGAATATCTACCTGTATACTCCACCGTTAATCCTCCTCCTCTTCCGTTCCCATCAGCCCCTCTACCTCCCTTCACCAGTCCATCCACTCCCTCTCCCTCTTAGTATATCGAGTCTTCTATTCTATTATCCTTACCTTAACCAACTGACAGTAGTTAACAGTCCTATGCATATAACGTATGAATAACTATACATCCTCGACATCCCTATAATCCATTATACACCATTAATAATCCTACCATCCATTATACACCATTAATAATCCATCCAGTATACACCATTAACAACCCTACCATCCATATACACCCTCATTAACAACTACTATCCACTATACAACCCCATTAACAACTCTTCCATCCTCTATACACTAACCCGTTTGCAGACGTTGAGCTCTTGCTCCCGGGTTCTGTCCTAATTTTTACTCGACTCGCGCGAGTCGTGTGATTCTTTTTTGCGTCATGATTTTCAGATTCGTGCGTGTAGTTCACCTGCACCAGCTCCCCCCCCTGTTTCACACACCTTGCTCACCATCCTCACACTGAAGATACACTGAGTAGTAGTAGTAGGAGGAGGAGGATGAGGTGGTGGTTCGCCGGTCTTGTCCCGTCCCGGGTCTTTTCCAGATGGTGACCCGGAGTTTGACCCCCGAGTGGGGGTGTCGCAGATAGACTGAAGACCGTCTTCATTTTATATTTCCTAGACTTATTTCCGTCCTGTTTCAGTTGACCTGCCCAGTTCATTTCAAAATTTTTTGATCAGTCTCATCAGTATGCCGTGAAAATGTGTTGCAAGAATTAGTTCATAGTGTTTTCTTAACTCTCTCTCACTTTAACATTATTAAACATATTCATGAAATATTTACTTCATATTTGTGAAATATATTATGATTTTTTCTTGACACGACACTTGCGAGCTTGAATAAACATCGTTGTAGTGGGGCACCAAAACTTACATATTTCTACACCTTATCGCTGCAAACATTCTGCTCTAGAAGAAATATGAGGTCAGGCGAAATTTGTGATGCCGTGTAAATTGCACAAGGCGAGCAGTGTACCAGTGTACCAGTGTAGCAGTGTACCAGTGTTCTCCAGAGTTTGTTGTGAATGAGGGCAAACAATAAGAAGCCTCACACATAATACCTGCTACCACACACGCCACCACCTGTGTCTTCCTTCCTTCACTGCATCCACTCACCTACCCACCACCTGTGTCTTCCTTCACTGCACCTACCCACCACCTGTGTCTTCCTTCACTGCACCTACCCAACACCTGTGTCTTCCTTCACTGCACCTACCCACCACCTGTGTCTTCCTTCACTGCACCTACCCAACACCTGTGTCTTCCTTCACTGCACCTACCCACCACCTGTGTCTTCCTTCACTGCACCTACCCAACACCTGTGTCTTCCTTCACTGCACCTACCCACCACCTGTGTCTTCCTTAACTGCACCTACCCACCACCTGTGTCTTCCTTCACTGCACCTACCCAACACCTGTGTCTTCCTTCACTGCACCTACCCAACACCTGTGTCTCCTTCACTGCACCTACCCACCACCTGTCTTCCTTCACTGCACCTACCCACCACCTGTCTTCCTTCACTGCACCTACCCAACACCTGTGTCTTCCTTCACTGCACCTACCCAACACCTGTGTCTTCCTTCACTGCACCTACCCAACACCTGTGTCTTCCTTCACTGCACCTACCCAACACCCGTGTCTTCCTCCACTGCATCCACTCACCCACACACCACCTACGTCTTCCTCCACTACACCCACACACCACCTACGTCTTCCTGCACTACACCTACCCACCACCTACGTCTTCCTCCACTACACCCACACACCACCTACGTCTTCCTCCACTACACCCACACACCACCTACGTCTTCCTACACACACCACCTACGTTTCACCTCACCACACCACCTACGTCTTCCTACACTACACCCACACACCACCTACGTCTTCCTCACTCACCCACGCTTCTACTACACCCACACACCACCTACGTCTTCCTCACTACACCACCACACCTACGTCTTCCTCACTACACCACCACCACCTACGTCTTCCTCACTACACCCACACCACCTACGATCTTCCTCACTACACCCACACACCACCTACGTCTTCCTACACTACACCACACACCACCTACGTCTTCCTCACTCCACACTACACCCACCACCACCACGTCTTCCTCCACTACACCCCACCACCTACGTCTTCCTCACTACACCCACACCACCTACGTCTTCCCTCACTCCACACACCTACGTCCACTGCCCCCACCACCGCCTTACGTCTCCTACCTACACCACTACACCCACACACCACCTACGTCTTCCTCCACTACACCCACACACCACCTACGTCTTCCTGCACTACACCCACACACCACCTACGTCTTCCTACACTACACCCACACACCACCTACGTCTTCCTCCACTACACCCACACACCACCTACGTCTTCCTACACTACACCCACACACCCACCATCTTTCATAACTCACAAAGTGTTGTTAGTTGGTCATAAGATGATGGATTCAGTGGTACTGGGTACCATGGCGAGTGTGAGGCAACATTACCACCTTAGTCTCCTCACATTGGCTTCCAGCTTCAGCTTATTAACGGTTCCTGTATATCTAAAAATGCTGTTTTCGTTATTATATTTCAGGTTATTGAGGGTTTTGGGTAGATTACATAAACTTATAACAACAAATTAAATTAAAGCTAGATTTGTCTGGTCACGAGGTCGTCGAAAAAAACAGAATACGTTCAAATCTGAACGATTATCACTGGGGCTGCCAAGAGCGGTGACTCGACCTCTGCAAGAACAAGTAGGTGAGTACACACCTACTGGAGGAAGGGAAGGAATAATATTGAAGCAGTGACTCCTTGGCGTCGCCCTGTAAGAAAAGGTTTAAACAATAAAAGCACAATATTGGCTGACATAGACCTGCCGAGGTGAGCTGCAACTTGAGATGACGTGGTGCTTCAACCTCATGATCAGACGGTACCTGCCAAAAAAGTTTTGTTTTGTTGGGTGATGGTGGTGATTGTGACGGTTCATGGCGTAGTGGTGGTGGTGGAGACGTGACACACAGCAGAGGTAGGTGGGGGCGTGTGGTAGTGGTGGAGACGTGACACACAGCAGAGGTAGGTGGGGGCGTGTGGTAGTGGTGGAGACGTGACACACAGCAGGGGTAGGTGGGGGCGTGTGGTAGTGGTGGAGACGTGACACACAGCAGGGGTAGGTGGGGGCGTGTGGTGGTAATAATGGTTAGTAGGAGTGCTCTTTTTTATTAAAAAAAATAAATACACTCTGTGTACGGCTACACTATTCAGTTAGTTACCATTTTGTCCTAGGCACATGTCGATTAGACACTAGGCCTGTTGTATATGTGTGTGTGTATGGAAACTCTTCGAAATGTTTCTGCCCCGCCGGGAATTGAACCCGGGCCCTCCGTGCATGAAGCAAGAGCAACCACCAGGCCACCGGGGGCTCTATGATAGTTAAATTGTAGAAGCAAAAGCTAACCATCCAGGGAGGTACTATCGATCTGTCACATGAGGATAAAATGGAAGCCTGTTAAATGCTTTGCACTCTGACATGATTGCTGATTATCATCTTTCTATTTCATGAACATATAAAATGGCAGGTAAATTTTACAAACTTCTACATAGGATACATTGGGTGTATCCTTACCTTTGTTTTAGTTGTTAGTTTTTTTCCAGTTCAAAAGGCCTGGTCTGAGCTTGAGTCGTTGGGACGATAATCATTATATGCATTGACTAATGTGTATGTGTGTGTGTGTATATATATATATATATATATATATATATATATATATATATAATTGTGTGTGTGGCTAGATGGAGCTCTAACCAGTAGTCGTGGTGTAAATATAGGAATGTAGTGTGTAGCAATGGGTAAAATATTATAGGAAGGGCGCATGGGAGCGGGCTGGGGGTGGGGTGGTTCATGGTGGCAGTGGGTATAGTGATGGATGGGGGTGCGGAATGTGATTGAAAGGGGCACGTTTTAATGGGGGGTAGAATAAATCGGCGTGGTAATAGGTCTCGTGAGGTGAGGGGGAGTTGTGATGGAGGTGGGGGTGTGGCACACAAATGTAAGAATATGTGGCTAGGGGGAGTGGGCATGGGGATGTTTGGTGGGGTGTGAGGACCGGGGAAGGGGCGTGTTGATGGGTGACGACTGGGGAAGGGGTGGTAGTGGGCGTGGCACACAAAGACACGAGGATGTAGTCAGATTGGACTACCCTTATGCGGGGCAGCGCATTCTAGAAACTGCGGGAAGGTGGCGCCAGATCTTGCGGGTTTTTAACCTCCAGTACGTGCAGGTATGTGCCAATTCTCCGGTCCCGCCCCCAAACACCGCCAGCGGCCGATCTCCTCTGGCACCCGGGCGAATCGTATTGACACTCGTGCCAGGCCGAATTTTTCCCCTTGGGTCGCTGGGTCGCCCACTTTGAGGAAGCGGGTATTGCCTATAAGAGGAGGAGACGGACGTGGCGGACAACATTCGCTTGTGGACCCGCGAGCGGTAAAGGTGCACTTGAGCAAAGGAGGAGAGGTACCTGCTGGTGCGACCTTGTGTTATAGTGGTGCACCAGGCATCGAATGGCAGAATTGGAAAACAAGAATCTCGTCTTCACGTATATCATCCTAGTGGTGTTCTTAGTGGTGCTTTATATGGTACTGGAGGGGCTTGTGTTCTAAGAAGATGAGTTTGTAACCCTTACCCTCTCCAGACCCTTTCCCAACCCAACCTAGTGACATAATTTGATCACACTCCAGCGTATTCTGAGCCCAACTTCCCCCTCGGTGCGAAGCCTTCGTTCTCCATCATCCCTCGTCGCAGTAAAAGGGACCATAGGACCTCCCGATATCTGCATCCTCTCTCCACGGCCCAGACAAAGGAGCTCAGGACCTTCCACTGATCCTAAGTTTTTTTTCCCCAACTCTCCCGGATTGTTATGATGGAGCACAAGTCACTGGCCAGCACCTACATCATCCTACTCTCCTTTCTTGCCTTCCTCTACGTCGTCCTCGAGGTACTCTAGGATACCACACCAACTACAGCAAGCCTCAGTATTGAAAAAGTTAAATAAGCTGAAACTTCAGTTGTCATAAAAGTATTAACAACGTTCTAGAGTGAGAACTGGCAAGACTTCAACCGATAGCTGACTGAATATGGTTGTCTTTGAGAACCAACACCTTGCATATACATACGCAATTCTCTTGTCTTTCCTGGTCGTGCTTTACCTCTTCATGCAAGGCACCTTCCTGTAAGTGCATATTGCACTTTAGATTTTAATATTGCAAGTCAGTACTAGATAAGATGTCAGTCAGTGAACATCAGAACCTGGGTTATACCTATGCCATTCTTCTAGCTTTCCTAATTGTCCTTTACATCGTTTTGGACAGCGCCTTCTTTTAATCTTTTATATCTAACGAAAGTAAAGTTGTGACTTAATTTTTCTACAAGTTCTTAAACCTAGATCAACATGGATGAAAAAAGAAGCCTGTTTTGCACCTATCTCATCTTGGTAACATTCCTGGTGGCACTTTATGCTATCTTGGAAGGTGCAGTGTTCTGAGCTCAACTTGTTAATATATTTTTTCGAGATTGTGTGAGTATACAAGTTTATCAGCTACATTATCGTCGACGTCTTCACCAGCTAAACACAAGTCTTCGTCGTTAAATCTGAAGCCTCCAGCTCTGAAGATAAACTAAACGTCACAGAAGATTATATAATATATACATAACGTGTCAGTAAGATTACCAGGAGCAACATGGAGACCCAAGTTTTTGGCTGTACTTACGCAATTCTGTTGTGTTTCCTCTTGGTTGTGTACGCCATCTTCCAAGTCTGACCCGTGGCCAAGACAACATTACTCCACGAGCCTCTCAAAAGCTCATCCTAGAGTACCCCAAGGTGCAGACCCTAGAATACGCTGGAGATCCTCGTCCTCCCTGCTTCTAGATCCTATTATCTCCTATCCCAAAATCTCCACTCCCACCTTCAGTCCTTAGGAGCGTACAAGATTTTTGAGAGAGGTATCAGTCGGCGCTGTTACTCAGTTTGGATCATCGCCGCCTGTAGACATTATCATAAGTGGTAATATGCATTTAAGTACACGTGCTTTACAATACTTGCTTTATATTTTGTTTATATTGCCTTGGTAATTTACGAGATCCTTTTTTTTTATTGTAACATGAGTTTCTATTCGTACACAGCTCTCCATCTCTTGTCAGCGCCAAAGCGAGGAGCAAGTGAGATTATAAAAAAGCAGGGAAGACAGTGACCATCGTGTTGAGCTCACCTTGAAGACTCCAGCCACCACCCTCCACATATTAGTGGCCAGAATCAGTAACAACAAACCAACATTTGCTCTGCTGTGCGAAGTAACTAAGTCAACACAGTATTATCACCCAACTTTTCCAGATAATCTTCGTCATTATTTAGTTTTCGGTATCCGACGTCAGTCATGGATTTATACCTCCTGTCACCGGTATTCATGAAAAAGATGATGCGTCGACCTTCCGCCACAGCGGAAGGTTCTCCCGAAAGCGGCCAAGATAACACTGAACCTGAAGACACATCGAGGCTTCTGGGTCACCAAGATGATGATAACGTCAAGGTTGATCCTGATGCAGAAATGGAGGCGGCTATGGAAGCCTCTCGAAGTCGACGACGGTCTAGCCTGGACAGCTTGCTGCGCCAGCACGCCTACATCATCATCTGCGTCCTGTGTTACGCCTGTACATTCCTAGGACACAGGAGCTGAGCCCGCGCAGCTTGCACCGCCTCCTACATTGTCAGAATTCTCTGCCCTTTCCTTTATTTTTAGGATTTCTTTATTTTTCATTTTTTTTCAATATTAACATGCAAAAGTGCATGATTTCTCTAATGTTATTTTAGTAATTGCATAATGTACAATTTCTAAGAGCCTTTAGAGGTAATTAGAGATACATTTCTTTAATAGAGGTGAGAGCAAAACCAATGTTTATATTGCGTTGGCAAACAGTGGTTTTCTCACTGTGATTCCACAGAGATCGTCAGTGACAATAGATGTAGGGAGGGGCATAAGGTAAGACTCAGTTATAGAAATAAACATTGTTGTTTAGTTGGAAGATTGTTAAGAAGTATTTATATACTACAGTAGAGTTAATAGCTTTAGTAGAGGTGAATATCATGTATAAACTGTAGCATTATCTTATGGAGCAGTGATGAACAGTGTCGTGTTATCACTCAGAAAAGCAATAGACCTTCTCAGTCATGTAAATAGACGGTCAGCTTTTAGCAGTCTCTAGAACTGTAGTAGATGTTGGTTCATTTCTAGCCTCCGTGTCTGACTTGTAAATAACCAGCGAGTACATAGTGTGTAGTACTGTAACCCACGTGGCTTGAGACGGAGGTAGACAGGTGCCAGCACACAGGTGCCAGCACACACTTCCAGTCACCAGTGATCAGCTGGCTGCTGTGTGCTCGTTTCTGTAGCACATTATTTGTTTAAACAGCAACTTTGCTCAAACCTCGTCTGTTTACAAGTTTCTAGTACTGACACTTCCTGTAAAGGAAAAAAAACTCATTTTGTATAGACTGATGTATTATTACACAGTGAATTATCTTTCAGCAAATTCTAGCTTCAGTATCATATTCTTTGTAGCTTAGAAGAAGCAGAAATGAAATAATTACCAGCATTATCATTTGTTTTTGTTGTTAGCTTCAAGTTGCAGAATTTTAGGTTGAAAAAGCTGTATTATAAGCATTGTAACCACAATACAAAAGCAGTACCATTTTTTTATGTACTGGCATTATCGTTTCTGACGTTTATGGTTGGTTATTTCTACTAATTTGCCTCCAAGCAAACATACCAGTAACTAGTTTAACGCAATTAGTATTCCATCAAGCAATATGGTTCTTTCTTGTTTCACGTATATACATGTTATTGTTTATATCAAAATGTCAACTGTGTCAGCAGATGACTCAAAATGAGTAACAAGGCTAGTGTGTGAATGGAAGTAGGTATATAATTTTTTTTATATCTATGCATTAAATAATAAATACTTTATTTTTCTCATCTTTCAGTATTCCCACACTGAAAAGTCAGAGGAGTACATTATTATTATTATTATTTTTACTATGGGCTCTTTCTATTTTTGTTTATAATAATTTTCTTTAATTTTTTTGCCAAAGAAGCTGTGATAACTAATGATGACTTGGTAAGTTCTTGGAATGGACCAACTATAAAGTGGAATGACAGGAACAGTTTGGGACGGGAACATGCCACTGAGGTTAGAGCATGTGATAGTCTACGGACGTAAATGATCACTGAATGCATGCGATGGTTTCAGGTCGCATGGGATGGGACAAGTCACATATGTTAGTGACAGGGCGCAGAATAATGACGTGTTATATTGGTAGTGACACGATGCAATAAATGACGATAGGCTGCATAGGATAAATGGGATAGCACTAGGTCGCTGGTGAGTGTGGCAGTTGACACGTGACAATGGAACAAAGATCTTGAAAGGTGAAACAGTGAATGTAGATAGTATATTTCATTGTGTTGCCCTTGACTCTATATTATACAGTACAAGATATGACGAAGGCAAACTTTTGCATCGCTGCCAGCAAACATCATCCACTTTGTACTACACCGATGCTGCAGCATTATACAGATCAACGCGCTCAACGACACTACCAGAGCACTGACAAATGTATCACTGAGCATTGAGGCTAACACTTAAGGGGCACGTTAATTTCCCTGTCTTCTAATAACATGTTTATTTTTCCACTATAATCTACCTTGTCCATAATTATTATCGCATTTGCTTTGTCTCTTTCGTAAGGTGAAGTCCAGGATCTTTCCTTAATTCATGGTATAACTTAACAAATCTTTGAGGACAATTGTGTTGCAGAGGTCTGAGCTTTGTTCAGACCTCTGCAACACGCCACCTCAACACTCGAGATTGTATTACATCCATTTTGAGAGAGATACTCTTTGAATAAAAGGCCCAAAAATCCTTCCAGTCCTATGGCTACACGCACACTGAAGGTTGAGAGGTAGGTGCACAACTGAAGGTTGAGAGGTAGGTGCACAACTGAAGGTTGAGAGGTAGGTGCACAACTGAAGGTTGAGAGGTAGGTGCACAACTGAAGGTTGAGAGGTAGGTGCACAACTGAAGGTTGAGAGGTAGGTGCACAACTGAAGGTTGAGAGGTAGGTGCACAACTGAAGGTTGAGAGGTAGGTGCACAACTGAAGGTTGAGAGGTAGGTGCACAACTGAAGGTTGAGAGGTAGGTGCACAACTGAAGGTTGAGAGGTAGGTGCACAACTGAAGGTTGAGAGGTAGGTGCACAACTGAAGGCTGAGAGGTAGGTGCACAACTGAAGGCCGAGAGAAGTGCTCACTGGAAAAATAAAGATGCCAAGAAGAGGGAGAAAAAGTGACGAGCAACAATGCCTGGGAGGGGGGAATAAAATAAAGGAAGAAGTGAAAATATCTCTAATAAAGAAATTAGGTACAATTTACCATGTAAGATATAGGCATGGGTATTGTAATAGAGTATAAGAAACTTGTGTAAGTAAGTTTATTCAGGTATACACAAATAGTTACATAGATTATCATACATAGCAGCATATGTGTAGAGAACCTAGGATAACCCAAAAAAAGTCAGAGTGACTGATTTCCATTGTGACCCCCATAGCAAGGATTTAAAAGAAGTCATTAGAAACATGGCAAACGCGAGTGCTCATACCAAATATTATAGAAGAAAGGTGAGTCAGTGGGTATAAACATGTCCTAGATTACTCACTGGATTAGATAGTAGATAAGGGCAAGTTGTTTGAGAGGAGCCGGGGGCTAAAAATAACAGGTGAAGGCACAGTAGATGAACCACAGAGAGGCAAGGATTATATATTTTTTTTGTCAGTTTAATAAGTGGAACGAATTAAATGAAGTGGTGAAGGCAAACAATAATAAAATCAGGAGTAGGTTGATAGAACCATGAAGTCCATCACTCGACAAATCTGGTTAGTAAGAATAATCGCAATACTGCCTTACATAACTGTAGCAACAACTTCATTACTCTACAAGACAGACCAACATACATTGTGTGCTGAAGTGCACCGTGAAGACCTGCTGAATGCTACACTGACTTCTCATCCATTTTTATTTTGTTTTTGTTTTCAGTCATAGGGCTGGTAAGGTTGGGAAGGAACTGAGACAGGATACAGCAGCGAAGAAATGTTGCGGGTATATAAGAACAGATAGATAAGAAAGATTAAGTAGCCTGACCACTAAAACCTTGGCGTTTTGAGTTTTTTTGCACACGGTCAGACGATGAAGGCTTCATCCACTTTCCAAGGCTTGAACCCCTGTTCTTCTTGGCAAGGGCCTCGAATATGACCACCCGACCACTTGCATAAAATTACATCATATATATATATATATATATATATATATATATATATATATATATATATGAAACTCAAACAATTCCAGAGATTGCAAATTAAACAACATTTTAAAAAAATTAAGTACATGTTTTCCATGCAAGTCTCCACTTCACGGACCATTCCCTCTTCGGAGTCTTCCTGAAAACAGTAATGACGAAGTGTGGCAAATAATACTGATTTTTAAAATGCTTTTCTGCCCTTTTTTCTCTTTTTAACTCTTAAGAATTAGTCTCTCCCTCCTTCCCTGTGACTTACAAGACTTAAAACAAGACTTGACTCACAAAATCGTAATGACACGATTGCAAACAAACCACATACCACGGGTAGGGTTCGAACCCGCGGTCAGAGAGTCTCAGACGGTCTGGAGTTCTGAGACACTCTGACCGCGGGTTCGAACCCCACCCGTGGTATGTGTTTAAAACAAGACTTGTCTGTTAGGCACGTGGTAGAGGTGAAACGTTCTCACAGGTCACTCTATCATTACTTATTTCTAAATGGTGGAAAAAGAGGTAAATGCATTATGACAGTATTGACAAACAAAGTCACTTCGTGGGATAAGGGTCGTCAATAAAAGGTCGCAGTTTTTCTCTCTCCATCGCGTCGGTGTTTTATACAATTTCCTTCAACGTCCAAATGGTGAAGGAAGTCATTATTTTTACTCCGTTTATGTTTCCATACCAGAGAAAAACATTCTAGATTTATAATTGCAAAACTTGACAAGAGTGGTTTAAGAAGTTCGTCGAGCAGAGTTAATTTTAAGGAATATGAATCACACCTCACTGAGTCATACCTCAATGAATCACACCTCACTGAATCACACCTCACTGAATCACACCTCACTGAATCACACCTCACTGAATCACACCTCACTGAATCATACCATAACATCACATCTCATTAACATAATTGACACCAAGGTAATGACAAAGACGGATCAGCGTTACTTTTGTTGTCTAAGTTGGAGTTCTGTGTGAATGTGTTTTATTTTTGGCGCATTAATGAACACTTAAATATCGTGTTAGATGACGCTAACATGCGAGAGAGACTTTATTTCCCGGGAGGCGAGTATGGCCCCGGGAACCACCGACACGCGCCGCTTATCTACCAAAAAAAAAAAAACATTTGCTATATAAGCTAATTTTTTTCATGTGGATTCTCATCACTGGCTAAACCAGCGGTTGTTATTTGTCTGGGCTCATTAATGAGACTAAAAGCAATACTTCTACCCCTGAGGAAACACGTCAATAAATACAACCAAACCTACGTGATGCTCATTGGTTCTCAAGAGGTAGACGCCAGCTGTGAGGAGAACCAAGTGCTCTGCCCCAGACAGTCTGTGTGGTGAGTTGTAGTGTGCGGGTGCTTGAGGGTGTGGTAATAGTTGTAATGTAGGGGTGATTGATGGGGTGGTAATAGTTGTAGTGTGGGGTGGTTGAGGGGGTGGTAATAGTTCTAGTGTGGGGGTGGTTGAGGGTGTGGTGGGTATGGTAATAGTGGTAGGATGGATGGTGGTGTTGTAGTGTGGGGGTGGTTGAGGGTGTGGTGGGTATGGTAATAGTGGTAGGATGGATGGTGGTGGTGTAGTGTGGGGGGTGGTTGAGGTTGTGGTGAGTGTGGTAATAATAATAGTGTAGGTGGTGGTGAGTTGTAGTGTGGGGTGGTTAAGAGTGTGTGGTAATAGTTGTAGTGTGGGGATGGTTGAGGGTGTGGTGAGTGTGGTAATAATAATAGTGTAGGTGGTGGTGAGTTGTAGTGTGGGGTGGTTAAGAGTGTGTGGTAATAGTTGTAGTGTGGGGGTGGTTGAAGATGTGGTAATAGTGGTGGTGTGGGTGGTTGTGGCGGCATCTACCTGGCGGGGGTGTTGGCACTAGCATGACCCTGGTGAGGAGCCAAGGTCCTCCGGTGCGCAGGTGCGCACTGTCCAGGGCTGGGTGTTGGGGCAAAGGGTTGAGGTGAGCGTAGGTGCGCACTTCTTGGGGCTGGGGGTTGAGGTGAGCGCAGGTGCGCACTTCCTGGGGCTGGGGGTTGAGGTGAGCGCAGGTGCGCACTTCCTGGGGCTGGGGGTTGAGGTGAGCGCAGGTGCGCACTTCCTGGGGCTGGGGGTTGAGGTGAGCGCAGGTGCACTTCCTGGGGCTGGGGGTTTAGGTGAGCGCAGGTGCGCACTTCCTGGGGCTGGGGGTTGAGGTGGGCGCAGGTGAGCACTGCCTGGGGCTGGGGGTTGAGGTGAGCACAGGTGCATCACATGTGCTGGGGGTTGAGGTGAGCGCAGGTGCAACACATGTGCTGGTGTTGGGGGTTGAGGTGAGCACAGGTGCAACACATGTGCTGGTGCTGGGGGTTGAGGTGAGCACAGGTGCAACACATGTGCTGGTGCTGGGGTTGAGGTGAGCACAGGTGCAACACATGTGCTGGTGCTGGGGGTTGAGGTGAGCACAGGTGCATCACATGTGCTGGTGCTGGGGGTTGAGGTGAGCGCAGGTGCAACACATGTGCTGGTGCTGGGGGTTGAGGTGAGCACAGGTGCAACACATGTGCTGGGGGTTGAGGTGAGCGCAGGTGCAACACATGTGCTGGTGCTGGGGGTTGAGGTGAGCACAGGTGCATCACATGTGCTGGGGGTTGATGTGAGCGCAGGTGCAACACATGTGCTGGGGGTTGAGGTGAGCACAGGTGCATCACATGTGCTGGGGTTGAGGTGAGCACAGGTGCAACACATGTGCTGGGGTTGAGGTGAGCACAGGTGCAACACATGTGCTGGTGCTGGGGTTGAGGTGAGCACTGGTGCATCACATGTGCTGGGGTTGAGGTGAGCACAGGTGCAACACATGTGCTGGGGTTGTGGTGAGCACAGGTGCAACACATGTGCTGGTGCTGGGGTTGAGGTGAGCGCAGGTGCAACACATGTGCTGGGGTTGAGGTGAGTGCAGGTGCAACACGTGCTGGTGCTGGGGTTGAGGTGAGCACAGGTGCAACACGTGCTGTTGCTGGGGTTGAGGTGAGTGCAGGTGCACACGTGCTGGTGCTGGGGTTGAGGTGAGGCAGGTGCAACACGTGCTGGTGCTGGGGTTGAGGTGAGGCAGGTGCAACACGTGCTGGGGTTGAGGTGAGTGCAGGTGCAACACGTGCTGGTGCTGGGGTTGAGGTGAGTGAGGTGCACACGTGCTGGTGCTGGGGTTGAGGTGAGTGCAGGTGCAACACTGTGGTGCTGGGGTTGAGGTGAGTGCAGGTGCAACACGTGCTGGGGGTTGAGGTGAGTGCAGGTGCAACACTGCTGGGGGTTGAGGTGAGTGCAGGTGCAACACGTGCTGGTGCTGGGGGTTGAGGTGAGTGCAGGTGCAACACGTGCTGGGGGTTGAGGTGAGTGCAGGTGCAACACGTGCTGGTGCTGGGGGTTGAGGTGAGTGCAGGTGCAACACGTGCTGGTGCTGGGGGTTGAGGTGAGTGCAGGTGCAACACGTGCTGGTGCTGGGGGTTGAGGTGAGTGCAGGTGCAACACGTGCTGGGGGTTGAGGTGAGTGCAGGTGCAACACATGCTGGGGGTTGAGGTGAGTGCAGGTGCAACACGTGCTGGGGGTTGAGGTGAGTGCAGGTGCAACACGTGCTTGGGGTTGAGGTGAGTGCAGGTGCAACACGTGCTTGGGGTTGAGGTGAGTGCAGGTGCAACACGTGCTTGGGGTTGAGGTGAGTGCAGGTGCAACACGTGCTTGGGGTTGAGGTGAGTGCAGGTGCAACACGTGCTGGTGCTGACATGATGAACAGCAACATGTCAAGTGTTTATTTTAGTTTGTATGTACCCATAAAGTTGTACTCGCCTAGGTGCATTTGCAGGGGTTGAGTCATACTTCTAACACTGTCTCAAACCATTATCGACCAACTTTCTTTACTGATTTTTAGCTTCCAGGGGTCTGATCATACCTACACTTCAAGCTCTGCAAGTTATTTGCCTTCATCACTAGACTGGAAAACTTTTAGATAAGCAAAAATTTTAGATAGGCAAAAATCACTGCTCATACAAATTCAATGAAGCATCTAAATTACTGGGAATACTTGAACCCCCTCGTACTGTACTCTTTGGAACGTAGGCGAGAAAATATCTTATATTTTACTCCTGGAAATTTCTGGAGGGATTTTTCCCAGGATGCTTCAGTGTCTTCATCTGATCTCTGTATATCTTCTCAAGTAACATTGCGTAAGTCTTGCCTCGTGCTGGAACAATCACCATGGAGGTAACCCTGATATTCATCTTCCTGGACCTTTATTAAATTTGCTGAAACTGTTCAGTCTTAGAGTATAATGGTGTGTGGGCACGAGTTGTTCTCTAACTTGAATGTGATCGACCAAATCTTATGCCGTCAGAAGCAATCACATGTGATAGAATATTGTATGTATGAAGCTGAGAAATTTCTTTGGCTTGTGATGATAGGTATATCTAGTGTCTGAGGTGTGATCTTAAACTCTTGGGAGCTTGTGCCTCAAGCCTTGCTCTATCTTTTCTCTAACATATCACACTTGCATTTTATATACACTTTTGTACCACTGTATTACATAGAACAAATTCTGAACGTCCTGTATTTTGCTCATTATTGCAGGTCTTAATTATGTTCTTGCTGTTATGTACAGTATATTCTGAATGATAGGTAGTAAGTGCCATGCGAGTTAAAATTCACTGTTCAATACATGTTATATTTTTCGTAGATATTCTCTACTTCCGGTTCAACACAGTGCATCAAATTAATTTACTAGGTTCCTTGCATTTTTGTGGAGGCATTTTAATATCGTAATTAGATTGTGGCTTTGGGTTTATAGAGGGTCATCGAGGGTGTAGTCGTCAGTCTTGGTTCACTCTCAAGAGAACTAGGTCTTCGCATCTGTCCACCATTTTCTTTACTTGTTCTAACTATATTATACGTATAATAAATTTGTGAATCTCTACGCTGAGGCAGTCACGTAGCTTCATTTAATTTGTCACCCGCTTTTTTTATTTTTATTTTGCCGTGTGTGAAGTCAAGGAATAAGATAACTGGTGACGTACATTCCCAGTTGCTTCACATTTGGTGCTTTATGGTGGATTTTGTATTTTATGTTCAAGCTTTGCAATGATTATTCCAAAGACGATTAGCTTCAAAATTATCAATTTTCTCGCCTCTGACAATGTTCAGCTGATCTACATGAGTCTTATCTTCAATAGAAACCTCACGTCAAACATTTGTTTGCTGTGAGGCTTCTATGTTTTTTTAATATTCTCGATTTCCAACCACTCGTTTTCATTATCCTTCAAAATATATGGTATAGTTTTATATTAAAATATGCTTGACCGATGGTGAACGAGCGTCATGCAGTCTGTACCTAAGTTGCCCGAAATGTTCTGCATGTCAACTAGGTCTCTCATACTTGTATCATGTACTTGTAGAAAAATATTAATTATTAATATTATTATTATTATTAATCGATAGACTAAAGCTATTAAACCAACCAACTAGTGAGACAAGATATGTACTCCAAGATGTGTGTATTTCATGAGAGTTTACTTTAATTCCTATTTTAGGGTTTACAGCATCCTGGACTGGTAGTGTACATGTGACTCGTGTAGTCGATAGGCTTCATACCTAATACACCAACTAGACAGAATTTTCTTGGACGTGAGACTGTAATCCTTTGTTTTATAAAAAGAGAGACGCACGTGCAAGTCTTCTAACACCTGCTGCTCCTGTTAAGATTTTGTTCGGATTTTTAGCCCGGAGGGTTAGCCAGCCACCCAGGATAACCCAATAAAATCAGTGCGTCATCGAGGAGGGGCTCGGTTGGCAACGCCCTCACCTCACATACTGAGTGCCCGTGGTTCAGTCCCCGGCACGGGTGGAAGTATTGGTCTTGTTTTTTTTAAACCTGCTGACCCTGTTCACCTAGCAGTAAGTAGGTACCTGGGTGTTAGTCGACTGTTGTGGGTGGCATCCTGGGGACCGTAATGAAACTAAGACAGTCCTCGATGACATACTAATTTTTATTGCGTTATCCTGAGTGGCTAACCCTTCCTATCCAGGTTAAAAATCCAAACTATTTACTACTAGGTGAACAAGGACAGGTGGTGTAAGTAAACGTGCTCAACGTTTCCACCTGTGCCGGGGATCTAACCTCAGACACCCTGTATGTGAGTTGAGTGCGCTATCAACCACAGTAAATAAATGCCTAGGAGTTAGCCGACTGATATAAGTTGTTTTCTAAGGAAGATCGCGAAAAGGACCCTAATAAGACAGAGTGCTTGGCTTTCTGGGTTATCCTCCGTTATTAACCGTAAGATTTTGTTCGAATTTTTAACCCCGGAGAGTTAGCCACCAGGATAACCCAAGAAAGGCAGTGCATCATCGAGGGACTGTCTTATTTCCTTTCGGGTCTCCCCCTGGATGCGACCAACACCAGTCGACTAGCACCCAGGTACCTACTTGCAAGGTGAATAAGACAACAGGTGTAAGGAAACGCGTCGATTGTTTTCACCCCTGCCGGGAATCGAACCCGGACCCTCAGCGATTGAAGTGAGAGCTTTGCCAGCCAGACCACGGGGCATTGATGGTTTAGTTTCACTTTATCTGACTTTTTTTATGTGTACCTGTACCTAAATAAATTTGCACAAGTTTGGTCCAACAAATGATTCCTGGAGTTTAACCCCAGCAAGTGCAGTTATGAAGATTGGGGAAGGACAAAGAAGACCGCAGACGGAGTACAGGTTAGGGGAGCAAAGGCTGCAAAGTTCACTTAAAGAAAAAGATCTTGGGGTAAGCATTATACCGAGCATGTTCCCTGAGTCACACATCAAATAACTGCTGTGCAGCATATGGGCGCTTGGCAAACCTGAGAATAGCATTTCAATATCTAAGTAAGGAGTCATTCACGACACTGTACACCGTGTACGTCAGGCCCATACTGGAGTATGCTGCATCAGTCTGGAACCCACGCCTAGTCAAACACGTCAAGAAATTGGAGAAAGTGCAAAAGTTTGTAACAAGACTAGTCCCGGAACTGAGAGGTATGTCTTACGAGGAGAGATCAAGGGAACTCAACCTGATGACACTAGAGGATAGAAGGGATAGGGAGGCATAATAACGACGTATAAAATACTGAGAGGAATTGACAGGTGAACACAGGAACAAGGGGCCACAATTGGAAATTGAAAAACCCAGATGAGCCATAGGGATGTTAGGAAGTATTTCTTTTGCCTTAGATTTTAGATTTTGCCACCGAAATGGCTAGTTTATTGTGCACCCCATATCCATCCTGTGGACGGTATCGCAAGAGCATATGGATACACAAAAGGCCTAGGAACTAGGCCCAAAAGGGTTAACAATTGTACATTTGGATTTATATCTACATTTCACTTATCTGTTACAAGCAAATTTAGGAAATTTGCTTAGTATAACTGGTATCTTATTTTCATTAAGATATCTTGACATGTCACATAGGTTATTATACTGTCTATCTCTGTATTCCTCAATAAGTGGACCTTAGAGTTGTCAGGAAGTGGAATAATCTGGAAAGTGAAGTAGTGGAGGCAAGTTAAATACACAGCTTTAAGAAGAGGTATGATAAGGCTCTAGGAACGGGGAGAGTGTGACCTAGTATCGACCAATGAAGAGGCGGGGCCAGGAGCTATGAATCGACCCCTGCAACGAAATAAAATTATTATTATTATTATTATTATTATTATTATTATTATTATTATTATTATTATTATTATTATTATTATTATTATTATTATTATTATTATTATTATTATTATTATTATTATTATTATTATTATTATTATTATTATTATTATTATTATTATTATTATTATTATTATTATTATTATATAATAATATAGGTGAGTACAGTGCAGCTCTGCTCTTCATGAAACACGAGTCATTTTCTATGTTGAGTCCGCCTTGCTAATTTCTTAAGAGAAAACGGCTTGGCCAGTCTATTAATGTTACCTCCCAAGCCAGAGTCACAAGTTCTGGGTTATTTTGTTATTCACCTGACTCCTGCATGTGGAAAGCTCTTGCAACGATCGTCCTAGACAGTCTTATTTACCCCAGCGGAAATAAGCCACTTTACCTTTATTGCGTTATCCTATATAGTGCGCTTTTTCTGTGTTTTAAAGACCAATACAAAAATAATATTTGTATACTACGTATAAGAAACCTTAAATAAAAACTTGCTTATTTACCCTAAATATGTAAGGTTTACATTTAAGAAAAGCATTCCGGTGGAAATGTGGACCATATTGGAAATAAGTCGCAGTGACTTACGTTATCATGGGTTAAATGTAATACTTCATTGGTATTATTACATAAATGTTCAGTTGTCTGTAAAACATGTAGCGAGGTGCCCCAGGTGGAAACAAGTCATACTGACTTTATTAAGTTATCCTAGGTTAGGTCTACATAATTTCCATGTGTAAAAAAGATTGTATGTGCCCAACGCCTAAATAAATACCTAAATAAAAATGATCTTGGCCAGACAAGGGCAAAACAATTGTAGCTTTCATCGATCTTAAAGCTGCGTTTGGTTCTACACGTGTTGATTTTTTTTAATAACTGGTAAACATTGGTGTCACAAGTAAGTTTTTGACATAGACTGAAGACTATCTACATGAGCAATGCAACTGCTTCCTCCCTTCCACCTGAATACTCAAGTCCCACCATTTTTTAAACATTGGTGAATAAACTTGTAGTTATTTTTACTCAAAATAAAACCGTCATTGTTTCACAGACACATGATTACCAACTCTTCATATAGATTGTGTTCTGTTCACCCCCCCCCCATTTTCCAAATCAAAACCAACCACGACCTCACATCCTCACAGTTTAACAATAAAACTATTATAATCACAGATGGCTTTCACAGCAGACTTAAGGAGAGACTTCTGAGAACAGTAGCTGGAAACAACATAGATATCAATATTAATTTGCCAAATTATTTTACATAATGTTTGTCAGGACCTTAATTGACTATCAAGTTCTGCATCAAATGAATTTGAAAGACAGGGTCAGGAGATTTGACTCGACCTTTGCAAACATATCTAGGTGAATCCACGAGGATACCTCTGTGCTTCCAGGTGTGCCAGACCAACCATGTACAACAACCATTTTAAGTACTAAATCCATGTATAATTTTCCTTGCAAATTTATGTCTTTTCCCTTGCAAAATTGCTCTGCTTTCTGCTGTCTGAAATATAATTGCACAACTATAAATTGTCTTCACCCTCTCTTATTATCTCTTGAATTATGTTCAAAATATCTAACCCCACTTCCTCAGTATTTGTGTGTGAATGTGTATATTTGTACATATGTAGCTGTATAACCCCTGTGGTTTAGCGCTTCTATTTGATAATAATAATAATAATGTACATATGTATGTATTATGCTGCCTAAGTGTTGAATTCATGTTCATGTGTACCTCTCCCTCGTGATATTTACGTTCTTTACTGCCATATAGTAATTGTGATAATAACTGTATGGACGACCTGTTTTCGCTCAGTGGATACGTCAGCAATCATATGGGAATTATATGAATGCAATAAGTTGTCCTTTAAATCAAATGCTACTGAAATGAATTCATATCCTTACCTCTACAATTTTTAAAACGTTTAATATTACACTGTTGGCATCATGCAAAATGCTTGCTCATGTCATGTTATGTAGCCATCGTTGTGGATGGTAGTGCCTATGTGTAAGGAACTCCGCAACGGCTGTAAAGGTTAATATCGAATTTACAGGTAATGCAGCGATATCATTATGTGGATAGGCAATCTAGGTGATGGGTGTTTAGGACAGGCAAGTAGAGCTCTTCCTCTTGGCGTCGTACAATGTCATGTATGTCAAGGTACCCGAACAGTTCAGTGGAATTTTTTAACAATAATATACAGTACATTTTATAGCTACCTTGATAAATATATGGAAAGTGAATGTAATTTTACAGTACACATTGTATGCAGTCAAGCATAAAACTCATAGCCGTGATTTAGAAAAAAGTCACAATACCGTGGCTGCAACAACTCACCAAAGCTCACATTTAAGATAGGAACTTTATGGCGACGTTTCAGTCGGTCCTGGACCATTGTCAAGTGAATAATCAATGACAGTGATCCAGGAAGACCATCAAGGTCATCTCCTAAGTGTCCAGGTTTTTTTGCTTGTCATTTATTAGTATCAGCTGAAATCTTCATATCAGACTGACGGATTTCGTCACTCTTATTTTGAAAACCCGTAGTGTGTGCAGTTTGCGTGTGTGTGGCAGTATTGAAAATCATCTGTGATGGTGTGTTGGCAAGTAGTTCATGCTTAACCTTTCCAGGAATCAAATTTTAGACACTGCACAGCAACTATATTCGATAATATGAATTCTAAGACATATTTTTTTGTTCATTTGTCAAGTTTATTTATTTAGGTAAATACCTATGCAGAATCAATATGAGGCACACCTGGCCTGGTAAAGGTTAAGTGGAAAGGTAATGAAGCTACCAACAGTAGTTCATAAATTTTTAAATATTTCTATCTAGGTAACAAGTGCAACGGATGTTGCTTCTAAGACCCATCTATCCCAGGGTTCGACCCAGGTACATTTACCTTTGATATATCTTTGATGAGTTTCGAGAGTTTCTACTCCCAGAGTCCAGGCCATGGTTTTTGGTTGAGAGTCGAAGGCGCTGTTACTGCGCTGCGAGGTACATAAAAAAAAATAATTTAGCCTGGCCCGTATGGGGATCGAACCCACGACATCCGCGTTATTAGCACGGCGCTCTAACCAACTGAGCTAACAGGCCGAGTTACCGGAGTAATAGCCTGCTTGCTCACAATAGGCTGGGAAAAAACCTATGCTCACTTTAAAGGTAAAATTATTCTGTCGCCTTTGGATATCTACAGCTACTTTTGTTTGCGAGTCAAACTCAGTGCGCTGCAAGGTACGTAAAATCAATGCTCTGCGAGGTACGTAAAATCAGTGCTCTGCGAGGTACGTAAAAAAAAAAAAAGCTTTAACTGCCTGGCCCGTATGGGGATCGAACCCACGACATCCGCGTTATTAGCACGGCGCTCTAACCAACTGAGCTAACAGGCCAAGTTACGGGAGCAATATACCTGTTTGCTCACAACAGATTGGGCAAAGCTGTGTTCTAAAAACCTTTGGATATTTACAACTTTTCTTACGTAATAGTGTATGGCTGTTTTTGTCTACCTGTATCTCCCGAAGACACGAAGAAAATAATATGTTTAGGGATTCGTTTAGTTAGACATAATTACATGGATGAAAATGAAGGAGCATAGAAAATGCACTCCACGCCATCACTGGCGAGGACAAACTGCAGTAAAGAGTGGAGCACTGAAGGTGGAGTGGAGCACTGAAGGTGGAGTGGAGCACTGAAGGTGGAGTGGAGCACTGAAGGTGCAGTAAAGAGTGCAGCATTTTATCTTTGTTTTTAGATTACATATGTATATTCAAACTAGTTATAATAATAATATAAAGCGATACAATTATTCTATTGGAAGGAAACACATTTTTTCTGTATGTATTGTGCACATTCAATTATTATATATACGTAGCGGCCTGTTAGCTCAGTTGGTTAGAGCGCCGTGCTAATAACGCGGATGTCGTGGGTTCGATCCCCATACGGGCCAAGTGTTGTTATTTTTACGTACCTCTTAGTTCAGTAATAGTGCGTTTGACTCAACCTCGAGTAGCTGGTTGGATCTCTGAGCGAGGTGAGGCAGGCGTATGAGCGTATTGACACCTGCTGCGCCTTATATCGTAAAGTAAGTAGATATTTATAATAGAATAATAATAATATAATGTACATATACCAATATACCAATGAGTATATCTTGATCTGTATACACAGAGAGCAACAGTACATTTATATATATATATATATATATATATATATATATATATATATATATATATATATATATATATATATATATATATATATGGGCTTTAAACTCAATTAACCAACGAATAGCAATAACAAATTATAACAATTGTATAAAAAAAAATACAGCATAAACAACAATAATGTAAATTTTTTATTAATCTGTTTTCCTAGTTAATTTCTTAACAGTTCACGAGGTGTTATTGTACCTGCGTTCCTCTGGAAGGCTGTCCTTGCTATGGTGTGCTCACAACGGTCGACTATGAACCATGGGTGTCTAGTTGTTGGTCTACAAGTTATTTCATTAAATATTATAACGTAAACAAATTCATGTATATTGTACAGTAAGGGGGTCGGGAATACTCTCTCTGTTGCAATTCCAAATTTATTCTCTTTTTCCTCATTTATATCTTCAGGGGAAGGAATGCCATATAACAGAGAAAACAGACTTAAGATTTCTCAGTCCTTAATATGTAGATCCGTGTACTCAGTGTGATCCGTGTACTCAGTGTGATCCGTGTACTCAGTGTGATCCGTGTACTCAGTGTGATCCGTGTACTCAGTGTGATCCGTGTACTCAGTGTGATCCGTGTATTCACTGTGATCTGTGAATT
This sequence comes from Cherax destructor, assembly GCA_009830355.1. Taxonomy (NCBI): domain Eukaryota; kingdom Metazoa; phylum Arthropoda; class Malacostraca; order Decapoda; family Parastacidae; genus Cherax; species Cherax destructor. Next base: position 154,566 of record WNWK01000415.1, on the reverse strand, counting down.
TACTGTGTGATCTGTGTATTCGCAACGTCTGCATTTTGCAACATACCCCCGGTATGACAACAACATTGATAACTAAACATGTACGTTTGTATTTCAACAAAAAATCCTAGATAATATGAAAGTTCAGTTGAGGTTTGTTTTAATCCTAAATGTGTTTATTTTGTTTTGTTGACACCTGACAGGTGCCAAGAGGGACAGATTTTTCTTTTTTTGGTTTTATGTTCTACTGTTTTAATCTTGTTGACATTTCTGTAAACATTTTATTTGTCTGTTTCACCAGAAATACAAATTATATAAATTCAACAACATTGATATTTAAAATAATCATTCAATAATTAATGCACACATACAAGTGTTACATACCATAACATTCATAAGAACCATCATAACGTTCGGTAAGTGCCGTACCACGGTAAGTGCCGTACCACGGTAAGTGCCGTACCACGGTAACATTCAGCCAATCACCTCGATAACTCTTAAAGCTGTCATCTGTACTTTCCTAGACCTTAATTATCTCTTGCTATGTATGACGAGGTTTCCACCAGGTTTACCTGTATATCCTGTAGACAGTTCCAGGGATTAACGAGTCCGTCAGCCAGGCCTCGCCTGGTCCCAGGCCAGGCCTGATTGATGGCCCGATCAATTATTCTGCTGATGTCCGCACGCAGTCTTAGGCATTACAACCAGGTTGATCAGGATTCGGCTTGAAGAACTTATCAAGTTCACTCGTGAACTTGATAAGTGAATAGTCTTGGTTCCCTTTACAATTATATTAAGTGTACGCATTACACAATTATATTAAGTGTACGCATTGCATCCCTGCTTTCTGTTTGGAAGTATATTGCACCGCTGCCGAGGCTTTTGCTTTCTTAGGGATTTGGGACCAGTCCTTTCAGAATTTTGTGGGTGAAGTATTGTGACATATCCTTCAAGCATCCGCTCCAAGGAGTACAGCTCAAAGGATTTGATTTGTTCCAATAATTTAGGCGCCTGACTGAATTTATACGGGCGCTGAAAGATCTCTGTGCAGTCTTTAGATTTGCGATTTCCCCTGCATTAAAGGGTCTTGTACCGGAATATTCCGATCGAGAGAGAACAGGTGATTTCAAAAGTATCGCCATTGGCTTAGCATCTCTTGTTTTGAAGTTTCTAGTTATCCAACCTTTCTTTTTTCTTTATGGTTATGACAGTAACATTGTGATCCTCTGTTCAGTTGAGTGACTGTTTTATACTCCATTCCAGGTTTAATTTCCTCATTTTATCCTTAGCGGAGTTCATGCAACTTGTCCTCACTGGACGACCTGGATTATGTCAGCTTGAAGAGTTGGTGTCGTCGATGGATGTCACTCATACAAATCGAACCTCGGAAATATGTCAGTTTTAAAGTGCGTAAAAATCTGAGGCGGTGTGCATGGATTACACGCGCCTACAATTGTCACCTGCGTACCTCTCCCAAAACCTTGTTCTGTAAGATACCTTATGTGATAAGTGACCAAAATGCGACGGTGTAACATATCCCACACTTTATATCTTCATCACACCCGAGGTTTATTAAACGACAACGGCGTGTTTGACCGCCAACATGGCGGACGCGGTTGAGTGACACGTGACGACTAACTTTTAAGATACATCATGAATAGTTTGAACCCAGTCATCGAGTATGCCGGTGTTGGCAACACTTTATAAACAAGCGTCAACAGTTCTAGAAACAGTATTTGACATTGGTGAGTTAATGTTTTATGCAAGTATATTTACATGGCTGAAACCTTCACAGGTTTATCACCGTGATTGTACATGTGTGTTATGAACAACTGGATAACACTAAACACATACACGAGAACACTATAACATTAAGACCAAGAATATTAAAAGAAAACATTGAACGGGCGCCATGAGTACGCTAAGAGACAACACAATAAGTGTCAGGAGCCAAAGACTGCTCAGCTGCCTCCCAGTATACATAAGGGGCTAACCAATAGACCCCTGGCTGTCTTCAAGAAGGCGCTGGACAGGTTTCTAAAGTCAGTACCTGACCAGCCGGGCTGTGGTTCGTACGTCGGTTTACG